>OX388321.1:6282028-6882028 GCA_947579605.1 Athripsodes cinereus
AAAATGAATATTTTTGACAGATCTACCGAGATTTGGTGATTTCATGAAACTATTTGACAGTTCAATCGTGATAGATTTTGATCAAATTGCGAAATAGAATATTTTTGACAGATCTACCGAGATTTGGAATTTTATTTTTTATGAAACTTTTTGACAGTTCAATCATGAAATACAGATTATATGTGTAAATTATATTAAATTAAATTATATTATATTTTTATAAAGATTTTGATCAAAACGCGAATAATATATTTTTGACAGGTCTACCAAGATGTGGTGGTTTCATGAATATTTTTGACAGTTCAATCATGAAATACGGATTATATGGGTAAATCGATAGATTTTGATCAATCATGAATATGAATATTTTTGACAGATAGATCATGGTAGAACATGATGCGATGATTTTATGAAAACTTTGACAGTTTAATCATGAATTGACGATTACATGGGTATTTGGACAGATTATGATCAAAACGTGAATATCAGTATTTTTGACAGGTCTACCAAGATATCACGAATTTTTTGGTAGTTAAATCATGAAATGACGATAATATGGGTATTTCAACAGAATTTTATCAAAACGCGAATATGAGTAATTTTGACAGATGTACCACGATGTGGTGATTTCATGAAACTTTTTGACAGTTCAATCATGAAATACAGATTATATGGGTAATTATCGAATTACCTGTCGAGTATATATTAAAAATCTATCGAGATTATGATCGAATTGCGAATATGAATATTTTTTACAGGTCTACCGAGATGTGGTGATTTCATGAAACTATTTGACAGTTCAATCATGAAATACAGATTATATGGTTATTTCGATAGATCTTGATCGAATTGCGAATATGAATATTTTTGACAGGTCTACCTCTTGGTACTGGTGAATTCATGACACTTTTTGACAGTACAATCATGATTATATGGGTATTTCGATAGATTTTGATCGAATTGGGAATATGAATATTTTTGACAGGTCTACCAAGATGTGGTGAATTCATGAAACTTTTGGACAGTACAATCATGAAATACAGATTATATGGGTATTTCGATAGGTTTTGATCGAATTGCGAATATGAATATTTTTTACAGGTCTTTTTTTTGACAGTTCAATCATGAAAAACAGATTATTTCGAATATTTTGAATATTATGAATATTTTTGACAGGTCTACCGAGATGTGGTGATTTCATGAAACTATTTGACAGTTCAATCATGTAATACAGATTATTTCGAATATTTTTGAATATTATGAATATTTTTGACAGGTCTACCGAGATTTGGTGTTTTTCATGAAACTTTTTGACAGGTCAATCATGAAAAACAGATTATATGGGTAATTATCGAATTACCTGTCGAGTATTTATTAAAAATCTATTGAGATTTTGATCGAATTGCGAATATGAATATTTTTGACAGGTCTACCGAGATGTGGTGATTTCATGAAACTATTTGACAGTTCGATCATGAAATACATATATGAGTTTTTCGATAGATTTTGATCGAAATGCGAATATGAATATTTTTGACAGGTCTTCCGAGATGTGGTGATTTCATAAGAAAATTTTAACAGTTCAGTCATACAGATTATATGGGTATTTCGATAGATTTTGATCGAATTGCGAATATGAATATTTTTGACATGTCTACCGAGATGTGGTGATTTCATGAAACGATTTGACAGTTCAATCGTGAAATATTTCGATAGATTTTGATCAAATTGCGAAAATGAATATTTTTGACAGATCTACCGAGATTTGGTGATTTCATGAAACTTTTTGACAGTTTAATCATGAAATACAGATTATATGGGTATTTCAATAGATTTTGATCGAATTGCGAATATGAATATTTTTGACAGGTCTAACAAGATATGGTGTTTTTCATGAAACTTTTTGACAGTCCAAACATGAAATACAGATTATATGGGTATTTCGATAGATTTTGATCAAATTGCGAATATGAATATTTTTGACAGGTCTACCGAGATGTGGTGATTTCATGAAACTATTTGACAGTTCAATCGTGAAATATTTCGATAGATTTTGATCAAATTGCGAAAATGAATATTTTTGACAGATCTACCGAGATTTGGTGATTTCATGAAACTTTTTGACAGTTTAATCATGAAATACAGATTATATGGGTTTTTCAATAGATTTTGATCGAATTGCGAATATGAATATTTTTGACAGGTCTTCCTAGATGTGATGATTTCATGAAGAGTTCTGACAGTTCACTCATGAGATGAAGGTTTGTAAAGTTTTTTGATCAAAACGCGAATAATATATTTTTGACAGGTCTACCAAGATGTGGTGATTTCATGAATATTTTTGACAGTTCAATCATGAAATACGGATTATATGGGTAAATCGATAGATTTTGATCAATCATGAATATGAATATTTTTGACAGATAGATCTTGGTAGAACATGATGCGATGATTTTATGAAAACTTTGACAGTTTAATCATGAATTGACGATTACATGGGTATTTGGACAGATTATGATCAAAACGTGAATATCAGTATTTTTGACAGGTCTACCAAGATATCATGAATTTTTTGGTAGTTAAATCATGAAATGACGATAATATGGGTATTTCAACAGAATTTGATCAAAACGCGAATATGAGTAATTTTGACAGATGTACCACGATGTGGTGATTTCATGAAACTTTTTGACAGTTCAATCATGAAATACAGATTATATGGGTATTTCGATAGATTTTGATCGAATTGATGCAATTGCAAATATGAGTATTTTTGACAGGTCTAACAAGATATGGTGTTTTTCATGAAACTTTTTGACAGTTCAATCATGAAATACAGATTATATGGGTAATTATCGAATAACCTGTCGAGTATTTATTAAAAATCTATCGAGATTATGATCGAATTGCGAATATGAATATTTTTGACAGGTCTACCGAGATGTGGTGATTTCATGAAACTATTTGACAGTTCAATCATGAAATACAGATTATATGGTTATTTCGATAGATCTTGATCGAATTGCGAATATGAATATTTTTGACAGGTCTACCTCTTGGTACTGGTGAATTCATGAAACTTTTTGACAGTACAATCATGAAATACAGATTATATGGGTATTTCGATAGATTTTGATCAAATTGCGAATATGAATATTTTTGACAGGTCTACCGAGATGTGGTGATTTCATGAAACTTTTTGACAGTTCAATCATGAAATACAGATTATATGGGTATTTCAATAGATTTTGATCGAATTGCGAATATGAATATTTTTGACAGGTGTACCGAGATGTGGTGATTTCATAAAAAAAATTTGACAGTTCAATCATGAAATACAGATTATATGGGTATTCAGTTAGATTTTGATCGAATTGCGAATATGAATATTTTTGATAGGTCTACCAAGATGTGGTGATTTCATGAAACTATTTGACAGTTCGATCATGAAATACAGATTATATGAGTTTTTCGATAGATTTTGATCGAAATGCGTATATGAATATTTTTGACAGGTCTACCGAGATGTGGTGATTTCATGAAACTATTTGACAGTTCAATCGTGAAATATTTCGATAGATTTTGATCAAATTGCGAAAATGAATATTTTTGACAGATCTACCGAGATTTGGTGATTTCATGAAACTATTTGACAGTTCAATCGTGATAGATTTTGATCAAATTGCGAAATAGAATATTTTTGACAGATCTACCGAGATTTGGAATTTTATTTTTTATGAAACTTTTTGACAGTTCAATCATGAAATACAGATTATATGTGTAAATTATATTAAATTAAATTATATTATATTTTTATAAAGATTTTGATCAAAACGCGAATAATATATTTTTGACAGGTCTACCAAGATGTGGTGGTTTCATGAATATTTTTGACAGTTCAATCATGAAATACGGATTATATGGGTAAATCGATAGATTTTGATCAATCATGAATATGAATATTTTTGACAGATAGATCTTGGTAGAACATGATGCGATGATTTTATGAAAACTTTGACAGTTTAATCATGAATTGACGATTACATGGGTATTTGGACAGATTATGATCAAAACGTGAATATCAGTATTTTTGACAGGTCTACCAAGATATCACGAATTTTTTGGTAGTTAAATCATGAAATGACGATAATATGGGTATTTCAACAGAATTTTATCAAAACGCGAATATGAGTAATTTTGACAGATGTACCACGATGTGGTGATTTCATGAAACTTTTTGACAGTTCAATCATGAAATACAGATTATATGGGTAATTATCGAATTACCTGTCGAGTATATATTAAAAATCTATCGAGATTATGATCGAATTGCGAATATGAATATTTTTGACAGGTCTACCGAGATGTGGTGATTTCATGAAACTATTTGACAGTTCAATCATGAAATACAGATTATATGGTTATTTCGATAGATCTTGATCGAATTGCGAATATGAATATTTTTGACAGGTCTACCTCTTGGTACTGGTGAATTCATGACACTTTTTGACAGTACAATCATGATTATATGGGTATTTCGATAGATTTTGATCGAATTGGGAATATGAATATTTTTGACAGGTCTACCAAGATGTGGTGAATTCATGAAACTTTTGGACAGTACAATCATGAAATACAGATTATATGGGTATTTCGATAGGTTTTGATCGAATTGCGAATATGAATATTTTTTACAGGTCTTTTTTTTGACAGTTCAATCATGAAAAACAGATTATTTCGAATATTTTGAATATTATGAATATTTTTGACAGGTCTACCGAGATGTGGTGATTTCATGAAACTATTTGACAGTTCAATCATGTAATACAGATTATTTCGAATATTTTTGAATATTATGAATATTTTTGACAGGTCTACCGAGATTTGGTGTTTTTCATGAAACTTTTTGACAGGTCAATCATGAAATACAGATTATATGGGTAATTATCGAATTACCTGTCGAGTATTTATTAAAAATCTATCGAGATTTTGATCGAATTGCGAATATGAATATTTTTGACAGGTCTACCGAGATGTGGTGATTTCATGAAACTATTTGACAGTTCGATCATGAAATACATATATGAGTTTTTCGATAGATTTTGATCGAAATGCGAATATGAATATTTTTGACAGGTCTTCCGAGATGTGGTGATTTCATAAGAAAATTTTAACAGTTCAGTCATACAGATTATATGGGTATTTCGATAGATTTTGATCGAATTGCGAATATGAATATTTTTGACATGTCTACCGAGATGTGGTGATTTCATGAAACGATTTGACAGTTCAATCGTGAAATATTTCGATAGATTTTGATCAAATTGCGAAAATGAATATTTTTGACAGATCTACCGAGATTTGGTGATTTCATGAAACTTTTTGACAGTTTAATCATGAAATACAGATTATATGGGTATTTCAATAGATTTTGATCGAATTGCGAATATGAATATTTTTGACAGGTCTAACAAGATATGGTGTTTTTCATGAAACTTTTTGACAGTCCAAACATGAAATACAGATTATATGGGTATTTCGATAGATTTTGATCAAATTGCGAATATGAATATTTTTGACAGGTCTACCGAGATGTGGTGATTTCATGAAACTTTTTGACAGTTCAATCATGAAATACAGATTATATGGGTATTTCGATAGATTTTGATCGAATTGATGCAATTGCAAATATGAGTATTTTTGACAGGTCTAACAAGATATGGTGTTTTTCATGAAACTTTTTGACAGTTCTATCATGAAATACAGATTATATGGGTAATTATCGAATTACCTGTCGAGTATTTATTAAAAATCTATCGAGATTATGATCGAATTGCGAATATGAATATTTTTGACAGGTCTACCGAGATGTGGTGATTTCATGAAACTATTTGACAGTTCAATCATGAAATACAGATTATATTGTTATTTCGATAGATCTTGATCGAATTGCGAATATGAATATTTTTGACAGGTCTACCTCGTGGTACTGGTGAATTCATGAAACTTTTTGACAGTACAATCATGAAATACAGATTATATGGGTATTTCAATAGATTTTGATCGAATTGCGAATATGAATATTTTTGACAGGTGTACCGAGATGTGGTGATTTCATAAAAAAAATTTGACAGTTCAATCATGAAATACAGATTATATGGGTATTCAGTTAGATTTTGATCGAATTGCGAATATGAATATTTTTGATAGGTCTACCAAGATGTGGTGATTTCATGAAACTTTTTTGACAGTACAATCATGAAATACATATTATATGGGTAAATCGATAGATTTTGATCGAAATGCCAATATGAATATTTTTGACAGGTCTACCAAGATGTGGTGATTTCATGAAACTATTTGACAGTTCGATCATGAAATACAGATTATATGAGTTTTTCGATAGATTTTGATCGAAATGCGTATATGAATATTTTTGACAGGTCTACCGAGATGTGGTGATTTCATGAAACTATTTGACAGTTCAATCATGAAATACAGATTATATGGTTATTTCGATAGATCTTGATCGAATTGCGAATATGAATATTTTTGACAGGTCTACCTCGTGGTACTGGTGAATTCATGAAACTTTTTGACAGTACAATCATGTAATAAAGACTATTTGGGTTTTTCGATAGATTTTGATCTCATTAAAAATTTTGGCAGTTTGATCATGAAATGACGATAGGACGGGTAGGTCGATTAATATCGATCAAAACGCGACTATGAAAATTTTGACAGATCTACAGAGATGTGATGGTTTTATATTTTGACAGTTTAGTCATGAAATGACGATTTTGACAGAAATCAATCATGAAATACAGATAATATGGATATTTCGATAGATTTTGATCGAATTGCGAATATGAAACTACCGAAAAATTCATGATATCTTGGTAGACCAGTCAAAAATACTGATATTCACGTTTTGATCATAATCTGTCCAAATACCCATGTAACCGTCAATTCATGATTAAACTGTCAAAGTTTTCATAAAATCATCGCATCTTGTTCTACCAAGATCTATCTGTCAAAAATATTCATATTCGTGTTTGATCAAAATCTATCGATTTACCCATATAATCCGTATTTCATGATTGAACTGTCAAAATTATTCATGAAATCATCACATCTCGGTAGACCTGTCAAAAATATTCATATTCGCAATTCGCTCAAAATCCACCGAAAAACCCATATATGAAATATCATGATTGAACTGTCAAAAAGTTTCATGAAATCACCACATCTTGGTAAAAATGTCAAAATTATTCATATTCGCAATTTTATCAAAATATATCGAAATACCCATATCATCTGTATTTCATGATTGAACTGTCAAAAATTTCCATGAATTCATCACATCTTTATACTGAACTGTCAAACATATTTATAAAAAAAATTATACCAAATAATCTCTTTTTTTATTTATTAAGATGGCACCTTTATTTTGCTAAGAGGAATAGAAATCATCTGAAGTACATATATTAATTGTTACTTAATAGTCCATGTAAAATTATTTAACATTTTATAGTTTGCTGAGCAAAAGCATACATCTATAAAATTATCATGAGTAACAATAAGAGTATACAATACTACCTATATGTACCTAATATAAACTAGAAGTCCTATTACTTTTACACGTTGTGAGAAAGAGGAGTATAGTAGTTAGTTGAGCAGTGTTTAAACTATGTACTTACGAATAGAATATAATTTGAGAATATTATGAATTTTAAAAGTGACTATTTATTATTCTCTGAAAATGGGACTTATTATTTTTTTGGGAATATTACCAAAGCTCTAATGCCTTTGCAAGATGAATTCATCATTGCATATTGGAATAAAATGGATAAAATATTCCCAAAATATGTAGAAATGAATAATAAATCAAAAAATTGGTTCGCGTATTTAAAATTTTTTTTTTTATTTTTTTTATTATTTTTATTTTATTAAGTTTTTTATTAAGTAAATAATTTAATTAAGAGTGAATAAATTATGAAGAATTATGATAAAAAAGAAATGCAAATTTTTCTTGGACTTAAACTAGAATAAAAGTTATGTGATATTGTTTTTTGCGTTTTTGAAAATATCGTCTTATGTTTACATATCAAAATATATAGCATAAATATTCCCTCACGTATCAGTAAGTTATATCTACATATTTCGTTTGAAAGAATTCGTGAATAAATAATCACTTTAAACAATACCCCCTATTCTATATTGGTTCAAACTAAAATAAGAACGTTCCACAATTTTATAATCAAGTTCACTTGAACTTACGGAACTAACATTCGTATTTTATATGATACAAGTTGTTTTATTTTTAAATCAGCATTATGGGGAGATTATGGCATAAGTAAGTACTCCAATCGTATTTTCTGCTGTATGGTGCAAAAGAATATACTTAATAAAATTAGAATTCGCGATGATTCCGTTTGGAATGAAATGTATGGTCACGTTATGCATGTATAATAGTTAGTTGTGTAGTTTGTTTGGGAAGGAAGGTAGGTAAGTAAGTAGGTATGTAGTTATACTCTAAGTGGTGGTAGAAGCTTTATACCCGTGTTGGGTTTTATGATGATAAGATTTATGAATGCCCCACAACAAGTTTGAATATTAATCACCAGTAGTCAACTTTGGCTCATGATGTTATACTACAGCGATTCTGAACAATGGATACCTAAACACATCCAGTAGCCAGTAGCTATATACCTACTTACCATGGATCGAATGGAGAAACTCAATTTCTTTTTTACTTCTTTTATTTTCATTTCTTGTCAGTCTGGTTTAAGTTACTCTCAATCTCAAAATTACAATGTATTTATCTAAAAAATCACGATTTCTTCCACAAATGGTGTCATGGTGTATTATATAAAATCTGCATGTTATGGATTGATATAGGAACTACAGATAGTATTCTCCTCGCATTGTAAAAAATAATATATTGAGGATGTGTGGCACATCATTGATGAATTGAAGATGACAAAATGTACAGGCCACTCAACTTAGAGAAAATAATGAGAGGCCTCTATTCCATTCCGAAGACGTACACCTCTATTCTGATACATAAAAATATTTGCTCGTTTGCATAATTCGATTCAACCGAATTTATTAATGACACGATCATACTACATAAAATAAACATAAATCTACTTTTTTTTAAAATATTTACTAATTTTTCGAGCACAATTTGCAGAAATTACTGAAAGTAATCACTTAAGCCAGCTTGAGCCAATTCTTAAGCGTTAGGACGCCTTTCTCATTTCTTTCGATTAGATTTTTATATTATGTTACATTGTGTAAACATGGTTCTCTAATCGAGATGACTGGTTTTATAAATCTTCTTCTTCTTCTCCTTGGGCAATTATTGGTAGGGTCTGCCTTTCTTGTTTGGTTACGCCACTTGGTTCTGTCGAACGCATCCTCATGGGAAACATCACAGCTCCTCATGTCTAGTCTCACTACTTCACGCCATCTGCGCTTTGGATTTCTTCTTGGTCTCTTGCCGGTAAACTCGATACATTGAGATACATTCTTTGTTTTATAAATCTACTTCTTGAAATAAGAATTCAAATGATTTCCGATATCGGGCGAGATTATATTATGTAGCAAAGAAGGTATAGAGATATGGCGAATAAATGTGACTTGAGTTGTGCTTTAAGGTTGGTGGACCCAGCTGAGGTCTGAGTCAATAACACATTTTCACGTTACGTTTTCGTTCCGTTAACGTTCGAGTATAGACGAAGTTGCAAACAAGTGCCAATTTCGTTGCTACGATACACAATAGTTACGAAAATTAACACTTTGGCGCAACATCGTCTGCATTTGAACGCTAACGGAACGAAAACGTAACGTGAAAATGTGTTATTGACTCAGGCCTCAGGTGTGTATGGTACCTACCTACATATTTGATTTAAGCACCTGCCCTTACACTCTCTTCCTCCTGCTATGTTCATAAATAATTTAATGTTCATATTACTACTTCTAGTACCTACCTACAACTACATATGTACTATGTAGTCTATGCCTAGATTAGATTGTGTATATTATGAATAGAACTAACTTTAGTAGCCTTAATTCCTTTTTTAAAAGCATTCTGTGAACTAATTTTTTTTTAGAATTACAGTTTTTTTTTAATATCAAGTACAGTACAGCTGATTTGAGAAATTGAGAAATCACTTCCCCCAATTACTTTTTGTACCTGCTAAATACTTTTTTTCAAATGTCTTATCAGATATTTGTTGTTGATATTGTTGTTGATGTTGACGATTTCTACAGAGAAGAACTCCTGTACTAAATCGTTTTTTTATTAATCTATTATTTTTAGCAACTGTGATTGGTTAGGTTATTATTGTATAGGTTATCGTGCAAATGTTAAAAAATATAATTAACGTAAATATATTATTCAAGGTAGGTATGAAAGAAAACTTAATCCAATACGTTTGGTATAAATTGGGGATCTTAACGGTTTTTATGTCCGATTCATTCTAATACATGCCTAAGGTTTAAAAATCAATAGAAATGGTACTAGATTCATTCACTTATTCTCATATATAAGTAGATAAGTTTTTAATAATATGTGCATACATATAACCCTTATTTCGATTACAGGATCTATGCAGAGGTCATGCTGTTGGTCCATGGGAATCTGGAGTCTTCCCGCGATCTTTTGACCTCTGAAGGGGATAGAAAATAAGAGTAGTTTGCGTTGGTCATCTCAACGGTTTTTATTCAGTGAAGTACAACAGGTTTCAAACGAGTTTTGTGTAACCATAAAGTAAGTGAGAATCATGTCAAAATATGTTAAATTAAGAAATTGTATGAATGTCAAAGAAACTAAAGAAGTACACTGAGAAAAATACTCAAAACGAATCATTGGTACGATACTATCAGATTAGGACCAGAGATCGTACAAACGATTCATTGGTACAAAACTGTAATATTAACTCTTCGCAAACAAATCATTGGTAAATTTACCAACAACTTGTTTGCGAAGAGTTAATATTATAGATTCGTACTAATGAATCGTTTGTACGATCTCTGGTCCTAATCTGATCGTACGTACCAATGATTCGTTGTGAAATTTCGTTAGTATTTTTCTCTGCCTACCCCACATTTGGGGTTACGGCATGAGAGTATAGTGTTGTATAGAATTGTAGTAAAAAAATATACTATGTGCTTAAAACAAGCAATTTGAAAGACACCACAATGTAATTTATGTTAGCATGGAATTTTTATTACTTTATTAATTTTTTACTGTACATTGACAACAATACATACAATTTAATAGAAAAATGTAATCAAATTAGATATAATCAATAAATCGCAAAGGTGCGATCTCTTCCAACTAACACGAATGTTACGCTTGCAAGACTTAGTAAAAATTTGAAAGAATACCTACTTTTGACATTTTATTTGACATCAGTCGGCGCATAGGTAGGTATATTCTGCAATGCCGGCTGGTATAAAGAGGTAAACTGTATCAAATAAATAAATTAAATATAACTTGCTAAAAATTTTGGACATTGTAATAAGTTTTCAGTTATAAAATAAATCAAATTAAATAGTAAGGGAAATATTTAATGTCAATGACATTTTATTTCTTCCCTAATTATTCCCCTACAACCAAAACAAAACTAAATGAATGTTCATTCAGTAGAATTAAATATATATCTAACAGATGATAGGTAAGTAGGTTTTATTTAATTAGGTAAAACAAAAAGGTCATCCTTGACCTACCCCTACTACGCGGGTATGTAGGATGGGATGGGGTAGGGGAGAATGGTAACACAAGGGGAGGTAGCGAATGATAATAATATAAAATGTGTGTTTTTAGGGGTTGTGTACATTGAATTTTATAATCACTACAATGACAATTAATTCACCCGCCGAATATGCACCACATTAAATATTTTTCAATATAATCATATTTTTTTTTTAAATTTCCGTTAGAAGATTATAAATAACTGACGCCTTGTGAAACCCTCTTATACAATAAACTATCTTTGAGACTATGATTTCATAATGTTAGAAATGTCATGGAAAGAATCGTGTTATGGAAGTGACCTGAAGCTTAATGGTAGATAGAGGCTCGGACTTTCAAATTGGAGATCTCGGGTTCAAATTCTCGAAAAGTGTATTTGAGGTTTATTTTGTACCTAGATTTATTAAAGAAATCATTTTATATACTAGAACGTTAGTTTACGAGGGATGGAAGATGCGATAGGGACATTGAAAGAAGGAAAGTGGCCGGTGCTAGAGTAAACGGTGCACTTCGACCCATTGTCAGCAATGACAATGTGTCGAACATGGCTAAAATGCTGGTGCACAATACCATTCTGGTACCGTCACTTACGTATGCAAGCGAGACATGGACGTGGTTGAAGAAGGACGAAAGTGGAATAAATGCAGTAGAGATGCGATCGTTGAGAAGAATGGTTGGTAAAACGCTGCGTGATAGAGTGAAGAATGAGGATATTAGAAGAATGAGCGGATGCAAGAAGACTGTTGTGGACAGAATGCGTGTAAATAAATTGAGATGGTTTGGTCATGTGGAACGAATGAAAGAGGAAAGAATGACAAAGAGGATATACTTATCTGAAAGAAAGGGTGTGAGGAAACGCGGGCGTCCGAGAACCACGTGGCTTGATCACGTGGATCAAATTCTCAAGGACGGCCGCGTGTTGAGTAAGAGGAACCGACGTGCGTGTATGAGGAACTGTATGAATGTGGAGGAAGCGAAGGAAGTGTGTAAAGATAGATCTGTTTGGCGTTCCGTTCTCTCTGCCTACCCCACTTGGGACACGGCGTGAGGGTATAGTATAGTATAGTATAGTACGTTAGTTATATAATACACTATTTTAAAAATTTACTTGAATGATAATGTATATTAGTAGCTGTTCAAGATTTGAACCTTGAACAGATCGTCAATGGTGCAGGTACGCCGAAATCGCGATAACGTATTCTTTTATTGTATATATATCATTTAAAAAGTTTTATTGAATGGTTTATATGTATTATATTAAGCATACTTTTTTTTATTGTGTATTGTCCTTTTTTCATGATTGTTCCTTGTCGTTTAAATGTACTGTCTGTCATGCAATTTCTACAATTTTATTTTATACATGTAAAAGGCTCACGCCGTATATTGTGATAATAAATAAATAAATAATAAATTATTACTGTACAATACCATAACATACCATAATATTATATTAATACCATAATAAATTTAAGTAAAAATATACATAGTCAATTTTTAAAATGTCTGGAAACTGCTACATAGTTTGTGCCTCTAAATAAGTGGAATTGTAATATACATTTTTTATTCATCCTCATTTTCAATAAAAAAATATATTTGAGAATAAATTGTTGAGAATGTGTCTTCTCTCAGTAAATGTATATGTAGATAGGTACACAAGGGAATGGAATTAGATGAGGTGAGTGGCCAATTCACCTGTGGTTTGCAGCTGTGTTTGGATAGTGAAGTTAAGAGGAGAGTAGGAAAGTTGAATGTGGAACTGATTGACTATTCTTCTATTATTATGTCGAATGTTTCCTCCAACAAGTGCTGAAGATAGGGGGGCAATTATTGAATTTACTATCTGTTCAAACCAATGGGCAGAATTAGCTATACATGTAAATACTATTATTTTTAATTATATATCCCACATTAGCAATATTGTCATGTTTTTTTTTTTTTACTTTTTTAGTGGTTCAATGGAATTCTTACTGCTAATACCAAATTTATTTATATTGTTAAATAAATTATAATGTAACATGACATCAGCAGCATTTTGTAAGATATTTCCATTTTTTTTTCAATATTGTAATATTCTTATTGATTCATCATTATCGCCATCAACGCTCCTCTCGGGGGCACAGGGCAGAAACCAGCCTCCTCCATTCAGAGCGTCTCTGTGCCAATTGCGTCACCTCTTTCTACGACATTCCTTGCGCTCTGATATAGGTCATAGGAACGGTGTATTGTGAAAGAGGGACGCCCAGGCCGACGGAACCCCTGCGGACGGAAGAACAGTGCTCTTTTTGGCCAACCATCATTAGGCATTCTCAAAACATGTCCCAGCCAGGACCATCGTCTCTCCTGTATTCTTATTGATTACTCCTATATAATTATTTAATTTTTTTAGGAATATTTTTTATAATGTTTGCTGGTCTGTTCCATTAAATTTAATTTTTTTTAGGTAGTTACATAATTAAAGTTTTTTTTTTGAATTTCAAATATAAATAAATAAAATACAATTTCAAGTGATATTTATTTATTTTATTAAACATAACAATTATACAGATATAACAATACAATATAGACTATTTGATAAACACTTAAATCTACACATCCTCCTTATAGAGACAAGTCTCATGTAAAGGATATGCTTTGTTAACCATACATTTGGAAACCACAAATATTACAATAGTAAATGTTACAAATATTATTGTAAATGTTTGTATCATGCTGCTCATAATAAATGTAATAAAATCTTTGGAAATTTTTAAAAGAGCATTTCCTTTCTATTTTGAAAAGCTTTACCTCAGTTTTATTCTTAAAGTGACGTCACAGCTACCTACCTACTCGTACATAGTGTTATAATGTTGAACTACTCACATTATGTAGATTAATGAATCCATGTTCCATGGTTTGCCTTGAATTCAAAAGGAAATTAAAGATATTTTCTCAACTAATCTACCAAGTAGTGCTGTTCTGGCTTGACTTACTGAATACATTTCACATGGCTCAGATTTTCGATAAACATTTGAAACAGAAACAAATTTTTTTTATGAAATACTATGAATAAGTAATTCTTTGAAAGATATACAATTAATTTTTTTATTATATATAATTCCTGTTCAAAACAACCAGACCATGTTGCTCAATGTCTTAGATTTTTTTTATACTTTGCCAGATATGTTGAGACTTGACTTGAGATTATTTTTATATAGTCCAAGTGGTTTAAAAACTACTACTACTATACCATCACGGCCAGCCAGCAGATCAGCTGCATGTAAGAAACATGCAAACTGTCCTCTTCGTGCCAATATAAAATCAAGACATTCAGGATGGGTGGCAAGCCTCATCGCTGAATTTACTTCTTAAAAAATATAGTGCTTTGAAATTTCATTTCTGAGGATAGTGACATAAAATATCTCTGTAAATAAAAAATATCAATGATGATATTTGTTGTTTTCATTCTGAAATGATGATGCGAAAGTGAGAAATTTTTATTTTTAGAATTGTAAATTTGAAGCAAAATTTAGTAATTTTTTCGATAGATATATCGATAATAATAATAATCAAAAATATTTTTTAAACTAGAAAATTTTGTACTTAAAATATATTTTGTTTAATTATCTTGATATGTTAATAAATAAAAAAGATACAATAATTTATCTAAAGATCTACTTTCATTAAAAATCACCCACGGCACGTTACAAAAATGGCCGCCAAAAAAAAATTTTTAGAGTAAAAAAAAAATATTCCTTGTTTGAAAGTCTCAACATATCAGGCAATTAACAGGCTAAGTATAAAAAAAAACAAAAACATCGAGCAACGATTTTTCAATTTTTTGGTTGTTTTTGTTTGGATCGATACGTAACTATTTCATTATTTGTTAATATAAATACTTTGATAAACTGAGTACACGATTGTTAAAATTATGCAACATTTATTGCAAAGTAATTATCGAAAGCTTGGGAATTCTCTCTTATAAACCACAATGATTTCTTCTGATAGCTAAATTGAACAAAGCAAATTTGCAAAAAAATGGTTTGCGGGTTCAAGTCCTGTTCAGGACACTTCCAATTACTGTGACGTTGTTTCTTCTAAGCCTTTTAAGATAGTTAGAAGTGTTAAATTCATACAATGATTAATTGTAAAAAACAAAATTTGAAAGGAATCAATAACAATTTTACTAATATTTTCTTATGTAGGGTGATGGATAATTATTTGTTTTATCAATGAATTTAGAGAACATCTTCTTTGTAAAATATATTTTATAATTCAAGGAATTGGAAGGAATAGATTTTCTTAAAAAGATAAGGTATCTGAGTTTTGTTATAAATCCAAATACAACCTTATACACCTTTCACAGTATGCTAAAAGCTTGTGTCGTGAATGGGGAATTTGCCGGCATCTAGGATCGAACCACCTTGTTCACGAGGCCGAGACTCTACCTCCAGGCTACCGACGAACTCAACTTCACAAATCTTTACATCTTTGAAATTGTATTTAAAGGATATATGGATATGAAAATCTTGTCCATTTTAATAATGTGTGCAATTTCCCCGAGTAAATATGACACAAGGACCGCTATAGTGACTTAACAGTATAAACTATAAGTATAACATGTTCTGTACATACTATGTGAATAATGACTTACACAAGTACTAAATTTCCTTATTCATTCAGAGACAGGATGGAATATTATTATTACTTATATAATATAATGTATAAAGTACACAGTGAAAGGGTTGGATGGATGGATGGTAGTGTGGTTCTATTCTATTCTATTATATTATTATATCTGTTAGTGTTACTAACAAATTATTACTTACTCTATTTCTTCCATTTCATCTCTTCTGTCTTCCTTTGTATAATATATTCTTACTAATAGATTGTCATAGAGTTTATTCCCATACTGTTAATTTGTAGGTATTTTACTTTAATACAATTATATACAATTTGTAAATAAAGTTGCAAATAGAGACTCAAAAAAGTTTGGTTGATGACAAGTAATGGAAAAGAATTGGGTTCGCTTTGCCCGAAATAGTAAAATTTGAAAAATTAGCTCATACGTAGGTATATACCTACACTTATGTGTTTATTATTATTATATACAATTTATTTTGGATTCGAGGTTTATGTAAACAATAAAAAGAACGTTGTTTCGAAGCTTTGAAGCTCAAATCTCAGTGCAACTTAGGTGTTTAGAATTTAAAATAACTTTCATCAAGTTTAAAGCATGTCACAATATGCTAACTTGATAATATTATTATATATATATTCTAGGCATTGTAGTTTGATAATAGTATATTAAGTAGAATGTGTGTCTCTGTCTGTATGTATGTTCTGAGAAACTAGATTATTTATAAAGTTTACAATACAACTACGTCGTAGTGTAGTTGCTGTTACCGACGTGTCATAAATTTTCTTGTCTTCCAAAATCCCATTTACCACCAGCACAGAATGTTAGGTATATACAGCATAATCAAAACGTTTTAAGTTGAAGACGTTTAAATATACATTTGTACTATATCCTCTATAGATTACGTTACCAAAATTAATAACCTCTATAGGAACAATCGTCTTTTGCGTAATAAAATGAACTTATTATTGACAAATACTTTTAACGTATTATATACCTCAAAATATGCATATAAACCAATTCTATTTATACTTAAATTTTTCATCTATTTGTTATTGTAAAACAATGAGAAAAACAAACAAACTCGGAATCAATAATCATGAATTGTGATATTATAAGTAAACAAGTAGTTATATTATAATATAATTGAGTGTTGTGGATATTGTTTTTTTAAAATGACAGTATGTATATAAAAATAATAATTTTATTTTTAGGTACACTATTCAAAACAAATCATCAATAACTTATATCAAATTATTGCCAAAATGACAAAACTAATTAAATGCATACGTAGGTACATATAATATTTTCGTCAATTATAATACCTACCTAATTTGTCCAATTTCTTAGGCACATAACACCTTAGGCACTTGTTTCTGTTGATAATTTTATTTACTTATAGGCACCTAATTAACTTTTTTTCCACTTTGTATATTTTCGTCAAGTTATCCTTGTTTAAGCAAAAGCTAGTAAGTAGATAAGTATAATATATTTTGTAGTGTATGTTGTATAGTAACCGTTGTGTGTGAAGAGGAGTCGAGGGTTGGGGGGTAGGGGGGGATACTGAAATTAAACAGGATCTTCTTTGGGTTGGCTGGGCGGTGGTCTGGTTGACTGTAAGATATTATATTGTACAAGGATCTGCAGTCACAAATTGTCTGTGTTTAATTTGTAGGTATGTAATGTCCAGCATTCAGATTATTCTGAGTGCCGTATGCAGCAATATTTGATTAAATATTTTAGGTTTTATTTTCAAACGTCCAAATTTTTATAGCATCTTTTTTTATTACCTACTTAAGTTTGGTTACTGAGCGAGTAAAATAAATTATATTATTTCTTTCAGCAATATTGTAGTTCAGGTATTGAATATTGTATTCATTTGCCTATCAACAAATATATTTTATACTTCATTTTTTTGATATTAGCATTTTACATTATAGCCTTGAGACATTATAAACGGAACTATTTTTCAAAACTTTCCTAAATATGTAAATTTAACAGATGAAACTCCCATATAAGGCTTAGAAAAGACAACGTCACCTTACTTAGTGCCCCGGACGGGGCAAATATATAAATAAATGTTTACTTGCCAAAATGAAACACAAATATATGGCATTAAACAACATGAGAATTAACAAATTTAAAACAAAAGGCGGATTAATAGATTAATTTTTTGATATAAATATTATTGATGTTGTCTTATGTGGTACTTTTATACGCCTAGCAAATTTTTTTTTTATTGAAAAACCATAAAATATAAACAAAATAAACAAGATATCTACATATAACATTTCTTATACTTAATTTGTATTTAGATCTCACCCGGCGAAGCTGCATATTGATAGCTTGTGTCCGGGATATAATTATTAAAAAAATTTAAATTTTGCAAAATATCTCATCACAATCTTAGAATAATATTGTTGCTTATTGTGTTTCATTTCCTAGTCCCACAATTCATTCGCGGTTCTTGTAGCCAGTGGCATAACATCGTCTGAGGTTGGGACTTGGGCTGGAGTGTGGGGGACTGTGTACAATATAATACATACCTACAACATTACTACGGAGAAATGGGAGTTGGGCTGGCAGCTCCTAAATGCGGACTACTTCCATCTTACACCACACATCTCCCACTCCTCCTTACTCCTACATTCTATATTATGTTCTAGGTTCTGACTTGTACTCCTCCGTCATACAAATAACTATACTTAGCTTTATACTAAGACATATGTACCTACTTAAGTAATACTTAAAACTATGAAATACATTATTTAAACTTATTTTTTGTATAATTTTTATGTGACATTAAAAAAAAAATATTCAATTCAGATTTAAAAACAAAATACTTATATTGAGAATTTCTACTGTGACTTCCAAGCCGGCTTCCGCTCTTACCTTCCGACAAACGTAGTGTTACGTAAAATTTGTGTGGAAGTACTAAATATAAGCGTTTCATAAACTTCTACATAAACATAAACTTCTACAAAGAACCGTCGATCGAGAATTAGAATTAACTAGAAGATTAAGGTTTAAACAAAGGCAGCCGCAAAAGGAGACTTTCCAGAAGGTCTACTGCTATCACTATTCTCAAATGTAAGGGAAAAGGACAAGAGAAAGACATTATCATAATATTTTGAATAAGAATGCAATTTATAAATTCGTATGTGTCATTCAAAACTACATGAGTTTTAAAGTTCCTTATAAAGGTCTAAGTACAAGATTACAATAAATTATAAATAGCTATAAAATATAATATATGTTCAAATATCATTTCTTGACTCTGTAGGTTATAATTCGTTTCTCTCTACTGTGCACTACTCACCCCTTTGGTAGTCTTCCGGGAACAATTCTCATTTGACCCCGTTCTCCCCCCGAATGTCCGTAGGAAGTTGGCCTAACATTCCCTTACTTGAATATTAGATATTCTGAGAATATTGTAATTTTCAAAGGTAGATGAATATTTACATATCCAAATGAAAATCATAACAAACATTATTACTTATGTGAACACATTGGTATACAAAGATGTACAAATAAAAACAATGAATTCTATGATATCTGTATACTATCTGTGTTAGGTCATATTATGAACAATTGGAGATATATTAAAAATGATTTGCGATTAGGTTAGTGAAAATAAATCTAGGTAACTCACACACTTTTGAGAAATACTTCAACATTGAAGGGAGACCCATTTCACAACCGGATATTTTAGAAGTCATAGACTCCTATTTTTCCGCACATTCAAACCAAAATTCACCTCATGGGTGGGCCATTGGGCAGTTCTGAAAGACAGGATGGCTCAAACCTACATAGAGAGAATCTTTTACTCTACAATCTCTTTACAATTCCCTTTTTGAAAATATGTTATTTATTGACTTCATCAGTAGAGTTGAAAAGTCAAGACGAAGGAGAGAGGTCAACGAGACGCTGTAACCCTGAAAGAACATCAACATCTATAAATGAAGATAGCGATCAAAATCTAGGTGTAAATTTGTACACGAGAAAATAATCAAACATTTGCTTGATAACATCTATTAGAATTTCCGAAATCGATATTAGAATCATCAATTTGAAGAAGGTGGCTTTATAGGTCATTGGAAACTTAATAATTGCAAAATTTGTACAGCATTTTTATAAAGTCGAAAATACGACATGTAAGATTACTCTTGACATAATCTAAATACGATCTTAATTTTGTCTTGATCTTAATCATATTATGACGCGCGAAGGGACTATTGTCAAAAATACCGCGCTACGTCTACCGCAAGATTCGTACGCACGCGATTAAGATCTATACAAGATTAAGACCGTATTTAGATTGTGTCAAGAATAGTCCCGAATGAGCCCGTAGACAAACCGTACTTAGCGATCGACTACTGGCGAACTTTTCGACAATATACCTACATATACCGTATAATTATGCGTTATTGTTGCGGTTATTGACGAAAATTCGTTTGTAGTCGATCGTCAAGTGCGTGTTTGTCTAGGCTTACAGTAAGCTGATGCTTTAAAAATGCGAAACGTATTAATAAGGAAAAAATACGAAAAAAGCGCTGGTGTACAAGAATCGCAATATACCTATAAAACAAAATTATTTGTTTGCACGGGAATTGCACGAATGTAAGAAGACAGGTCTTCTCTACTTATTCTGCAACGTATGCGATGTTTGGAAGATAGCTAAAAAGATTTAATGTGAAGTTTTTGTTGTGCTACCTTCTAAACAATTCAAAGTTTTTAACGAACACGAAGTAATAGTTTGTGTGTAGCATGTACGCCAGTAATATTTTATGTAGTAGGTAATATAGCCAGGAGAGGTAATAAAACAAAGCTCTCTTGTCCGCTTCATTCATTCATTGCCCAATAAAAACTTAGACGCTTTAAACTCAAGTTGTAGCGCTTGAAGTTTTTAGTTTTAATTTTATTGGTCTACACTATAAACGTATATTTAATACAAGTCTCATCAGGACACATGACAACTACTATTATTATATCTTGTATCTGATTTAAATGCTCCTAGTGTTTCGTATATATGTAATATCACTATTGAAGAAGCTTTAAGCAACCTTAAGGTCACTCTCAATACAGTTATAATCTTTTTTATTTTTTAAATTGATATAAACATAATTATGTACGACGTGATTTGTGATATAACAGACTTGAGTTGATCAGTTTAAATAAAATTAGGTATGATCAATTTTGAATTAATATATATATATTTTTATTTACTTAGTTGTTTTTTTTTCACTTCCATAACAATTTTTTTACAAAAATTAAAAATAATAAATTAAATTACGAATTTGTACGAATTAAATTCTTCTAAAATATTATATATGTCGAGCAAGACTGAAATTTGAACAAAAACGTAATAAGATGCTCAAGTACATAGGTACCAACTCCCCTAGACAAGCACGCACTTTTCGATCGACTACAAACGAATTTACGACAATCTACCTACATGTACCATGTAATTATGCGTTATTGTTGCGTTTATAGTCGTAAATTCGTTTGTAGTCGATCGACAATTAGTGACGGTTTATCTAGGCGGGCTGATTAGTATAGAGTAAGATATGCAATCGTAAAAATATATCTAAGTATGTATAAGCGGCGTGCCTTTCATAAAAGAAAATATGCAACGCACTTTCTAAAATTAATGAATAATCTTAAAAATGATATGTTTAAGTAGAATGTGCATTAATAGAAAACCAAGAAATTGTATTTTATACCACTATATTACTTACATAATTTTTATGTTAATTTAATTTAATTTTAGGGCATGCGTTGCATATTTGCCTGTATGAAAGGCATAACACTGCAATGTTTATAATTATTTATTTTATTCACATGGTTCAAATTATTATTTGTAAGTAATACATTACAATAAGAAAGCTAATCAAGGTCCCACAAATTACCAACATACAACAAAATATAAAGTCAAATTGAGTATTTTTAATACCAAAGCAAACTTAAGTCAAAATAATTAAATGAATTTCATGTAGAGATAGACTTCTATCGAAACTGCAAAGATAAAATCAATTGCATTAGATTCAAATGGCTTATTTAATGACGGCCATTTCAAGTTATTTTATTGATGAATTAAAAACTATCATTACTATCTCAATCCTTTTAGGTTATATTTGTCTTTTCCTGCAGTGGGTGGATGTTTGATGACTTTTTTCTGTCCAGCTTTAAGCCTTTCGGCAGAATACTCGAAAATACAAGTATCATTTATCTTAATCCTTCTAGTAAACCAATTACAATTTAGATTGTTTGAAGGTTTGCTTGTAAAAGTAGTGAAGAACGTGTTTAATATTTTTAGAAATTTTAAAAAATTCAATTCTGAAATGTTCATATTTTATTCAGTTAACGTCATCCATTTTATTTTAACGTGCTCAGCCATTTTGTAATGATACCAAACGCTATATAATATGTGAGGGTGAAGAAAACAATTATCTTTGATTATTTTCATAATATATTCATTGCTTCGTTTATAATAATATAGCTGATAATTTGACTTTAACAAGATAGTAATTTTATTCTTAGTCTTCACTGTAGTAACTGCATTGGGAACAGTTTCATATAAAGCGTTAGCAAATAAGGCTGTTCTAGACTACGAAACTTGGGTCTTAAATCGTTTGCACGAAATACTATACTATACTATACCATCACGGCACATCCCACAAGTGGGGCAGCCAGCAGACCAGCCGCACGCTGGTTTTGCACGCCTTTGCACGAAATCTCTTCACAATAATAACATTAGGCAAATTAAACAAGACCAAAAAATACAGTAGCAGGAGAAAGCTGAAGAGGCTAATAACACAACATCTAGAAAGATGAAGTAGTGAAAGATACGTGCTATAGCTGAAGATTTAAGAATGACAAATAACAGGGTAAAGAGGGATAGAAAAATCTGGCTTGGAATAGCCTAAGTCAATAAATATTGACTAAGATTGTATTAAACTGAAGTATTATTAAATTATTTGTAATAAGTGTTTCATAATTATAATAATGCTCGTAACATTTAATGGATAAAAAAAACATAAGTAGTTGCTTATTGACTGGAGGCATCTGATAATTAATACAGATTAGATACCGCTTAACTTTCAATGTTTATACCTATTACTCGAAAATTGTGAAAACCCAAAAGTCGCCCATTTGTAGGTGATCTTAATGTCGTTGTGTGAATTTGGCTTAAGCAGTGTATTTAGTTTGTGAATGTACTAGAAGTAGAAGCTATGTAAAATGTTCTAGTTTATTCAACAAATTTGAAACTTAATCAGCGGAGAATGGACTCAAGTTTATACAATAATAATAATTAGAGTATACACAACGCATACAAGTATAATACCATGTATAAAGTTACAGTTGTGTTGTCTTTTCTCGCTTTGCTTTTATTCTGTTAATGTTTTGTGTTTTGTTTTCTTCTTTATCAAATAGAAATAACTTAGAGATAATATTTTGAACATCAAAGTGTGAAAATTTGAATTCTATTTTCTTTTAACTTGAAATTCTTTCATCATCAATTAAAACACTACACAAGAAAAATAGAAATCCACGCTTCTATCCTTGCACAAATTCTTTACATTGGTTACCCCACTTGTAGGAAATCATGTGATGGATTGTATTAATTACCAAAAAATAATATCTAAAATTGTCATTGGAAGAATTTATACCTTTGAGTATTTTATCAGTATTTATTTTGTAAAACTTCATTATTATTATCTATTTACCCATCCTGAGTTTTCTTTGAAAATGACATCGCATGTCGAAACCTAGGCCACTATAATAAAGTTGCTATTAAAACCTTATGTATAATTTTTATTCGTTATTATAATAAGTTGTTGTTTTTACACATTGTTAATTTTTATCTGACGTCAAGCTAAGAATAGTACATACCTATATATTTTTTGTAATATAGGTATTTATAATAATATAAATAAATAGCTGGAATAATAATATATACCTGTGTACCTTCTGATGTGTATGTATAGTATATAAGAGTACAGAACAAAGTTACCGATGGTTGTTGGTACTACAAGTTGTTATAACAACGAAGCTCAAATGCTTTCATAAGCAATTTTGGTTGGTCAAAGTTTCAGAACAGAGACTGGGAACGATATACAACCGGCAGAAGCCTTGGGGCGGACCGGAGGAACTATTGAAAGGGGGAGAAGAGGGTGGCGAACAGGGGGGATAGTTTTGAAGTTACCCGTAGGGGTGGTGGTGTGTGTATGTATATATATGTATTGTGTGTGCTGGGAGTATAATAGTAATAGTACAAAATGGAGATGGTCCAGAAATATGGAGGAAAATGGGGAGTTTTGAAAAGCTGGGTGGTTTTGTAAGGAGGGTCAACTTAACTCGCTAAAGTTGAAAATAGATCTACAGCATTCAAAACGTTTCAAGCAATTTTAAACACTCGCGTCAAAAAAGCTTTTTTACACACGTCCAAGATTTGAACCGTAAAACTTTAGAATTATCCCTTTCCGTTGCTGTGCTTTTTGCTCATTTTCCTTGTTGTTTTCTTGTAGGTCAGTTTTAAGAGATATTTCGTTGGCTATAAGGAGGGTTGGTACCTACACTGTTTAGTATTAGCTGTGGGTACCTGCTTGGTAGCTGGTAGGAACTAGGAGCTGCTAGGATGGAGGTACCTAACTAAGTAACTATGTATATATAAACTTCTGTTTTGATATTATATTCTATCCGTTCTCGTACTACACTACACTAGATATGATAACACTCGCTTAGTATTATTACTATTAATATTACAGTTTATGATTTACATTGAGAATGTTATCTTATAAGCAGCAAGGTGATTCTGAATTGAACAAAAACATTGTGAAAATGTATCTGGATGTATTTAAAATATATAATTAGGTGTAAAATCATTTATAAAAACTGAGTAAAAAAACAATGATAGGTACCTGCTTATTTCCGCGATTGTAAAATACACACTGAAGAAAATATTTTTGTTTTATTTCGCATGAAGATCTTTCAAGACAATGATGGTGCTGAAATCTTCAGAGAGTCAATAAGATTTTTAGATTCAGAACCAATAAAAGTTCATAACGATGTTTTGCATCACCAAAAGGTTTGAGAGAATGTTCTAATTTTGTCATCAGTGAGTTATTTTATTCTTCAATGTACATTGGTTACAATATTTCAAATCAATACAAAGTATCATAAAAATATCAGTTATACAATTCAATGTATAGAGGGCGAGTTTATCGATGTCATCCAACTAACCCGGATTATTTTATGTTCAAATATAAATTTCATCAAAGTGACGTCATACCACTCAGTTTGAAACATTTCATACAAATTAAGTCTTGGATATGTATGTACATTGAAAGATATGAAAATGTTGGAAAGATAGGTACCTATTTATTTATAATAATAAGCATCATATTGTATGTACACACTTATATTATATTCCTGTTCTAAATATTGTGTTCCCATTTAATAGGTCCAAGTTACGAGGTCCCGGCGTGCTTAGATGGTCGCCATTATATGAATACGTGTTCACACAAGTAAGTGCTCGCTCCGGGCGGGTTTATTACCGTAGATTATATCACATATATATATTATTATGTACATGGGGGTGTGTAGTGTGTAGATACTGCATGTGTGGGGAAGAAACCAAGAATATTGTCTGTACAACCCGAAACAATAGATGCCGAATCTTAAAGAGATCACAATTCATTTAGCACAATTATAACTTTTCATGCTAATTCAAAAGCGGTTTATTTCATATGAAATAGTGAAAAGAAAAAATCAGAATTCTATTTGATTTTAAAACCCAAAGGTGTAAACTGTCTAGCCATTCGCCGTATTTTATTATGTTAATAAATAAAAAAATCATTTTGTATGACGTTTTTTATATACTTACATGAGAAAAATATTTTTTAAATAGTGTCGTCAATGACTTCACTACGCACTTTCTATTTCACGACATATTTTTTTTAAAAGATATTACATATCGAAATCTATATTCCTCTAATCAAGTATTAGTAAAACTTAAAACACAGTATATGTATTTAATTATAATGCCTATATAACTAATACTGTCAATTTATTCTGAAATTAAATACAAATATTAAAGATTCGGTCTTCGGCCATAATAACAAATGTTAAAGATTCGGTCTTCGGCCATAAAAACATGTCCAAATTGCTAGTGTTGGGTTCGGTTCTTTTAAACATATCCACTATCCAGTTCCATAACTCAACAACTAGAAATGTTTAATATTGGAGAAATCGTAATTTTTGTGATTTTGGTAGGTATATTTATATTATCTTATAAAAACACAACAGAAAGTGAAATATACTATGTAATAATCGTACTGTTAAAGACATACATTGTTTTTGTTCCATTCAATTGTTAAACAAGTAACAATTATAGTCATTTGTGGAATTGAAAATAACTCAATGTTTAATATTATATATAAAGGGAACCGTGTATTTTTTATATTTATTTGTTTGCGGAATTGAATTGATTACGTACGAGTAGGTACATATATAACCAATCAAATTGGAATTCTCGAAATTTTCGACTTGTTGCGTTATGGAACTGGGCAGTCGATATTAAACACAATACACACATATACCGTTCGCTTACTTTAATATATTATAAATATTGGATATTAAGAATATGTGCAGATAAATATAGAAAGAGAATAATAATAATAATACTATCTTTCTCTAAACTGTAATATAGTTTTACTACTATATGCCAATAATATTAAAAATCCAAACATATACCTATATTCTTCGAAAGCTCATACTTCGCTCAGCACAGGGTGAGGCAAAATGCAGACTGTCATCTCGATCTCGCAAAACAGGCTTTGGAGATAGAGTGTTTAGTGTTGCGGGTCCCAGATGTTGGAACAAGCTGCCTCTGTGTCTGCGAGAGGAGGTGAATGGAGAGAGTTATAAAAGAGGGCTGAAGACACACCTTTTTGCTGGGAGTTTCGGGTGATGATCGAATTCGTTTGAAAGCTGACCATCTGCTTCTTCATGCTTTTTCAAAACTTTGTCATTTTGATTTGAAGATGATGTTCTCAGTGAGGTCGGGTATAAAGCTGGTATTATACTTGTAATATATGACTGTATTTTACGTATAAGTTATCTTACACGAGGATTCTCATAGGTCATAAAATTATAAACTGCTATAAAATCTGCACAATATCTCATCACATCAAACAAACAAACATGCTTGCACAATATCATGACAAGTTGAAGAAACAGCGAACTTTCAAATTTTGAGGTTCTCATATCATTATTACATTTCATTGCCATATGAACATCATCAATGGAGACAAAAAAGAAACTTCAAAAAGTACTTACAAATCATCAAAAAAAAAAATTCTTTGAATAGTCGGATGATTTTCAACAAAATTTATAATATGTGTTATTGATGATATTCCGACATTTCACTAATTAAGGGTAGCTTGTAGATTTGTTACACATAATTAAAATACAGTTTTGTTAAAGAAAAAGTTTATATTTTTAATAAAACTATAACATTTGTTGTGCACCGAATGAACACCT
The DNA here is from genome assembly GCA_947579605.1 of Athripsodes cinereus. NCBI lineage: Eukaryota > Metazoa > Arthropoda > Insecta > Trichoptera > Leptoceridae > Athripsodes > Athripsodes cinereus. The sequence continues at coordinate 6,309,952 of OX388321.1, forward strand.
TAATAAGCAAACATTTTTTTTTGTTAAGATTTTTTTATTATATGCGTTTATCTCTCTCTTCTGATGTTTAACAATAGGTAAATTTTTAGTTAGTAATTCAAAATCCTTATTTATTTTATTTAAATATAATATACCACTGCCAGCTTGACAGTTGTAAAACCTAATTGCTGGACAGTGGACAACACATAACAAATCAGAAATAAATTAAAAAATTAAAAATAGCCACAAAAATATGTATAACCTATCACAAATATTTTTGCCCAACAAATACTTTAAGAAAGTTTGACATTGGGTTTATAAGTGGAAACTATGTTACTATATCTATTATTAAATCTAGTAAAACTCAAACAGTTTGTGTTTGTTTCCATAAATTATTAAAGAGCTATTCTAAAACTGCGTAAGTTGGAGCAAACAAATTTCTGGTGAGAACCCTCTCCTTGATTCGTGACAATCACCTCTGCCTATCTGCCTCCCCTACAAGGGTATTAAGGAACGTGAATGAATGTCACAGGAATGCGATTATTGCACTCGAAACGTGTCACTAAGAACTCAAAAACTCAATACTGTAGCAAGGGCTGGTGTTGGGATTAATCGCCCATAATTTTTTTTTGAATTTCAATCAAATAAAAAAAAACGGCTTAATTTCCTTCTAAGGAAGTGAAAATTGAACAGTGTTTATTAATTTTATTTTTATTTAATTAAAAATAAAAATGGATATCCACAGTATAAACTCAAAACTCTTGAATTATTAAAGTTCTAATTGCTAGATGATATAGATGATAGGTTTATGGTATATTTTATCGAGATAAAATGTGTTCACGAGTTTCGTATGCTGGTGGGCATTTCCACATACCTCTAATTTATCATTTAAATAAAAATCACATGTCGATTGTGATTGCTTAAGATGGAAATGTGTTTGCACGTGGGTTTGTTTAACCTACAAAATGCGAACTAACTTGAATTTTTTTATTAGAAAAAAAGATATACCTACTGGGGCCGTAGACAAACCGTACCTACTTTGCGATCGACTACTAGCGAACTTTTTGACAATCTACCTACATGTACCGTGTAATTATGCGTTATTGTTGCGGTTATTGTCGAAAATATATTTGTAGTCGATCACCAGGTTACGGTTTGCCTAGGGGGTCCTGGGTCTACAATTTATTTAATCTTAATACAGTTAATAATAAGGTTAAAGATATAGATGAAGACTTTTGTGAACTTCTTACTTCCATATTATTATTCAAATCTTATCGCTAACATCTAATGAGAATTTTTGTTAATCGCATTGGGCAATAGTACTTTAAAGTTTTAAATTGAAGTCGACCCTTGGCTTAGAAATAACCCATAGAAATTCTTGTACACCAGATCAAATAGGATTATGTCCAATAATAATAGTCTGATCTCCTTCAGTCTAAATTCCTGGAGACATCGTCTAATATTCTGCTCTCTAGAGTACTCTGAATAAATTAAAATAATTATTACCAAGACATAAGATGACTATTATTAAATCAACAACAATAAATTTCTGTAATAGAAATTTACGATTTATAAATATATTTAAGTATGTATGTACATACTTAATTATCAGTTTTTATGTTAAAAAGTTATAAACGTACCCAAATTTATTTATTATGTGATATCATTTTGAGGGAAGGAGGTAAAAATCTCTCTCCCCCCACATAATATAGTATAATCTTCAGAATCTGATAAAAAAATTTATCAAAAAAATAAACTGTTCTAAATGAATGCAATTATTTACTTTCAATGCACTTGTCATTACTTATTTAATAGCTCATCGATAATTTATATTAATTACTTTTATAAATATATTTTAAAAATTTTATTCAAGAAATATTTTAATAATATGTATTCACAAATTCAAAATATAATCAAAATCGTCCCCAGTCAGCCTTAATAAGTAAATTTATATATATACATGAACAATTTGTAAAGCACCGTTTACTCATAACTCACGCCGTATACCGCGTCTACGAGTATCACCCGAAATTCCTAGCAAAAAGGTGCGTCTTCAGCCTTCTTTTAAAGCTCTCTCCATTCACCTCCTTCCGCAGACACAGAGGCAGCTTGTTCCAGCATCTGGGACCCGCATAGGGGATTCGATCCCGGGATCCCGAATCCCGGGATCCCGGGATCCCGGTCGTATTTTAGTCCCGAAATTTTCGGGATTAAATTTAAGAAATCCCGGGATTTTCGGGATTAATACAATTATACAATAAGTCAAATATATTTGGTACTCAAGCACATCAATGAATCACTGACAGCCGAAGCTTGTGGTAGCATCTTAAAAAAGCGTTATTCTGAGTTCGATATCTCACTAGATACGATATTGTGGCAATAGTTACTGATGGTCCAAATTACAGTTGGAAAACTTGTTAATGCAAAGCACCTAGTTTGTTTTGCACACGGTATTCACTTAGCCGTTTGTGATTTATTGTATAGAAAAATACCTGCAAATGAACCTATCAGTGATGATATTTTATTTATTTATTTATTATTTATTACATAAACGGCTATCGCCTTTTATTGATGATTTGGATGGTGATAATGAAGAACTGGACTCAGGATTAGTCATTAAAATCGGTAATGGTGAGTTTGACCTATGACCGGAATATTAATGAAGTCGTAAAGAAAGTTCGAAGTGGTTCTTATTTTTAAAAGAGCATCTTTGAAAAATGACACTATGCTTCAAAACTTTATTGAAAAGGAACATGGAAGAGAGCTTAATTTATTGTTTAGCTGCAAATCGCGTTGGAATAGTCTTTTAACAATGCTTGAGTGATTTGATATTTTAAAAAATAGCATCAAAAAATCACTCATCGACCTAATTCGAATAAATAATTCATAAAGTCTCTGGTCAATTTGATTTAAAAATATGAGTTTAAACATTGATCCCTGTAGTATGTATTTTTTTTGTTATGGGTTAAGCTTAATAAGTCTAAGTTGATTTTTTAAAAAAAAATATTCCAAAATAGTACATACAAACAAACATAAATAACAACATTATAGAATATATTGCCCCACTAAACTAAAACTGTTCTGGGTTAAAACCAGAGATGTGCAAAATACTTTCAAAAAAGTATTTAAATACAAAATACAAATACTTTTGAATTTTTGTATTTCAAATACAAAATACTTTTTCAAAATGATATTTAAGTACAAAATACGTATTTTAAAATACTTATTTAAAATACCTTTTACAAATAGTCGAACAAGGTGTAAGACAGGGGTATTCAATATTTCCAGCACTCTTTAACTATTATATACAGCGAGCCATTGATGAATAGATAGAAGAAATGAATAACTGGACAAGAGTATAGATAAATGGAGAAAGGGTTGACATGATTCGATATAGCATTGCTTGCAGATAATGAAGATGAGTTGAATAAAGTCTTAGGAAGAACTATCAAAATACAACATAAAAAATAAATAAAGACAATACAAAATGTATGGTCATTCGAAGAGATGAGGCGACTGCGAAAATAGTCATAAATGGAGTGAGTATCAAGCAGGTTAGAGAATTCCTGAACTTGGGCTGCAGAATAAATCAGGATGGATACTCCGAATCTGAAATCGTACGGACTACTGTAACATCATATTATATACAGGACTGTTCCAGACCTTTCTCGATCGTTTTCAGATGGTTTTTAATGTTGCCTCCGAATCATTTACAGAGAGAATCAGAGCTGCCACATCACTTCACTTCTAAGAAGTCTACGCTAGCTGAGAGTCTCAGAGAGAGTGGAGTTACTGTGTCTCACTGTCCACAGCACACCACCCACTGACCTATTCTGCTGACAAAAATTTGAGTCGAAGACTGTGCTCAGCTTCTAATGCCGTGAACAAACTCGTAAAGTTCAATATTGCAAATACCTCTAAATTTACAGAAAGGAGAACCAGAGTCTCAGCGTCAATTGCCTGGAACAGATTGCCTGCAGACAAAGTTGAAAACGCTGCAGTTCAGAAGAAATCACAGCGCCCTTGGAATGGTCATGGATCATTCAACGGCGTCATGTATAATTAGTTCAATCATCATTATTATGTGTGTAGGTATATCTCAAATATGGAGTACTCTAATGGAAACGTTGTATTCGTAATTCAACAAATTGACAAAAAAAAGCTTGCATACGCGCATATCAATTAATGGCAGAATTTTGTTTCAAACAAATAAGAAGGTATTTTGTAAAAGTATTTTGTGTAAAATACAAAATACTCAAAAAAAGTATTTCAAATAAAATACAAAATACTTTTTACGAAAACGAATTTTAAAATACAAAATGAAAATACGTACTTTGTATTTTGTACTTGTGTTTTAAGTACTTTAATTTCAAATACGTCACATCTCTGGTTAAAACTATGAAATAAATACAAATACAAGAATTCAATTCAATTATGTATAAAAAAGTTAAATTGTTAATCATAAACAGAAGTGCTTTTTTTATTTTAGAATAAGTTTGAAGCGTAATTTGTTAATTTTTGAAGTGTAATTTGAAGTGTAGTTTGTTTATTTTAGAATAAGTTTGAAGTGTAATTTTGTTCAACCGACTTTTTACAGATTCAAAACTTAAATTCATTGCCAGACTTTTTGTTACCACTTTACATTACCAATACAATCCCGGGACTAGTCCCGGGATCCCGGGATCAACTATAGATAATCCCGAAATCCCGGGATTAGAAAAAAGGGTCGGGATCGAATCCCCTAGTCACCCGCATCACTGAACGCTCTATCTAGAAAGCCTGTTCTGCGAGAATGTACTCATTAATTTATCTATAGTATTGGAATTCTCAATGCGTAGGTGAACACATGACTCAGATACACAATACATTGTATACAAAGAGTAGGTATCTATGTACAATTGTACATACATACGTACCTATTCCTGCATACTGCGTAGTACAGAGGAGGCATACTATTTATATAATAATGTTACTCTATTATTATAGCCGGTGATGTCTACAACAAAAAGAGTGTTGTTAGGAAGTATATGGACAAGTTAGTATTATGTAAGTTGTATTATAGACTTCAGTAGATGGGTGGAGTTTAATGACATGTAAAGCGTTAAATATGTAGAGGCTTTTATGTGCTTAGTCGTTAAACTTTCGTTATTACAGTGAACGATATAATCAGACCATCACCTTGGCTAAACACATAACACTACACAATATTTTCTTTCGAGGGCTACCACACGTCAGAACATAGATACGCTTTCATGCATATTTTCATAATGTTCTATGTATTCCAGATATATAAAATTAAAGAAAAGTAGTTTCTTTTCTTAAGTGGTTCATTTCTAAATCTTAAATTAGTATTTCAGAATATAAAGAATCAATGCTTATTCATCGCCCAGCATTATAGCTTACCCCAGGGTTTCAAAAACTTTAATCAAGAACCTCCATTCAAAACCACCCTGATCACTTTATTATGGTATTTGAAAATAAAATATAATCGAAAACTCTAATTTTTTATTTTATCTAAATAGCTATAAATAGATTTATAATTAAATATATTTTTTTTCATTTTCTTTTTTTTTGGACAAGATAAGTTCGATTCTTTGGTATTGACTTATTTGTTTTATACATTACTCTACATTGATTACAATTAAGTATTTAAAAATACAATAAAACTATATTTAAAACATACAAAGAGTGAATTTAACTCAAAAGGTCTGAAATATAGATAGATACTTTTTTAATATAAAAAACAAAATAATAATAATAATAATAATAATAATAAAGCTTTATTGACAGAACATAATACAAAGTTTGTACAAGAAACACATAATAAATAGAAAACAGTGCTCTGTCAAATGGCGGACTTGTTGCAGAGCAACATCTTCCAGTCAACCACTAAGCTCATATAAGATGGTGTAAAAAGTATGTAATAATTTATAACACTGTTGTTCTATTTACTCTGCGTATTCCGTTTGGGATATGGGGTGAGGGTATAGTATAGTAGAAGTATAAAAAGTTGAATCAGCACCCTGAATCGTAAGCTCCGTATATATCAGTTGAAACGATTACATTTTCTTCACTCAACAAAGCTTTTGTAGTGTTCTCAGTACAATAGTATATTAACATTACGGTTATTACGCAATTCATATTTGTTTTGTTCAATTGCTTGACTTTATTATTTACCTACACTTTATCTCCGACATTATATTTTATAAATGTCTCTATTTTATCTCCCATGAAAAACAACATAAGACTGAAACAATACTTATAATATAATATGTCTGATATAAAGTTATTTTGGAGACATTGAAAAACGCAATGTTAAAACATTGACGGAAAATATTTTACAGAACGCCGGAGACTTTCGGGCAGACAGAATGTTAAACTACAACAAAGTTGATCACTATATTCAGCAGTGAAGAATAAATACACTTGGAAGAAATTATGAAAACCTTATCAACCTTATCATTTGCTTCCACAGTTATACGACGTAATAAAATATACCATTTAATTAGTTTCCCCAGATTCAATATATTTAGCAAAGAAATAACAGTGTTCGCTTGAGATTCAAAACTTTCTAAAAAGCATATGTACTTGTTTATTCACTATTTAAATCCATTCTTCGTATTTAAAAAAAAATGAAGAAATTGATTCAGACAATTTTTAGGAAATTTGTACTATTTACATAGAGTTAATGATATATACTTAAAGCAAGTGAATATCTAAAAGGACAATATAAATTTTGGATAAGAAAACATACCTGAGCTGAAAGGAAATTTATTTTAGTGGAAAAGGGTAAAATGCTAGATAATTTAAATTGTAACTACTATTCTAAAATAATATTTTGATTATATCCCAAATAATTACTATTATTATTCCATTCTAATCAACAAAATATCCGTTTCAATCGAAACCTTATCCTGGGGCCAAGTCTTAATTATTGATACGTGAAGGGTGGAGGAGTGAGGGCTGTAGGAGAGGTTCAGGGGGTTGGACGGAAGGGGCTGGAGACTGGGAGGACTCAGGTACACCGCCAATAGACAACTTTCAGGACACATTTATAGCTCTCTCCCTCTCTATCACTTATCTCTTGATAGTCCTTTCAGTAAGACGATTTGTGTTTTAGTAAACCATTATCCTTTATTTATTTTGAAGACTCCTTGAACACTTCTCCATACCATTATGGGATCTTTCATATGGAAAATAGCTGCGTGCAATAAATATACAGGTCGTAATGATAATACTACAAATAATACATTACATAATAATGGATAACCAATTCATATTTTGTAACTAGAATATGTAGGTAATTAGAAATCTTAGATAGTTTGCAAATTGTTTATTGAGTACTTATCAATGTAAAGTCTTAATTAATAAAAAATACTGATAATAGCAGACATTTCTTATGAAAAGAGAACCATATTGTTGATGATAAATTAAAGTTTTCTTTTTTTCAGTGTATTAATAAAGTTATCTTGAAGATGGCATAAATATTGTAAAAAAATGGTTGTCCAGGTCATTGAGAACTTTATATAACATGAACTTTCATTGTATATGAGATGACCCAGCCCCAATTATATCAGCTCTCAAGTAATGTCGTGGGAAGAGGCGCCTTCGTGGATTAAGCATAGGAGGTTCATCTCTGCATGATGTACCCTAGAGAATCCGAAGAATAATTGGTAAATTCGGAAAGTCACGAAAAGTATCCACCTAGAAAATATTTGATAATTATATCTATCTACACCCTCACACTGTATCTCAGGTGGGGTAGGCAGAGAGAACGGAACGGCATATTAATCTTTATTTGATTATTATGTAAGTCGTGTATAAAGAATCCATCGCAAATAATGAAATAAGAGATGAAGGTTTGTGTTTGTGTTAAATAATACTACCTTTATAGATATTAGGTACCTACCTACCTACATTAAATCTATTCTAGCTACGAATGGAGTGGCTGGTTACCTATGTAGGTAGGTACCTACACCTATATAAAGATATTATATAGGTACTAGGTCTGTTTTAGTTATATAAGATATTTTACCTTTGTTAGTAGAAAGCTCTTGGTAATATATTCATTGAAGCGGTGAATTAAATGAATTATTTTTTAAACAAAGTACTTGTTTATAATTAGGAAATTATAAATTTTCAAATAACAGGCAAGGCAGAAATTATAAATTACAGGCAACTTTATGGAAAAAGCAAAAATAAATTATACTGTGAAAAAATAGCTTTTGAAATAAAAATATTAATTAGGTTACAAATAAATATCAACTCTCTGACTAAATATGGTGTGATGATCTGGACACTTCTGAATAGAGACCGTCTGACAACATATTCCAAGACATATTTGAGTTTGTCAGTAGCCTGAAGGTAGAGTCTTGGTCTCATGCACAACAGGTGAGCAGTTCAATCCCAGGTGCAGGCAAACTCTAGTTTAACGACAAAATTTTAGGTTACTGTGAAATATGTATAAAGCTGTATTTGGGTTCATGACAAAAACCCAAATAAATCTTTAAAAAAATATATATGAAAGCAGTAAATGAGCTCGCGTTGCTTGAGATTGAAAATTATATAAGAGTTTTGGACATTTTTTTATATTCTACAGTGCAAAGATGAAGGTAAGCAGTAGGTTAATAAGACACAAAGACATTAGATTACTCAGCGAAGATGCATGTCTCCCATCATGAATTCCATTTTATTATAATATATTTTGGAGAGGTAAGATTATTAGGTACATACAGTTAGTGTCCTGGCAAATACTTTTGTGAGAGATGCCGTGATGGTACATAGAGAAATACATACTCTAATTTATATAACTTACAACCAAAATAGTGAAATAGTTAGAAAGTTGTTGGAGCGCATTAAAGTTTACGAAGGAAGAAAGTGCGCACAGTTTTGTTGAATGCAGTATTGAGTAGAAGTAGTAGAGAGTATAGTTGGTCGGAGTTGTAACGATTACAAGTCGGTATTAGTGTAGGGAGTCGACGTTAATTTATTCGCTTATCTGTAGTAGGAGCAAAGCACGGCAAGCAATTTGGAGTTTCAGCTCTCGGGTCTCCGGTATAGAATTACTTGTCCCATTAGGAACAGCTCAAAGTTTTACCAATATAATAATAATATTCTACCTACACCACGTCTACTGCGTCTTCATTCTCCATCTACCTTTATTGTAAAACTTCTTATGACCATGGATGAGTAGGTATTTTATTTTTATTTTATTTTTCTAATTGTCCCTAGGCCCCTATTATGCAGGCACTTGGACTCGTCATACATACATTTTATAAAATTTATCACAATTTCAAATACATTAATAACAAAGCAGCTGATGGAAAAATCAATGTTAAATAAAATATCAAATTACAGCATTTTTGTAGTCACGGATGTAAAGAGTTAGGATCCACAACGTCAAATATTCAAATATATAAATAATTCATATTATAGAAATGAACAATCACATCACAAAAATAATGAGGAAATTCGTCGTTCATTTATCGTTTCGTCAATTGACTAAAATGATTTATCAACCAGATACGATTTCACCCTTCTCCGGAAGATGAATACATCATCGCACTTAATTGTATCTGGAAGCTTATTGTACAGTCTTACACTAAGACGCAAAAAGCTACGATCCAACTTGGAGAGCCTCTATTGGTCTGATTTTATGTTTCAATCGCCTATCATAATTATGAAAATTCAAAAAACTACAACTTTTAACCATGAACATGTAGGTAATTATTGTAATCATACTACTTATGACCGCGAAGGAGAAGGAATTGTATGCAATTAAATTACATATTATTTACAGTTGTAGATTAATAGCCATCACTCATCTAAGAACCATGGACAAGGAGGTTATTATTGTGATCAAACTAGTTTTTATGATCGTGAAGGGGTAAGGACTGTTTTCAAGTTACTTATAGCTATGGATGCAGTTCTGTTAACAATTTAACCGAAATATTTTTTATGGTAATATGAATAAAATTTAAACGGAAAGATTAAACCGTTTTTATTTACCAAAATGTAATATTTTACTTATAATTTACTCTATTTCTCAGTTAATTATTTCATTAAAATTTCTAATTCCTAAACGAAGAAAACTTTATTTTCTAATTTTGTAAATGAGAAATTCTTTCAGTGAAATTTCAGAGAAGGATCGCTTGAATATATTATTAGAGTAAAGTTTGAATTAAATTACATAAGTAATTTTTAGAAGCGATTCGAGAAGGTTCTTTGGTTGACAATTGAGAGACTTGGAAACAGAGAGACGATTAGAAGTGGTCAGATAAGGGGGAGGAGTGGTGGCACCAGAGTAGCAAAGGGTGGTTGGTGTCTGTATTGTAGTACCCATCTGCGGAGGGGGTGGGTCGGTTGGGACGACGACGGGGCAGAGAATTTCTGATAAGAGGTTCGGGTCCGATTACGGTTACCCCGACAATCGAGATAGCGACATAATAATCAACGTAACAAAACCTCACTGTGGCACGACAACTATTCAACACAATTATCGAAATATTTTACTAACTTCATTCTAAAAACAAGTCTTAATATATTAATACTTACATAACGTATGACATGAATAGTAATAAAGGAATAATATTATCCTAAACCATTTACTTAGTGTGGAGTGGACAGAGTTCCTAGAAGCAGAAAATGACAGGGGTCTCTGGAGAAAGAAACCAGGCGCAATGGGCATTTGACCCAACTAGCACATGAGGAAGAAGATTTTTTCGTATTATATGTATGTACGTTTATCATGCTCAATCAGTTAAAAACTACCAATTTTGATTATATGTAGACAAAGAAAAAGAAATGTTAAACAATAGCTTTTTAAATAATTTTCTTCTTACATCCTATATGGATCGTACAGTTATAACTAGAAATATAGCAATAAAGTATAAAACAGTAAGCAAACCAGTAAATATCCCCTCCTTGCCATCTTTTATCTATAGAGAACATACACGTACCTACCCACCATTCACTAAAAAGGAAAGTTATAATTCAAAATTTTAATCTTTAAAATAGGATGGTTATTTTTTTAGGAATCCACCCGTAAATTTAAAAAATAAGATATATGAGGTTAAATGGAATTATTTCTAAGCATTCATAGAAGATATTAAGACAAATGAGTAGGAGAGCTCCTTTTTCCGTAAGTTTTCAAGTATCCTGGTGAAGGCAGGTGTTTACAGGCAACGATGCGGCCTGTCACCCATCCTGAATATTTGTTTTTTTTTTATAAGGAAAAGAACAGCTTTTCTGCTGGTTACCCCATTTGTGGGATATGCCGTGATGGTATAGTAGTAGTAACATTTTTTCACAATGAGAAATAAGAAGAATTTACTTATTTTCTCACATGTTTCAGAAACGATACGAAATATTTATTGATTGATTTATAATGTAATATTTATTTATTAATTTATAATATTTATTTATTAATTTATAATCACCAACAATGAGTGACATGACAGTATTGTTACCTTTGCGTCACTTCAAGTTCACAACACAAAACAGTTTCACACTCATACAAACAAACAATTATCAAACAAAACATTCTTACATTTAATTCTTAAATCAATTTTATTTATTGATGAACAATTATAAAAAATAGAATTTTAAATTTATAAACAATACTTGAAAATTAATTTGTACACCACTGCTTAAGGAGCTACACTGGCTTAGAGTCCCAGAGAGAGTATAGAGTTCGAGCTGTGCCTCACGGTCCACAAAGCCTTGAACGGCACAGCACCTCTATGCCTCGCTGAGCTATGTCCCCTCGACGAAACTCTGAGGCGACCACTGCGATCAGCTTCCACCGCTGTAAACAAGCTTGTGGAGCCCAACAGGGCAAACACTTTCGCAGAGAGGAGCTTTAGCGTTGCGGGGCCAACTGCCTGGAACCGATTACCAGCGGATTTAAGAAAGAACCAGCCCACTGTAACGTTCAGGAGTAAGCTAAAAACACTGCTTTTCAAGAAAAGTCATGGCGCCCTTGAGATGGTCACGGATCATTAAACGGCGCCAAATATAAATTGTCTTTATTATTATTATTATTACAGGAAGGTATTTGACAATATTTATTTCGAATTACTTATGTCTTTTATATATTTAGTTCATGTGAAGAAATGTTGAAATGAAACATTGATTAGAGTTTTATTTCATGACTAGCAATCATACACAAGACTGTTAAGAATTTTTTAAAGTAGGTATCTATAAAAAATAGGCTAATGAATAAATATAATTTAGTTTTCGCTCAAAATCATTTAGCAATGTCCCTAGCAAAAATATAAAAGATAATAAAATAGCATTTTTTTTTGTATTTATGGAATCAAAGACCAGAAATTCTGTAAACGTAATAATAAAGAGGGTAATTTTTATAACTACTACTAGTATGCCATCATGGCATATCCCATAAGTGGAGAAGCCAGCAGACCAGCTAGATGTAATAAACATGCAAACTGTCCTTTCCGCGTTAATAAAAATTAAGACATTCAGGATGCAAGCAAACCGCATCGCTGAGTTTAAGATGTAAAATGTATTTATTTTTTAGAACACCCGCCATTGACAAGACACTCGGAAGCTTACGGAAAAGAGTATATTTGTAACTCTATTCTTTATAATATTATTTAGGTAATCAATAAAGATACTGTGTCGATTTTGTAGCATTATATTCTAAAACTATAAAGGACATAAATGGAAACATACACAGAAGTAAATTATAAGTGGATATATTTTCTCTTAATAGCTATTAGGTTTCACGAATAGATATTGGAAGTTTTCAGTAGGTACCCACCTTTAGAGTAGTGTCCCCTGCCGCCTCGCCTGTCCCCACATAGCCCCCCCACTCCAATCCTCACTCCTAACACAGTCCTATGTATAACTAATCGGCAACAGTTAAGACTTAATCGAAATCAGGTATCTCCAATAAATCGGTGAAATGCTTTGGTCTTACCGACAATCACGTATTATCAGTACCAATGTATTCAGTACTTACTTAGATAGGTATACATGTACACAGTCACTCGTATCTTCAAACATATAAACCTATAAATATATTTATGTATGTAGGACGTGTGTTTCAGTTACTTGAATTAAATAAACAAATTTGAACTAAATACACAATATAACTAAATAATAAATTTTAGTTTTTAATCGTAATAATAAAGATTTTTATACAGACAGTTACCTAAGTGCGTAAAGTATTTAAAAAAAAGTGTTTAGTTTAGAGCATTAGTTAATTATTAATTTATTATAAAAAAACAGTATTAGATGAAAAGGTGACGAACTGGTTGTCTTGATCTTTAACTCTTGCATGCTAACTCCAATATTTTTTATCGATTTTTTTTATTTCTTGTCGAAATTAGAAAATATATTTCGTAATAATTGATAAATAATCATAATTGTTGTTTACACCATAATGTCTGGTACATACATTCTTGGGGTTATGCAGTGATAATATATGTTATACCTAGATTTGCAATATGAATCTCAAACATGTACCATCAATAAAATCTCCTTGCGGTCCTTGGTGCCGCAAATTTAGTTTGAAAAAAAGCGACACACATATAAATTGTTTGTAGATAACAAGAGATAGACAATATGAGAATGGGGATTATTACAGACGACAAAGGCCGGTAGATAGAGATGAATATATACAAAAGAAAAGAGATGAATATATATTACTCAGGTATTGTATCTCGACGGGTGGGTACACATTTTTAGAGAATATTTGTATGACATTGCGAATCTAGTTGTAACATATCACTGGGGTTATGTCATATTATAATATCTACTCATATAAATTTTGAAAACTACTATTCTCAGCTAATGAATTTTTGACTGTAGTCACCTTGAGCATCGAAGAGTTTAAGATCTAGATAAAAAATACTATTTAGATCAAGAATAGTCCTGGTGAAGAGCAGGTATTTTACTCTTTTCGAGTGTCCTGTAATAATCAGATGTTCGTAAAACCTCACGTATGTATATACTAAATTATTAACATCTACGATTCAGCAATGGGACATGTCACCCATCCTGAACGTCCTATTTTTTATTGGCAAGGAGAAGACAACTTGCATCTATATATTTAATTATTTAATTTTTTTTCACATCATCATTATATAACAGTGTTAGAAAACCAATATAAAACTTAAAAAAAAAACTAGGACGATGTGCAATTGTGCAGTGATTTCTTCCATCTAACCACGATAACCACATTTATCAATTTCATTTAATCCCTTGGTTACTCCATATGTGAAAAATGCCTTGATGTTTAAGTAGTAGTAGAAGTAATACGAGTATAGTCACTATTATCGGCTTTACTTACTAAATTTGAGAAATAGCGGAAATTATTTATTTATTTTGTACATTATTATTAGGCTAGAGCTATTTTATTTCAGTGGGTTGATGGGACTCTACTATATATAGACAATAATAATATCTATATTTGTTATTAGTATATTCATTATATTCGTATTATAGTTTAGTGTAACATGTTATTTCTAACTATGAAATAATAACAATATTATAAAAGTTACCGAAGTGTGAATTAATCAAAGGTTCCTTTATATTCTGAAAGGAAAAGGAATGGGGGGACGATAGAATTCATAATATACATTTATACTTCTCTAATAGGGGGTGGGCAGAGGAGAGGTAGTGGAAGACAAAATGGCGGACGTGTTAAGAACAAAGGGTAGGTTTAAAGAGGGATTAGGAGGGATCATGTGGGTGGAGGATGCAGGGGACAGGACAGAAGGGTGAGGGGGAGCATTGAGAAGATCTCCTGGTAAGATTTACAGGGTTTCTGTTGGGTACCTGCTTGCCCACTATATATACTACCTATAAATATATAAAACTATAAGGCAAATTATACGGAATATATTCAAATATACTTACTCACTATGTACAAACAAATATGTAAAGTTATTATTCATATTATTATAAATTATGAAGTAGAACCCTTCCAAATATACTATATAATGTATTATTCAGTATGTAGGGTATAATGTATGAAGAAATTAGGAATTACAAGACGAATATTTTGACCATAATAAATGGGATGAATACGATCTTTGAATCACTTACCAACTAGTGGATGACTTTGAGAAAAATAGAATGATATAGTTTCAGCATATTGCGAGAATGAAAAGAGTGATCTATAGAAATTTATTAAGATGCCTATCTAAGTATCTAGATGGAAGATATCTAACATGTAACGAAAGGGGTATAAAATTATACATTTTTTTTATTTAAAAAAAAGATATATCTGGGTTTTGTTATAAACCCAAATACAACTTTATACACCTTCCACAGTAAGCTAAAAGCTTGTGTCGTGAAAGGGGAGTTTGCCGGCACCTGGGATCGAACCGCAGACCCCTTGTTCAAGAGGCCGAGACTCTACCTCCAGGCTACCGACGAACTCAACATAAAATATAATTTTTAATATAGTTTTTATACCATGAAACATCCGGTTAAGAATTGGTATCTCTTTCTTTTCCGTAAGATTTGTGTGTCGTATAAGAAGCAGGTGTTCGAAAAACAAAGAAATTATACACCTTAAATTCAGCGATGAGGTTTGCCACCCATCCTGAATGTTTTATTTTTGTTGGCGCGGAGAGTACAACTAACATGTTTATTACATGCAGCTGGTCTGCTGGTTAACATAATACGAACATTTATATTTAAATATCATTTTTAGATTATACATGTTAACCGTCTCTGTTATTTTATTTTATTTCCAACAACATAAAACTTAACTACTGCATACAGCTTAACTGAACTTGTTTTATAACTTAATTACGCATAATGTAGGTTTTTATCTTTGCCAATATATACCTTTAAATGAAACGCGTAGATTTTTATCCAGAAACTGGTTTAAATGGTACAACTTAACATAATATAAGGTACTTGTTACTCTGTTAGATTCCTGAAAAAAATATCTACAGAGAACATATCGCCTGTTCAGTTCCATAACTCAACAAGTAGAAATGATGGAAGAAAACATAATTGGTTTAAGTTTTACTTAATATTTATACTTATACTTGTTTGACAATAAATATTAATCCTCTTTTGACATTGAATTTTTAAGTATTATTGATTGACAAAAATGATAATTATCTCATTACTCTTTTTTTACTTGTATGACTATATATTAATATTATGAATCCTCTTTTTAAAATGACCTGTTTGAATATTTTAGTTTGACATATTTATAAGAATTGTATCATATACATTTATTTTACCAGTATGACTATTTTTGATTCGACACATTAATTGTAATTTTTTTGTTATGTTGTTGTTCTCTATTCTGATTTGATTGTAAACATGTTAAAGGCTAACGCCGTGAATATAATATGTAAATAAATAAATAAATATTTATTTGAATAGTGACCTGGTTTCGACTTATAAAGCCTGACTGTCTTGACTTAATGACTTTATAAGTCGAAACCTGGTCACTATTCAATTAAATATAAAGTAAAACTAAAACCAATTGTGTTTTCTTCCATATATAAACACGAAGTTTTACAAAATAAACGTCGACTCAATAAATAAGTAGTAATTTTTTATATTTGTATTATGCTATAAAACACAACAGAAAGTGAAATATACCATTATAATGATTGCACTTTTAAAGACATACGTTTCTCTGTTCTGTTCAATAGTTAAACAATTCGAAATATTTATTTGTGGAATTGAAATTAGGTATCTACATTATTTTTTTCTGTATCTAAATATTTAATACATAGAGGGAACCGTGAATTTAATAATGTAATTTGTTTGTGGAATTGGAATAGTGGCGTTGATTGTGCGTATTATCAATGAAATAAAATTTTTCGAAATTTACTACTTGTTAACTTATGGAAGTTGACTTATGACACTCTATATAAATGTATGTACCTAAATACAAACATGTTTAATCATATTTTAGATTATTTGGTGATGCAATTCCGAATATGTTTTTAATTAAACTTTTGATAGTATATGATGGTGTGAATGAAATTATCTGTTGTAGATACCTACTATGTATTTTGTAACGGTTCTTCTTATGAATACTTCATGGGTAGGCCATGGTCCGAGGATGGACAAAGAGTTCCTTTGGTGGAAGGGCTGTGGCTTATTAAATGGATTATGTAAAGTACCAGATCCCATTTTAGATCGGGCCTCGATGATAGAGATGGAAACGATGTACCTATTATATTTGTTCAAATAGAAACATCGATATTTTGTAAAAGTTTAAGAGAGCAAATAGTTAATAACTTTATTAAAAATATTTGTCATTGATGTGAAAATTGTTTGATATTGTAATTCAAGTATGTTCAAATATTCTTATATTTATTACACAATACACCATGTAGCTATAATAAAGAAAAGACACAATACATTATTTCCGTGGGGTCTCCAAGTGAAGTTTTGTGGAATATGCCACCCATCTTGGAACTCATTGAGATGGTAAGTCCCAATGTCAGATATCTGTCAAATATAGTTTTCTATGGAGGAAAATTGTTGCTATAATAATATTGTTTGGATTTTCTGGCGAAATATTTTTTTTTTATTTGCAAAAATAAAATGAAACCGGCAAAATGAAATCTAATTCAAATATGAAGTTTGGGAAATTTATATTCGAAGTAGATTTCATTACGAAGAATTTGATTTTATTATAAGCGGTTTCATTTTATTTTTGCCGGCAAAAATGAAATCTAACTCGAATGTAAACTTTAGGAAATTTGTATTCTAATTAGATTTTATTTTTGCTGGTTTTATTTCATTTTTGCCGGCAAATATAAAATAAAACCTGCAAAAATAAAATCCAACTCCAATATAAACTTTGTCGTTGCCGAAAAACTTGATGCCCAAAAATAATTTAACGTGGTGACCAAAAAATAATTCTACATATGGCAACAATTTCGTACTTTTTCTATGAAATCTCATATTTGACAACAGTGGCATAGTGCCCCATCTTATGATGAGTTTCTTAATTTTTATTGGCACGGAGTGGACGACTTCCATACTCATTACATGCAGATAGTCCGCTGGCTATCCTATTTGTGGGAAATGCAGTGATTCAATAGATTACATTTAGTACATTTTCAGTGAAAATTTTCTGTACTATGCGGGAAATTTGAATCTTAGATGTAGTTTTTGAAAGGAATGTATCTCTTGGGACAAGCGACGTTCGCATACGATAATCATGGACGCATCAAAGGTGTGAATTAAAGTTTTTATTTTTCAGTTTTCTCGATGATCCAAAAGAAAATATCTGGTAAAATAAAGTTGTTAATATAACATAACATGCATTGACAATTCACACAAATCGGGCTAGTCCCAAACTAAGATTAATATTGATATGAACAATAATCGAATATTCGATTATCCGATGCCTATGATAATTTTTCCATCTCTTTTCGTCCCGAAACCCAAAATATTGTTAGATATCGGAGGAGGGTGTTTGTTAGATGGAAGGAGTAACTGTGTACATACCTTGGGGAAAGATGGACAAAGTCTGATGATATCAATCATACTGTAAGCCCTTAGGGAATTAGGAAGAGCAGTAATGGGGCCGTCTTCAAGTGCGATACGGTGACATGATGAGCTGTCTGGGTAGAGACGATAGGTACGTCCCCAATCTTATTACAACTTCAATATATTTCTATATACATATAATATGTTCATATGCATAATTTATTTATAACGCAATATACATTTTGGTCCCTAGGCTATAATTTTAATTTTGACGATATAAATTTGGAAAAATAATTTAATGTACGTAACATTAAATTATTTTTCGTTCGTCAGTTCGTCGGTAGCCTGGAGGTAGAGTCTCGGCCTTATGAACATGAGGTCCGGGGTTCGATCCCAGGTGCCGGCAAACTCCCCTTTCACGACACAAGCTTTTAGCTTACTGTGAAAGGTGTATAAGGTTGTATTTGGGTTTATAACAAAACCCAGATATATCTTTTTAAAAAAAAAAAAAAAAACATATTATCACCTTATGATATATTTTGTGCGATAGGAAGAAATTTTGTAATGGTATTACTCGTAGTAAATTATTTGACTCCAAACATTCATAATAATGAAGGAACTTCACTAAAACATGTACTTAACTATTCTTACTGTCTTTTTCTTTTCGTGTCAGTCAGGAAACGATAAAAAACATTAATTTTTTTTTAAATCAAGACTTGAAAAGCTCGTCAATGGTGCAAGTGCACTGAAATCGCGATAGCGTATTTTTATTTAATGTAACAAATAAACATAGTAATTCAAGTTCAAATATTTTATTTTAAAATGTCTAGGAAATTGTTACATAGTTAATGCTTCTAAAATAGGTGAAATTAAAATTTATATTCCAATTCCCTCCCAGAAGGCCACGACCTCTCTTGCAGCTCCCCACAGATGAGTTCGCTCTACAAAGTCCTCCCAGTGGCACTGTCTGGAGGCCATTGGACACGTCAGGAGATGCTCAATCTTTTATTCCTCTCCACAGTCACACACCATGCTCTCAGTCAAACCCCATCTCCAAAGATTCTTTCTAGTGCGTCAAACTCCTGTTCTGATCTTGTTGAGGGTTTTCCACGTTGGCCATGGTAGGTCATGGCCCGGAGGCCAGGCATCCATTGGGCTGTTAAATATTCTTACTGTGTAATGAAGTGAACAACTCGATTTCTTGACTAAAAACACTTTCTTATTTGATAAGTTTGTCCGTGCAGCTCAATAATGTTGTTTTTAACAAAAATAATTAAAGCTAAAATGTATAAGAAAATGTTTAAAATAATTATTCTTAATTCTAACTTAAATAGATTTTCACCAAGATCTGTTATTTAGTAGGTAACTGAATTCAAATTATTCCACTATCTAACATACCTACCCAACAAAGTTGAGTGAGGTATGTTAGACAGAAAGTGACTAGCGAAAATGGGCTAGATTGTGAAGGATAAAATAGCATATAGATAGGATATAACTTTATCTAAATAAAACAGAGGTCATGAGAACCCTTTCACCTTCTAGTTTCAGTTACATCTCCATGTTTATGATGGATGCTGATAGAATCCTGACCAGTTTGACCAGAATCATCACCCTTCGAGACAGGTTTAGTTATAAATAAATTTTACAATAAAGATGAACAGATGGATAAACTAACGTCTATAAGATATAGGTATTTTCTTATTATTATTGTGATTAAAGATAAAATTGTACATGAATGTTTTTAATTTTATTTTGAATCTCTTTAAACCTGTCTTCGCTCAAAAAGTAGTAAATGACACTATTTATAGAAAAAGCTTGTGTTTAATTAGTCTATCTACAATTTTGAAAGAGCAATTTAACTTATGAGAGTATAAGATATGAATACAGTTTTATCATAAAGAAATGCTCAGTGTTTTTATAGAAGGTTTGAGTTTCCTATTTACTAATAGGTACCTATTTTATCATTGCGGTAGGTACGTAGGTACCTACTCGGATGAGCCCGAAATGGAGTGATTGCTCATTTTTAAATTGGCCAAGCCTTCAGAACATATATTGAAAGTAGAATTTGGAAGAGCAATTTAACTTATGAGAATATAAGATATGAATACATTTTTATAATAAAGAAATGCTCAGTGTTTTTATAGAAGGTTTGAGTTTCCTATTTACCAATAGGTACCTATTTTACCATTGCGGTAGGTGCGTAGGTACTTGGATGAGCCCGAAATGGAGTGATTGCTCATTTTTAAATTGGCCAAGCCTTCAAAACATATATTGAAAGTAGAATTTGAGTATTTTATAAATAAATATACCTCTAAATACTCTCACTGTAAGTTATATGCGAGTTATTCATCTGCGAAACGGAAAAAAATGGAAGTTCACGATTCTAGCATCGAGCTATTCGTAATCTTAAACACACATATAAAGTAGTTAAACTTGTTACTATTTATTCTATGTACCTACTTACTACGTTTTTTACGATAAAAATATTTCAGAAGGGTGCCTTCAAAGTTTTAATACATGTAGGGTGTAGATTTGCCCTCTGTGATATTCAAATAAAAGCTTAAAATGAAGTCAACATATTTCGTTAGATGTCTGTAGTTATTCAGTTTTTTTCATGTTTTAAAATATTCAAGCATGCTTCAGTAGGTATTTAAAAACAAACATTGATTTTACAAAAACTGAAAAGTGGATACCAGATATGTGATGTTTTAAATTTATATATCGTATAAACATTCGCGGCAAGTAATAATATGCTCGTGATTTGAATAGGGTTTGGTTTGGCAGCGGTAATCAAACGGCAGAACTACTGATTTAAAGTCCGAACCTCTATATCATGAGCCTACCGACTTCTTCAAATTGTTGGAATAGAAAATCATTGAATTTGAAGCTTTGGAATTTGATTAATTTTACGTGTGACATTTTTTCAGTATAACCAAATTATTATAGATATTGTTTCGAGACCTGATTGACTATTGGCCGGTTTCAATAACCTATCTATCCGTGACTGTCGATTGAAATGTATGATTTAAAATATAGAACACAATAGATTTCAATCGACAGTAGCGGATAGATAGATTATTGAAACCGGCCATAGGTATATGAAATGAAAAAAATGATTTACGGATAGGTGATCTATAGATTACATACACATATCGATCATTTCCATGATTGTGGGGTTATACAATTGGTAAGACTAGAATATATGTAATATAGTAATATAAAAGATCCCCAATTAAGTAGCTAATAAGTTCAGATTGTTGATACACTGAGAAACATACTAACGAAATTTCACAACGAATCATTGGTACGTAGGTACTCTCAGATTAGGACCAGAGATGACTGATAGTACGTACCAATGATTCGTTGTGAAATTTCGTTAGTATTTTTCTCAGTGTAGTCTTATATTTAAGTTTCAAACTTCTGAGCGTAATCTTCAGTGATTCAAATCCTGCTGCAAAGCTGCTCTATATTTATAACACAACTTGAGTTCATAAGAAACAAATATTCATAATGTTATTGTTTAAATAATAATATTAATATCATGTTATGTAAAAGATGTACCCGTGTGTTAAAATATTAATACTTCATTCTCAAGTCAATCCAAGATTCAAACCATGTGTTATCAATATAAACTTCGTTTAAGGAAAAAAGTTTTCCCATTTTGTGAAAATGACCTTATCGCCATCTAAGTAACAATAGTAAAAGTAAATTATTTGTGCAAACCGGTTTTTAGTTTAGGAGCAAACCATTGATAATGGTGGTCAAGGGTCAAATGGTATGTAGATATTGAGTGGATATATTCCTGTTTCTTTCATTGTATGCTTTGTACCGCTCACGACCCCTCTGTAACCTTAATATAGAGAGGGATAGAAGCACGTTCGATGACCTTTACACGCGAATAGGGTGGCTCATAGAATGGAACTGTGTATCTACAAAAATTAAGAAAGTGTAAGTTTTAAAGTATTGAATACTTTCAAGGAAAACATACACAAGAAGTATTAATTGAGGTATGTCCAACAAGTTTTAGTTTTAGGAAATTAAAACAAACATTTTGAAGACTAACGTTTAGTAATTGGAATATCGCTAATTTATACTTCACCGTAATCAGAAGCTTGAAGCATAAGTTCGAATTCCGCTGTCAACCAAGCTACTCGACCTTTGAGAATGCATTTGGGTGTAATACATAATATCTATCTAATCTAGAACAATCTTAAATCAATTTTTTTTATTTTTATTTCAAAATTATTGAATTCTAAATTCTTATTTTTTTTTATTCCTGATCTAATTGATTTTTTTTAATTCAAAATTTTATTTTTATTACTTGCTATTTAAAGACATTGATATTGTATTTGTGTGTGTTTGTGCATATTTTGACGTTACATATAAATTAAATTATTACTTTTACGAACTGACATCTCAATATTATATTTTGTTATTTTAATTATTGTTTTTACTTGTAATTTTGATTATTATTTTTTATGACTTTGAATTTGCTTGTTGTTGTTATATTTGTTTTGTGCTGTTAACATGTAAAAGGCGAAAGCCGTGAATGTGCTCAAATAAAAAAGAAGTTTGGAGTGTTGATGTATTTTTAAATTTATTTTTTAATTTGTCAAAAGCATCCAACCAAAATAAATGCTTTTGACTGTATATCATTAATGTCTAAAATTAAAAAAAAGTAATACATAGTTTTACAAGTTGTGCACAAATAAAATCATAGATAATACATACTTCCTCTATTTCTCTGCAACTCAGTGAAGCATGTCCTGAAGCTCTGTTGCAATTGTCATAAGAACAGTAGGTACATATCGTGTAATTGAAAGTTCGAGACAATACTCTTACTTCTTACTATACACGGCCTTCTTTGAGATTTTGATTCACGTGATCAAGCCAAGCCACGTGGTTCTCGGCAACTGCGATTCCTTTCGACGTGCGTGTATGAGAACCAAAAGAATTACATAAGGATAAATCTTAAGGGCATTCCGTTCTCTCTGCCTACCTCACTTGGGCCACGGCGTCAAGATATAGAAGTCCGAGACTCTACCATCAGACTACCGACCACCTATTGCCTTATTGAGAAAAAGGAATAAAAATGAAAAAATGCATAGGACATAATATGAAACGGGAATAATAATATTATATTATAAAAAGAGTATGGAAATGTAAGCATTCACAAGCATAATGTTTTTAATAGAATTTATGAAACATACAACACATCTTTCAACGACATAGACATTTTTCAGGTAAGTAAAAACACCTTCATAAAATCGTTTAATACACAACTCAATGCAACTATAGAATAGAATAAAATACAATATACACTATATAACTAAAATAACATATAAACTATTAATATAAGTATGACACATCATCATAAATATTACTCAAATCTTTGAACATAATCCATTCCCTTCCTTTTCCCTCCCCCTAGTCCTAAAAATGCTCACCAGCAATTGAAGTAATATCATTGATTTTTTTCTTTCTTTTATATTCTTATACATATATCTCTTTAAAAATATATATTCATTTAATTATCTTATATCTTGAATATCAATTATTGCTTTACATTACTTGCTTTTTTAACTATCATTCTGTATTATATAACTTAAGTTAATTTTGTACAATTATTGTTGTGTTTATTATGTAATATCAGCTGTAACTTTAAGTTTGAAATAAATAAAATAATAAAAAAAATAAACCTACATGTATCTAAGGGAATATTATATACCTACTACCAACCCTCTCAGGATCGTAAGGTTTCTACAAGTAATTTAAAATATCCATGTCTGTTTTATTGTCCAAATGTCAGAATTATTACTTAAAAATAGAATAATTAACAAAAAATATTAAAATATTATTATAGTGAAACAAACTTTATTTATGGATATTCATTTTAGATCCTGAATATTTTAATTTTTTGTTGGTACGGAGAGCTTACATGTTAATTTTATTATATGCACCTGATCTACTGGCAGCCCCACTTGTGAGATATGCCGTAATGAGATAGTATAAGTACATAGTAGGTACCTAGTAGTAAGTTTCAATTCCTTATACTTGATAAAATCTCTAAAATAGTTATTTATTTTGGAATGCACGTGCACGATTTAACTTTGGTCAATGCTACTAGTTTTCAAAAATAATATTTTAATATTTTGTTTACTTATTATTGCAGAAAAGCTTTGAGAATTTAATTCTCTACATAACTAAACCGCTTTGCATTTTCTCAAATAAATTTTAATCGCGTATAAGCTACTTGAAAGAATTGCTTTTTCCACATTTAAATACATCGTACCTGCCTCAGGCAAAAATGTAATATCTTCATATTTAAAAAGAATCCAGAGGTACTTGGGGAATACGTGTAACGATTACATTTTGGAAATTTAAGTACTCGCTTCCATAAAAGTTATGATTTGCATTTCTACTTTGAAAAAATGAAATAAAGGTACCTAAGTAAAGGTAATCTAAGAAAGATTGTATTTCCTGGTTAATGTTAATAACAACAATTCCGTTCTTTGACTGCTGATTGTTGGTGCATTGTTTTATACATTTTTTCTTATTATTTATTTATTTATTTATTCAGGTTATAAACGGTATTTGCCTTTTTCAATGTTTAATCATTCTATAACAATTTTTATACACCTTCAAAACTTACTCTAATTTCACATTAAATAATTTATTCTACTGAAAACAGATCAACAGATATAATCTGTAGTTAAGACCTAGTTAAAATTAAAATGATATAAAAAGTAAATAAAAGAATTAATATATACAAATATTAATACATACTACACAAAATCAATAAATATACATAGGCACTCGCAGCCAATACAATTTACATCCAGGTCCACGGTACTCCATATTATATACATCTACATTTTGTATGCATATGCAATATCATTTTTATTTTTCTCATCATTGTACTGTAACAATTTTGTGGTCAATATAGTATTTTTTTTTTCAAGTCTTGAAAAGCTCGTCAATGGTGTAGGTACATTAAAATCGCGATAGCGCATTTTAAATTCATGTAACAAATAAACATAATTTCACTTTTCATCATCTCAACATTGTCTAAATTAAAAAAAATTTCTTGTTCGGTGTATGTACTTAATTATTCAAGTACCTTAGTACTTTTTTAAAATATTTAAACAAAGAGCGATTATGGAAGAAGTATACAGGTTAGCATATACATAATCTACAGAAACGTCTAAAGACACATACTCAGGATCTCATTAGTGGACGAGGAAGTTCATAATAAAAACTTTACTCACTAAAAATAAAATCCTACAGCAGCTGAGAAACAAAACTACGGTGAGTAGTGTATGGAGTACCTACATAATATAAAAATGCGAGAAAGGAACATTTAAAATGCATAATATATTTCGCTTCAGAACTCACGTAATGCTTATTTCACAGATCTTAAACACAGAAGCGGAAGGAGTTCAGGTGAAAATATAAAATGTTAATATTTCATTTTCTTATCAATTACTTGCTTCTCTGTTTTCATTACTTAATAAATGTATTCTCTTATATCTTCACATCTGAGCAGACTACGACCAATATACCCTTGAGACGGTCTAGGGACTGTTAAACGGCGTCAAAAATCAAATCATCCAAAATCATCATCATCATATCCAATTGGTAATCTGCTGTACACCAACACAGCATTTCACCCGAGTAACTTTTATTTTTCACTTATTTCTTGTTTTAACTTTTCTTAGAATTATGTTGGGGGGTAGAGTGAGGAATGAGAGTATTAAAAAAATAAGATGATGCGATAGGAGTGTTGTGGAAAATATGCGTCTAAATAAGTTGTAATGGTTTGGATGTATGAAGAGAATGAATGACGAAGAAGGCGTATGTTAAGAAACACATTAGATTATGAGAAATCGGTATATGTGTATGATGAATATTAAGAATGTGGAGGAAGCGAAAGAAGTAAGTAGAGTCCGTTCCTTCGTCCTTTCTGCCTACCCCATTTGGAGTACGGCGTGAGTTTATTATAGTACAGTAGAATTAATTCTTTGCAATCAATGCCAGCTGAAGGCAATGCCTGATGCCAGCAACAGAATTTTAAATGTATTTCAGTGTGAATCTGTTTGTTATCAATGTGCAGTAAATAATAGATAAATAAATAAATAACAAAACAATAATTGAAATGTTAAAAAGTGGACTTTGTCGCTCAGGCATCTCATACAATCAATTTATGAATTTGAAATTTTCCGAATATTTTTCGCTTCTTCTCCTGATCCTGTCCTCTTTCTCATACAATAGTCAAGTAGAGACTTTAAAAGTTTAATTAAAATAATGTCTAAGTTCTGCACGAGTTGCTGTACAGTGCCGGACGCAGTCATATGTGTACTTAGTGCTATGTAGAAGGTATCCCTGCACAATAGAGCGCATGATTCAGTGGTGTCAGGAAGAAAATAAGTATGAATTTTGCTGTGTGGCTTGTACGACTTAGCACTGCTCGCCAATTAAAATTTATCAACTGAATAGAGAGGTAATAATTGAAATTGTGATGAAGTGCTTTTATTTTTTCAACACATTACCTATCTTCAAAAGGTATATTTTCGAGTAGGTATGTATGTAGTTTTCTATTTAAGACTGATCACGAACTGATTTCTTGTATTTTGGAAAAAAATGTTGTTTTTCGAAGATCCATGTTTACACAAGCAATATTGTGCAAAATCTAACCGGAAGAAGTGAGAAAGGCATCCCAATGCTTACGAATTGGCTCTAGGCTGGCTTAAGTGATCCCTTTCGGTGCCCATAGACAACGTTCACCAATTCCGCCATTCTCACTGACACGATGTACGGTCCACCAATCGAGGCTTCTTCCAATTAGATTTAGAACAATGTTACATTGTGTAAACATGTTTCTTCAAAAGAAATATCTGATTGGTTTTGTCATCTGCACATTGTGCCTAAATCCAGTTAAACAATAAAAAATTGGTAAATATTCTAAACATTTGTTATTTTTATCGTGTTTTTCTATATATTTTTTTAAAGATGCCAATAATGAAATTACTCGTCGTTATAACAAAAGTACAATGCAGATTCATGAATATATTAATGAAAAAAACAGATTTAAATTCACAGGTTTCCTGCAACAATTTTTAGCAGATGCTTAATGTTCAATTAATTCAAATTCAAATATTTTTTTTATTTAAGTAAAATTTACAACTTAGTAATATTATATACACACCTTATTACTAAAAAAATCACATTTATTACATATTTGACCCTCAAAATTAAGCAGTGCTCGTGCTTTAAGGGTTTAAACATATTTCATACAATTTTACAATGTTAAATTAAAAAATTATATAGTTTGATTAATTTTATATGCAAAAATATTCATTGAAACGAAAACGAAGATAAATATGCACAAACATACGTATAATGAGTATATTGTAACCCGATGATGGGATCTTGAATTTTCAATGAAGGTATTGGAGATATTATATCTATCATACTTTCACAACACAAGCATGTTGCTGACTGTGAAGGTCTGTCTATTCATTTTCACTATGTTAATGAACATATAGATACGAGATGGACTAATGTTAATTTCTTTCATGCATAAATAAGCAATAAATGTAGGAGGTAGTTTGTTAATCAGTATAATAATACCTATGTATTATATAATAGTATATGGGAGCGCCCATGATCCTCTTATCGCCGGAGAAGTGTGCGTGGTGGACTGTAGAGGTGTAGGAGTAGAGAGGAGGTAGGGGAGTGTAAGTTGTAAAGGTATGGGGGTCTGATTAGAGCAGAGTTAGTAGGGAGCTTACAGAAACAGTTCTGCGGTGGTGGCTCCACTGATAAATGGCATCTCTACTACCCTTACAGTCCTACAATGGTGGTGTCTATCAACCCTCTCCATTTGTACTTTAAGGCACTATGTAATTTTTTATGACTGACCAATCGGCGGTGAAATATGTTTTCGTTTTGAAATAAATTAATAAAGAAAACACAAAAAAAAACCAACCAAATAAATTAAAGAAATTATAAATAATATTTTTGAACATCGTCGAACATGTTTGACGAAAATTGTCACGTGAATTCTATTATTATGAAGAACGATTGTGTTTTAAATGAGTATGGTCACTACTACGCCGTCACAGCATATCCCACAAGTGGACTAACCAGTAGACTAACTGCATGTAATAAATATGCAAGCTGTCCTCTCCTTGCTTACAAAAAATAAGACATTTAGTATTGTTGGGAAACCTGATTGCGGAATTTATGCTGTAAATAATGTCTTTATTTTTTCGAACACCCACCTTTCGAATACCGTAAGTATTAAAAAAAAACAACATAAAGGTCATAAAGTGATGGAAATATGTGAGAATAGGTCGGTTTGGCGATGATCAATTCACCTAAACATTTAAGTTTAGGCAATAAGTATTGCTAGCAATTTTTAAGATCATCTTCAAACTCAGACAGGAAAAAGAATTTAGGCGCTTGATATCTATCGCTTTTGACCTTCCTTGTTCAATTTATTTTAAGGAAGTGTTTTAGAGATCCTGGAAGTAAATACCTGTGCCATGCTTTTGACACCGTCAAAGTTGAGTGCCCTTACTCAGCGTATTAATGATATAGTGTAGTAGAATTATTTTGAGTAAAAATAATTGTTTTCTCTCTTTCTTGTTTAGACACCTAGGAGTACAACTACTTCCATTAATAATAATAGATCTAGGAGTATGTTTCCATAAATAAACAGAAGGCGCCTCGTGCAATATGGATGTTCAGCTATCCTTTCATTACTTTTTCTTGCATTCAAAAAAGTAGAGAAAAATAGTTTTAGAAATATATCGACAGATAAGCGAATAGATATAAGTATCCAATACAAATTTAAAAGTGTAATAAGGGCCTTAAAGTTCCTGTACATTAGGTATTTGTGTATATGAAGAAGCCTCATAGCAAATAATATAAATGCTACGTGCTCCCAAGAGAGGACGCCGTTTGTTTTACAAGTGTTTCGTGTAAGTATGTAGATCAAAATACATTTCTATTATTTATTATCTTTTCAACTTATAATAATATTTTATAACTTTGCATACTTTCCAACAGATAACAATTTTTATATCCTGCTTTGCTTTTGTGAAACTTATTCTTAAATATTGCATCAGGAGGTATTTAAACATAAAGTTTGTAGTTACATGTCTGTAACAGTTTAATAAAAATGTAATGTTCTTCGATGTATACATACGATGTCAACTTTAAGCGATTAAATTTTACACAAAGTAATCTATTAAAAAATATACATTTCTACCTAAAGTTATCTGCTGAAAAATAGCTTATATTAAACAAAACAAGTTTTATAAAACCGCAGTTTTTCATTTGCAAATGCTTTATTCGTCATATTTTGAAAATGTCAATAATTGAATTGAAAACAAATACAAAAATATTTATTTTATGCACATTGGAATTTGTAATTTGGTAGAATTGTAAAATCATATTGACAACTATAATATCATCTAAAAAAATATCAAAATGTCTGCTGAAAATTAGGTATAAAAACTGTTAAAACCTTCATGGGTTCCTTTTTAATGAATGCAAATACGCTCGAATGAAATAAATATTCTAGAATAAATTGTAAAAAAAGGTTGAATAGAAGGTAGATATTTTATATTATTTGATATGGATATAAGTATTTACAGTTTTATATAGAAGGTATATTACATTGTTATTTACATATTATGTATCTCTGTGTTGTGGTGTAATCTGAAGTATTTCAAGTGGAAAAAAAGAGAAAAATGGCTGCTCATTTTTCCAAGCCGGCCGCAGGGTATCCTTAATGTAATTAATGATGTTTAACCCACAAATAAGAATAGTACAACTATCAATTTCAAGCTTAGGTAAATCACCTGGAAGGGTTGAATAAAAAAAGGTTTATTCGCTGGAATTCCTCCCACTGGTACTGGCGAAACACAGAGCTGAATGAATGTATATAACTAAGTCGTATTATAAAAAATCAATTAATGATATGTCAAAATACTAAAACATAAATATCAAACGATATTCATAAAACCAGCTAAGTGATGCAATGGTTTCGGGTTCGATTCTATGTTATGTTATAATGAATATAAAATAAAAAAATACGTTTACATACATATCCATCTTTCTGATATTTTTGTTATTGTATGAGATTGTTGTACAATATTGGTCCATATCATTATCCAAATAATATCATATGTTTTTTTTAAGTTAATACTTAAAAAAAAAACAGGTTAGTTGGAAGAGATCGCGCCTTTGCGATAAACTCGCCACTCACCTTTTATGTAATTATTTTTAATCAATGTACAGTAAAGAATGAATAAATAAAATAAATTATTTTCAATCTGTTTAAATATAATATAATCACAGGTATACTCAAATACATCCCTAGCACATTTGCAAACAGTAGAGAGAAACATTTTACCTGAGATTTATCATTTAAAAATCTGAGATTCTAATTATCTCATATCTCTTGCGTGCATTGCACAGAACAGAACAGGATACGTGGAACTACTATCAAACCTAAAAAATGATTTATATAAATTCTTCAAATAGGACTCACTTCTGTTTAATATCTTTTATTGTTTTTAATGTTTAGAATCGTTTTTAAGAATTAAAAAGTGAATACGCATCTGTTAAACTTATTCCAGTACGTACTTCGTTTAATTTACAAAATCAACTGTTTTTTTCGTATGCTTTTGGGAGTTGAGGGTTGTGCCTACTGAATACACAATCTAATATAATATATATCTACCCACGTAGTATATAGGTACCTACTGATGTAACGGCCTCCGTTAGATGGATGTAGGAGAAATGGGAGGGTTTTTGTTGTTTGTTAATTTATTTAATGTATCTTTACTGAAACCACTTCTGTCGAGGGTGTTGTTGGGTTATTTTGTATGCTGAGAAAGAATGCCTTCAATTTATCACTGCCTTGCCCCAACCCTCCTCCACATTCAGGGGTAAGCGTACAACAGAAAAAAACTGAGGGATGAAACCTGAAGATATGGTGAATGATCCTAGCAATCTACTGCTTGTTTTATATTATTTTTTGTTAGAGTTACATATACACCGCGTCTGCATATTCACCAAAGACCCTCGTGTTTACAGTAATTTATATAAGGACGTGATATATCGTCAAGATTTTTCAGGAGTTCTACGCTTTTTTACCCCTTTCGTTGTTTGTATATATACCAAAGCCACATTTATTTATTTAATTAATTATCCAAATACGCAAACAGAGAATTCGTTGCCTAAACACATAAAATACGAGTGTAAATATAAAAAAAAAATATATGTAGGTACAATTTTCGACCAAGTCTTTTATTAACTGCATAATTAAATAATTAATTTGATCGAATAAGTTGAGGATAAATATATTTATTTAAGATCAGGAGTGATAGGCTTTATTAATCTACCTTAAATCATTTACTCACCCAAAAATATTCTTTTAATACCTACTAAATAAATATAATATTTTTCACTATTTAAATTCATGCACACAGATAATATCTTTGTTTGTATCCGTATTTAGGTATTTTATCACACCATTTCCCACAGTCAGATAGCCAGCAGACTAACTGCATGTAATAAATATGCAAAACGTCCTCATTGTGTCAATAAAAGTTAAGACATTCAGGATGGGTGGAATATCTCTTCGCTGAAGATGGTAAATATCTTAAATGGAATGTATGGGATAAACGAAAATGTACAGAAAACAATACTGGCAAAATTAAAATAGATGAAGATGATTGAAAAACCAAAAAGATATAAGAATAAGAGAACGGAGAAAATGAAAAAGTATATAGGGAGATTTCTACACAAAGGTCTGATAATATGAAAAGGATTGCTGGTGAATAAATTCAGAAAGTTCAAGGCAGAAAAGCCCGGAAAATTAAGCGAGAGACATATGTACAGCAATAGGCAGAGAAGGCTGATGGAAATAATAATCAAAAACAGAAATCCTATTCAGGATGCCACGATGTATTACGATGATGAGCTATTTGAAAGTAAAATAGAATTATGAATATAATGCAATATTCTTGAAATATGGTGAAAATCTTGTTCAATAATAAATTCCAATCCATCCAGTAGAATTAATGATCTGGTATGATCGAATTACAGTACAATATTGTGTAACATGAATATTCATTCATACATAAATATCGATGCAGTGTTAGAGATGCGTGTGCATATATTTCTAAGCAATCACATCGCATCGATTTTATATCTATTAATCAATATATTTATGCATATACATATATGTTCGTTCAATCGAATCGATTGAATCTATTATGTTTAAAATAATACTTTGAGGTGGTCAGTTACGTGATGGTAGAGTCTTTAACTCAATCAAGGTGATGCCGGGCTCAAATTCCATTATTTTCACATCACGAGAATATTTATTAATAACAATTACCTAAAAATAAAAGAAATAGTTTTATTAGCACTTCAATAAAGTAATTACACCATTTAAGCATTTTTTTATTCATTTTGTTCCGTGAAGCACCCGGTAAAGATTTGGTCTCCTACTCTCTTCCGTAAGTTTTCGAGTGTCTTGTAAAAGGTAGATGTTCGAAAAAGTAAGGACATTTTACGTATTAAATTCAACGTTGAGGTTTGCCACCCATCCAGTTTATTGTTGGCAAGGAGATGATTGCTGGCATGTTTGTTACATGCGGCTGGTCTGCTGGCTACCCTGCTTGTGAGATATGCGGTGATGGTATAGAAATAGTTGGTTTTTCATTCATACATGCAAGTTGATTTCTGTGATTTTGTGATTTCTTTGCTTTGGTGTCTTATATTTTACTATAATATCAAATAATTTAAATTTATGAATTGTTTTACCAGATTTGTAATACTGCACGCCTCTGACACCAGCAACCTTAGTTGCTGTTTTGAGGTATTGTTTATGATTGAATAAATTGAAAAAAAGTTGTCCAAGGCGACATGAGATACTAATATCATGTAAGGACTTGCTATCACCTTGCTAACATCACATAAGGACTCGAAAAGTCGGGATAATCGTACGAGTGGCATTAACCATCGACGTGAATTCGTTCAATACATCGATTCAGTTCAATTCCTTATTGACTACTTCTCATATTCTGATATGACTTAATATGATAAATGATCCGATATGTACATAGACCAGATATATTATATCACTAAGAGGTACCTACCTGCATACATAATATTTACATACATAAACACCAGATGAAGTTTTATCCGGATACAAAGTTAATTATCGGTTGCCTTAATTGCTTTTACTCGGAACCACCATCGTTTCCTAGCGGGTACCTACCACAATACGTAATATTTAGCACTTAATATAATATTATTATATCGTATTTACTATTATCTATCTACAATCGTCGTCTCCATTTCATTTCCATATTGAATGCATTGGAAGTAATCTCGTGAAATCTATTTGCATTTATTATTATTTTATTTTGTTATGGGATTTGAGGAATCCAATACACTCTTCTGGCTTCTGGGTATCGGTGAGGGAATAAATTTCTTTGTTGTACCTTCAAACGATTAACATTTCCATATGACTTATTCATTGAACACTTTGAATATTTTTCACGTTCGGAGAAATTGACATAATTATGTGGTTTGTTTTGAATAAAAAAATTGAACAATTTAAAAACAAATAATATTCATTGAACACTTTGAATATTTTTCACGTTCGGAGAAATTGACATAATTATGTGGTTTGTTTTGAATAAAAAAATTGAACAATTTAAAAACAAATAATATTCATTGAACACTTTGAATATTTTTCACGTTCGGAGAAATTGACATAATTATGTGGTTTGTTTTGAATAAAAAAATTGAACAATTTAAAAACAAATAATATTCATTGAACACTTTGAATATTTTTCACGTTCGGAGAAATTGACATAATTATGTGGTTTGTTTTGAATAAAAAAGTATGATCTTATGCGAAAAACTTGTAGGTACAAAATTAATGTTAGCAGATTTTATCCATTGTGTGCTTTTATTCTTTCTTTTCTATTGTTTTCTCTTCTGATTGTAATGTTTGTTGTTTTTATGTGATTATTGTTAACATGTCAGAGGCTATCGCCTCGAACGCATAATAAATAAATCAAATAGATTTTGCACAAATTAAAAATACATGTAACTTTTACATTTCATTACAGTGTAGTGCATTGTATATGTGTGTATCGTCGCGTTAGTACCCATAATACAAGATTCATCTTAATTTGGGACTAGCTCGATCTGTGTGAGTTGTCTATGTATGTTATTTCAAATAACTAAATAACTACAATTTACACCGAACTATACAATCATGTCATATCCCACATGTGGGATAGCCAGCGTATCAACTGCAAGTAATAAAATGCAGATTTTCCTCTCCGAACCAACAAAAAATAAGATACTCAGCATGGATGGCATGAATCATTCATCGCTGAATTGTTTGTTGTTTCGGTGTTTCGTTAAGTCAATATTAAATAATTACTTATTTGAATAAATATGCTTTATATGTATAAATCAGTCTAAGTTGCATCGAATGCGTGAAGAAGTTGATTACCTATTAATTTGCATATAAATTTAATATCTCTAAGATTTTTTGATACAATGTCATTGATTTGTTCACAGCAACACCAACACTTTGTTGATAATGAATGTTTTAATGTATTTTTCTCAAATACGTGTAAATGTTTTTTTTATGGATAGAGAAATTTGAATTGTTAAGATTTTAATTTGAATATCAAATCAAGTAAGTATATTTTGTGATATGCTGTGGGTAGGTACATAGTAAATAGTCAAACTTGTGTATTCTAATATAGATTGTTTAGTTAAACTTGACATCTACACCAACCACTGACAATTATCAACTATTATATGCACAATATACTACCACTATATTATATATGCACTGCAAGTGGATCTATCTGTATGTATTTAGGTTGTAAGTAGATATATCCTAAATAGCTAGAATTCACTTTCACCAATATAACTATGTAATCTGCGCATCTGTCGATACATTGTCCTAATGTTGTCAATAGGTAACTAAGGAGATGAAAGGAATGAGTGGCAAAACGAAAACATTTGATAATTTAAAAATGATTAAATATAGATATTGAATAAGATTCAAATGTGAAAAATTAGTAAATATTACAATGTTATGATTATAATACTATAAGAAAACATAGGGTACCTACGCGAAATGTTGTGGTGGTAAAAATATGTGACCATTCATGGATGTTTCAAATGTTATTCTACGGATAAGATACTCAACAAAGATTTTACTATCAACTTCTACTTTATTATAATTACCGACTGACTGCGTGTAATTAAGATGCAATTCGTCTCCTCCGGTGCTAATGAAAAATAAGACATCTCATCGCTGAATTGTAGATGTAAATTGCCTTGTACAAACACATGCCTTAAACAAAATATTCGAAAACCTACATAAAAGATTGGGAGACCTATTCATTACCGGCGACTCTATGGGGTAAAATGAAAAGTAATCAAGTTGATATTTTTTTAACCGACGGTTCTTGGCGGAAGTTCATGTTGAATTAAATAAAACACTTCTTAGTATATCCACTGTGACTTTTTATTAGAAGCGAGCCGGCTTTTAAGTGCTACCGCTCTCATCATCAGTAGACCTAGTCAAAATACATTTAAGCGTTACGTTTTTGTTTCGTTTTCGTTCATTCGATTTCCGTAGCTACTTGTGTATTTTAGCTACGAAATTTGACGCGTTCTCGCAACCTCGTCTTGTTTGAACGAAAACGAAACGAAAACGTAACGCTTAAATGTGTTTTGACTAGGCCCACAGGTAGGTAGGTACCTTACGCTAGCCTGATGATGAGAGCGGAAACGCTTGAAAGCCGGCTCGCGTCCAATAAAAAGTCACAGTGGATATATGTACTAAGAAGTGTTTTATTTATAATTAATTGAACAGTAATCAATGAAATTGGCTTTCCCAGTACACTTTTTTGTATCGACTTTATTGTTTAGAAGACAGCATTAGAATTTTTTTATATATTAGTGATTTTTATCAAAGACTGCGGTTAACTCCAGTGAGAAACAATCTGTATACCTACTGTCATTTTGTGTGATTTATAAAAACATTCTTAAAAAAAATATAGTTATCAAAATGTGCTGTCATTCCCTTTTTCCCTCGACCTGTTAGTATCACTAACATCTCATCATTAGGTAGGTCCATATATGTGTCAAATTATATTAATATATTTACATAGGTAGATAAAATCACTAATAGTGCAGTTATATATATGGAATGATTGTATTATAGACACATAACATGATAGGTAAACATGATTGTGACTAACAGGTATCACATTGTGTATAAACATCAATAATACATAAATATGAAAGGCATCGTGTAATGTAATTTTGACAATAAACTTACTCAGTAAGTTGCCTATGTATATAGTACATAATATGCAATACTTATGCCTTGTTGAACATTTTATTTAAATCGAGAAAATTAGTTCAGATCTGAGGATAAAAGAACAGCCGCAGGATTCTCCAAAATATACTCAGGAGCTGAAGACTGCCAGAGTGGCCAAGACCAATATTCTTGGATAATAAAAACTGGGGTTTTGAGAAGCTCATAAAAAGCTTAGAAATGACTCTCTCTTTTTTAAAATAAAGATGTTCTTAGTAAAACTTCATTTCTAAGACTAAGCAATTCTTATTTATTACAAATGTAACGAGAAATGTTACTTCTAGGGGATGAACTAATGTGGTTAGATTGAAGAAATCACTTTACAGTGATAATCTCGCCACTGCTCATCCATCCAGTTTTTAAAATTTTATATTATTTTGTTAACACTGTTATGTAATGATGATGTGCAAAAAGAATAAATAAATAAATGTCATAAAGCTAAGTGGTGAGAGTCCTTAATAAAATAATAATAAATTAAAAAACTCTTTATTTAATATTGGATTCCATTTATTTATTTGCATTTTACATAGACACATATCATACATACATATTACACATACATACATATTGACAGAACAATACACTATTATAAGTGGACCTGTTAAGTTCTTTATAATAATCAAAATGTTACACAATAATATAAAATGAAATATAAATAGTATTGACGCGTTATTATAACCTCGTAGGAGCAATTAAGATTCTGCGATGAGATTAATAGATGAAAAATTATTAATGAATATTTATTAATCTTTAATATAATACATAGTTGGTACATATTTGTTTTAATAATGAGCTAGCTGAATACATTAGAAAAGGAAGAGGGGATGAAGGAGAGTATTTAAACGCAGTACCTAAAGGGGTAGATAGAGGGTGGAGAAAGTGTAATAACATACTATTAGCAATATTTGGCTATGTAGAATAAATAGGTACCGATCAGTTAAACTTCTATAGTAAGTATATATTGAATATAGGAATTAATGTATGTATATCGGTCCGTTGGTTACCAACCAGAATAATATTAAGGGAAGGGGCAAAGGGTATAACCACCCTCCCTTTCCCTGGATATAATCAGAAACATTTCTCGTTAATTTCCAGAGAAAACTGCCAGGTCACGTTTGCCTATAATGCCCGTGCTATAGACTATACAGTACGGATACGCGCGCGCTATTTAACCCTTGGAACGATTTTTGAAAACAGAACCGAAGCGAAGATTCAAATATTTACAAATAGAGGCGTTTCAAAATTGTATCTTTTTAACGTAGAATAGTGAGCATCTTAAATTTAGCGATTTGTTGAAAAACACATTCTTAATCTATGTTTTAACAAAATACCAATTTTTTATAAAAAAGTAAAGTGGCGATTTTTTAAAGCGACTTCATAGAGAATGAGAAAAAGCATTTGAGTGACTGACGTGTGTTTTCACTAGATTAACTTGTCGGCCTAGTTGTGACAAATAATTTTTTGATGTAGGTATGTCGGAAATTAGCTAATTGAGAAATTTACAAAACACAATATTAGATTGACTAAATTATTATTAGTCAATCTATCCCACAATTGCATCCTCTACAAGTGGGGTAGCTGGAAGACTTATTGTATCAAATAAACATAGACGTCTTTCTCGCCATACATATTTTTTTTACGATTTTCTTTCGGAAAATAATAATTTTAATTTCCCAATTTCATCTCTGTCATTAAGACGTACATCCATCATTATATTAATGCTTACCCGTTCCGCATCAAAACCCCAAACCCCAGGATCCAAAACCCCTTTACAGAGACCTTTCCTATAGGTACTTACCAACCCACCTACCTCCTAAATTCTTTCTCCTTCAAAATCCCTAATAAC
Organism: Athripsodes cinereus; assembly: GCA_947579605.1. NCBI lineage: Eukaryota > Metazoa > Arthropoda > Insecta > Trichoptera > Leptoceridae > Athripsodes > Athripsodes cinereus. Next base: position 6,348,672 of record OX388321.1, read on the forward strand.
TCCTCCGCACCCAGTCCAACCTAACCTCTCTTGCATGCTTAGTTAGTACATACCTACTAGGTACATAATTATAATATAATATCTTTTGGGTTTGGTCATCCAAAAATGGCCGCCATTATTTGAACAAAATTATCAGTTTCACCCAACCCTAGCTGTCAGGCCTGCTTATAATGCTGAACTTCTGAAGACAGTTCCACATACTTCACTTGACACCGAAATTTTTTAGAACTAACGCTAACGTGGACAATAAAAAACCATGTTAAGCACAACATTCAATAGACATAAATTTGTTTTTTACTAGTTTTATGTCAATGTGGCGTGGTTAGATGGAAGAAATCACTTTATAGTGATAATCTCGCCACTGCACATCGTCCTAGTTTTTAAAATTTCATATTATTTTGTTCACATTGTTATGTAATGATGATGTGCAAAAAGAATAAATAAATAAATAATAAAATTGATTTTATATATTATCAATAACATTAAAATTTATGAAATGAAATATCTGGTTTCCATGAAGTACTCAATTTTTACCAAATATATCAGTGCTCCTATGAAAAATGTAGAAGAAAACTGAAAAAAAACACGTGTAAATGTTAGTTGATTCAGAAACATTCCAATATCTTCATTTATTGGATTAAAACTACTTATATTTACTTACTTATAATTTTGTTTCTTTTTGAAATAATTACGAATACCCGCGCCCCTGAGATGGATGATTCATTAAACGGCGCCAAATAAATCATCCAACATATATACATACAATATGCAATGAGCTATATTTTGTTTATAAGCATGTAGTGAAAAAAAACTACATGTGAGTTAATTAAGACGCACTTAGGATAGACTCTTTACATATTAATATTATTTTATAAAAAATGATTATTATGCATTTAAGGCATTCCAACCGATACGAATGCCATAAAAAATGAATAAGCAAGTAAAGGTAGATACTATTAACTCGAGAAACCTACCAGTGGCGCCAAAAAATTTCAGCCAATCTCTCACTCTCGTGGTGTACCTACACGTTGTAAACGGCGAGGGAATATTACGAAAATTTTCAAATTTAGAACGATTAACGGACGTCACAATCGACCGTGGTGTTGTCGGTGTCAAATTTAGCGTGAAGATTTTTTTAACGCAGGCAACACTAAACGCGTACCTACCTTAGTAATGAGTAGGTACCCACCCGCATTATTTCTATGAGCAAATTTCACATAATACTTTTATTTTTCTCATGTGCCTACCTACCAATACTCGTAAAAGGGATTTAGCAAAATGTGCTGAGTTTGCACCAGGCTATCACTCATTTTATATTATAAGTTTTGGGTGGATGCCTATAGATATATCTGACTATGTAATGAGTAGCAACATAATTACTTAAATACGTGCATGTATTGTAAATTTTACATTTTTGCTTATATGAACTAGGCAAAAAAGCTCTGCAAATTTATTTATTATGTATGACCAACCAACAATGAGTGACATGACAGCTGTGACTTTTGCGTCATCAACTTTCTGCATGATGTTATTTACTTGTGTACAACTTAATGGATATAAGACATTTTGATTTCAAATTGTATAGATACTTTTCCTTTAAAGTGAGTGGCATGTCTTCCATATAAGCCCAAAAACTTAACTTTACCTGTGTTTTTTCAGATTTAAAATAATAAAAGATGATATAAGAATACGCTATAATGACCCAGGAATTCAAAATTTCTCGTGCATTAACACTAAAGATTAGGATAATCAAAGAAAAGCGACATTGAAAGCATCAGTACTCCGCAACCGGTGTGCGGTGAGCCGAATAAAGGTCTGCCGCGGTCAAATACAATATATTTGAAATTTCACAACTTTTCTTTATGTACTATACTATACTATACCATCACGGCATATCCCACAACTGGGGTAGCCAGCAGATCAGCTGCATGTAAGAAACGTGTAAGCTGCTGCATGTAAGAAGAAAGAAACATACGAAACAACATTCATACGAAATGACAAATTATTTTTCAAACTCTAGTACACAATAATTATTTTATTAAAAAATAATTATTATTAACTAATAACATACAAAAAAATTATTGTATAATTTGTGTATCAATTTAATATCTATATATTTGAGCTTTTGGCGTGCCGCGGATTTCTAGGAAGAATTCTGGTGTGCCGTTCATGAGAAAAGGTTGCGGAGCACTGCTTTAATAGATGATTATTAGCTATATGCAATCCAATTTTACAGATTTCATTATTTTGTATTACAGTTTATAATCTATTTTATTTTTAGGTTTTATATTATTTTGAAGTACCTAATATTTATTATTATTATGTACCTTGAATTTATTTCTCATTTACTTTCACATACTTTATACTATTTAATAATGTTGTTTTTTATATATGATTACGGGACATGTTGGGACACGGCGTGAGGGTATAGTATAGTATAGTATAGTATAGTTTTATATATAAATTTGTATTGAGGGTGGGCTTACCCAGTATAAAAATTCTAAGCTCGCCGCTACTTAAAGTAGTACAGTTTATCCACACATATACGAAATATCTATCTATCTAAATATTTAACGACACACTCAGCAGTATACATATATAGTAAGGAAACTTGACAGAGCGAATTTACGGTTAGAGCGGTACAATTATTTTACTGAACATAAATTCAAAGAAACTTTCTAACTAAATGTGGTTTTAATTATAAATTAAATCACCCCTTGTGGGAATCTATCCCCGGCGCAATGGAGAGGAGGTAACCAGGTAGGTACATTACACTATAATATATTTTACGTAACAAACTGTAGAATAATATTATTTTATTGTTTCACTTGCTTTTAGAATTGTCTGCGGTAGGAATATGTATAAATCTTATGTTAAATCGATTCAAAATAGCGGTCAGCTTTGCTGGTCTACAGTGGTGTCACCATTGCATAAACAGTCTATAAAGGATAGTCTAGGTTCTTAAGTACGTGTAAGTATTAAATTAGATGATGAAATCAAAGCTCTAAAAAGTGACAACATGATGAAGATTGAGAAACATTGTTAAGAATGAATTTTTGAAGTCACTGTGCACTGAGAAAAATACTCACAACGGATCATTGTTACGTACTATCAGATTGGGACCAGAGGTATTACAAACGATTCGTTAGTAAGAATCTATAATATTAACTTTTCGCAAACAAATTGTTACTTAGTAAATTTACCAATGAAGAGTTAATATTATAGATTCGTACTAATGAATCGTTTGTACTATCTTTGGTCCTAATCTGATAGTACGTAACAATGATTCGTTGTGAAATTTCGTTAGTATTTTTCTCAGTGTGAAGTATGTAGTAGGTACGTAGAAAAAAATAGAATCTTCTACGATTCATAATGGAGGAGGAAAAAGGAGGATGCAGTTAATCTAAAAAGGCTTTAGAATTTATGGCAGCACTACGAGATAGATTGGACAAGAACAATGAGAGGGAAGGATTGTAAAGATTTCGACAACTTTTGGGAGTCTCGACAAGATCCTTCATTATTATCATAGCGGGTATACCTCTGATAGATACTTCCTCTTCTCTTAAATTAATACTTCTAATATTTTCTATTCTGGTCCCAAAAAAGTGGCCGCAAGAGATGCTTCAAGTTAAAATGTCCCCTATCTAAAAACTTATCTCTGGGGAGAGGTAATGTGGAATGAGATCTCCTCACAGAAACGTCTAGTGAATGTGGAGTTAAAAAAGTACTCAGAATAATTTAAAAAATAAAAAAAATAATGAGAGAATTTAATGTGTTCCGATTCAATAAATTGTTTGGTACTGGACACCTTGATTCAAAGTCGGATGAGATTTCAGATTTTTTAGTTAATTTCATAATTCATAAAGAACTCCATTGTTTTAGATATATACACCCGTCATGTTACTTTTCAACATTTATTCGACTGATAAAAGAATCTTACATTTTCCTAAATAATTAATATAACTTAACCTCCCAAATATGCGAAAATATAACTCGTGAAAGAAAAACACTTTTTGATGTTGATGAATATTTGGACAATATGTATTCGGGTGATTTAATTTTTACAAACTGATCTCATAAAAATGCTATATTATTTTTCAGCCGAATGAACTTAATGCATTTTAGACCACTTATTTAATTAATTTTGTAGGATATTGTCAGATATTTTTTACTCTGCGTTATTTTTCGCTTAAATATTTCTTAGTATGGGTATTTAGACAATGAATGACATTTATTTTGATACAAAATAATAACGAAGCTAGAGATAGTTTTGATGAAATATTTGAGACTATTGTTGAAAAGCCAATCGAAAACGGGTGCTAATAAAAAACAAAAGATACGTGCAACAGCCAAGGAGTTTAATGCCAACTAATAATCAATAGGATTGTTACATACAAAAATACATTGATTATAATATAGAATACATAACAATATTACAAGTGATTAAATAGGTACCCTAGTTTGTCAAATTGACAAACATTTTTCTCATGTGATTTAACAACTATTTCATGGGAAACTTTAACGTAATATGAAAGAAAACACAATTGGTTTTAGTTTTACTGTATGTTTAATTATATAGTAACCTAGTTTTGACTTACAAATTAATTGTCAGACTTTGTAAGTCAAAACCAGGTTACTGTATATTTAAATATAAAGTAAAAATAAAACCAATTATGTTTTCTTCCATAAGTAAACATGAAGTTTTACAAATTAAACGTCAATTCAATCAATATAATGTAAGTGTTTGAAACCTTCAAAGTACATACGAATATAAGTATATGTATGTAGATGCTTACATAATTTCCATTTTCCTAACTTTTTAAGCCTGGGGCCTTGAGAGCGGTCAGATGAGATACGAGGAAATGGGAGTACTTAGGTAGGTAACTACAGGAAGAGGGTGGGGGTGGGATGTGAGACGGAAGGGTAGTAGTAGCAGCAGCATAATATTATGAAAAAGGAAATTGTAGGTAGGTACCTAGAGGGATCCTGGGATCCCAATTCCCTGAAGTTTGGACGACGTGCGCGACCCAAAAGTTTTATTATTAATTCTGTTTGAGGATAAAAGGCCCATCACTTGAAGGGACGTAGAGGACATCAAACGAGGTAACTATGTAACTAAATATAAAGCTACATACACCACGTCGCTACTTATAGGTATGTAATTCAAGTCATAATCTAAATAAATCAGAGATGTTTATACGTTTGGACTGATCAATTTATCTTTTTCTTTGAGTACTACACCAGGTCATCAGACGTGGCTCTCATTCTGAGGTAGGCTCTCAGTCATTTGTTAGTTGAAACAGTTCCTCCACATTCTGGGTTCCTGTTCACTCTCTTATATTCATCGGCCAGATTTGCCTTCTTCCCACGTTGCATCTGCCATTTATTATCTTCTATTATGTTAACTGTAAAATTTAGTCAGTTTGTTCTTTAAATACTACAAACAAATTCTGTTTCAGTTCAGTTCATAAGACGGATAAGTTTTTTTTAATAAACATCCTGTACTCTTAAGAAGAGAAAAGATGAAGATAAAAATAACGTAAACATATTTGCCAAATATAAAATCGAAGTAAAATAACAAATATTTAATTAGAACATACTCTGAGAAAAATACTAACCAAATTTCACAATATACGTACTATCAGATTAGGACCAGAGATAGTACAAACGATTCATTAGTACGAATCTATATTATATTAACTTTTTACAAAGAAATCGTTGGTAAATATACCAACGATTTGTTTGCGAAAAGTTAATATTACGTACGTACCAATGATTCGTTGTGAAATTTCGTTAGTATTTTTCTCAGTGTACTATACAACTCTAAAGTGTTTTGGTTTATACTAAACTTCCTGCGAATGGCTATAACCGGAGCTATACCGAGTGTTGAATCGCTAGTAAGTTGCTACCTACTCGTATAAACAGAAAATTTAATGTTACAATTTAATTCCCTTAATTATTACGGGACGCTTGTTTGGGTAAAATAAACTTGAACAAAAGTTGCTCGTGAGAGAAGACAAAAACATAGAAATGGCTTCTATGAATTTTGATGCCGACCCCTGGAGAAAAAAACTTATTTTGATAAAAACCAAAACAAAATATGTACACACTCATATCTATAAGTAGTTTAATAATAATTCTTATTTTTTAACCTTCAATTCTCCTTTAGGAAGCACAGGTTGGAAACAAGCTTCCTTCGATTTGTGTTTTTTATTTTTTTATGAGTAGGTATGTACTGATTCAAGTATCTCTTTTTGGATGTCTTTTTCATTTGGCATATTTAAGGTACCTACTCTTATATTCACATGATAATTTTCAAAAGGTTGTTTTGAAGAAGTTGCTTAACAATATGTATCTACAACAATATTTTTAGGCTGTTTAATTTTGTTGTTTTAAAAGCTACACAAAATAGGCGTGCTTATTGCTTAGAGGCAATCCCTTCCAGTAAACCAATGAATAAGAGTTTAACTTATGTCTTCATGAAAAGTTTTGAAATAAATTACCTATCCTTTTAAAATATAATTTTTTATAATGCATCTCTAAAAAGTTACACTAGAAAATATAGGATATATTTATCCTTTTAACTTCTATAGGAGTCAACTTATGTAGATCGTTATAAGGGAGCTTTTATTACAATAAGTCGTTACTCGCGACTACTCAAATAATCGCTTCTCAGTTCTAGAGAGGCAATTTAGGCGGTGAGTCTGAATTCTATACAAGTGAATAAACAGAATGGATACATATGTAGGTAGGTACCTACCTATATGTAAGCTCAGCCAAGTACCTACAGTGTAGGGGGCCGAAGGGTGCGAACAAAAGAGAGAACACTAGAAAACCGTTTACACATTCAAGTGTTAAAAAGGGACGGTTGGATATACTCTTTTTATCTTTACTCACATTGGCCGGACTGTGAAAATAATATCAGTCAAAAACCCCGCCTATTTTACAAACACAAAACCCCAGTCTGCACATGTAACTGTAAAGTTTTATACAACCGTTCGTCGATAGGGACAAACTTGTTACAACGATAATCTGAACCGGTTTTATGAATTTTTGTTGCCTTTTGTCACCGTTCCCTTGAAATTTGGCGAATTGGGTTGCGTATGTATTCGACAGTGCGTGTATATGTGACGCAGAGTTTGGGAGCGCCATACTTTTATTTTTATCGACTTTCCAAATTTGCATATCAAAGATCCCGCCTGTGATGGGTTATGGAATTATTTAAACGATACTGGCAATAAATACGTCTAAAGATAATTGTATGAATATATAGAATGTAAAAGATCGTTCGCGAAAATCAGGAAATATGTAAGTCAGAAATACCTATTCAACAGGTGAGCTTTTCAGTTCAAAACAGCCTTTAAATGTTTTTTTTTATTTATTTTATAAATAGGTCTTCTTCCGCTTATAAATTAAAATTTTTGAAACACGTAAATAATAAATAATGCGTAACACTCATTCAGGTTTTTATTTTAAGTAGGTAGGTACCAAATACTTTAACTAGATTTCATAAATTGCAAACTGGTTTTCCAGAGCTACAACTAGGTATTACTTTAACATTCAGCGCTTTTGAGGTCAAGTTAAGAGTAAACGGCGCTTTACAAATATTGTCCATATACCTATGTAATTAATTTCTTCGGTCTGACAAATTTGAACTCCTTCGAAGTACCGACTCAAAATTTTGAACATGAGACATTGGGTTTTACATTTGATCGTATAAATTGAAACAAGTGTTTTTTTTTCTACTACGCATGGATTAAAAAACACAATAGAGACATCTTTCGACAATTCAATCGATTGACAATGATCTAGAAAGTCGAAAGACGTCTCTCTCGTGCTTGCTTGATCTTTATTATAAGGAAACGCTTGTTTCAATTTCTCCAATAATTGAATTCTGCTACTTATGCATCAAAACAATTAATAGTAATAAAAAAAAATTACATACAAACAATATGTAAATATTTTATGTCAAGTAGGGTCAAAAGATTACGGGGTCAAGTCCTTGGATCTTGTTAAAATTGAAAAGTTGGAATAATAACAACAACAAAAAACATTTAGGCACCTAATTATTCCATGCAGTGTTTGGAGAGAAAATCATAAAAATAGTAGATTCTATCGTGGGAACCAACACTTAAATATTATTAAGACAAATTCACCTGTTAGAGATTTTTTAAAAATCTAGAACCAGTTTCTACAGACTTATGAATATTCAAAAAGTCTCGTTAACAAATGAAAAAATATGTTAATAGAAAACATAGAGGGTCAAAGGTCTGCATTAAATTATAATGTTAGTCATGTTTTAAATAGGGAATATGTGGGGTGACACTTTTAAGATCTTCAAGACACAAAGTGTAAATTTTGTATTTTTTTTTAAAGATCTATCTGGGTTTTGTTATAAACCCAAATACAACCTTATACACCTTTCACAGTAAGCTACTAAAATCTTGTGTCGTGAAAGTTTGTCTGCTTGTTTCCTAACATTCTGATAATGTTGTCAAAGGAACTGTGTATTGTGAAAGAGAATGATGATAATAAAAAAATAAAAACATCATTTACGAACGGTCATATAAAAAAACAATGCATTCTTACATTGTAACTTAAAGCTTCGTCTAACTACGTACTAAGGCTTCTTAAAACTACTCCAATTAAATGTTCAGGTTCATTTCATAATTTGGAAGCATTATACTGCCCATCTAAAGATATAACCCTACGGACCAGTAATCCAGGAAGATGATTTCCATGACTAACCTCCAAGAATCACCACTACAGTGGTAGCGCTACCGAGGGCAATAGGTCTCAGCACCAGACAAACAATTTATTATATCTCAATACGATAATATCTACAAACTACGCAGTATCAATATAGCCCTTGAAATTCTTTTTAAAATACAATAAAAATATTGTTATCTAGTGAAAAGGGCGTAAATTAAATACGAATACACATTAGTCGTCGAAGTTATCTTTAAATCATCAAGCGTTTTTTTAAGGAACAAATTAAAATTTATTATTTCAAAAAATATATTACATTTAAAAATGTGCTTGGTATAAATATTTCGGTATTATCTATAAATCACACTATTTTAAAAACTAATTTTTAATCTTGTATTCTTGACCCTTGAAGAAACGGTATAATTTCTTGTAGAACAGGTTTGTCTTCAGTTGCAGATTTATTGTTATAGGAAAAGGGTTTAAATTAACCTACAGAGGGCAAAGGTTAAACAGGTTAAGAACTATTATTTACATAAACATGATTTTTGACCCTACTTTAGTAGGTATTGAAAAAACGTTGCACTTGTTCTTTGTAACAAAACAGGTAGGTACATAATTATGAGATTTTGCGCTCATAATAAAAAAAAAATAGGTAGGTACAAGAATTCTTCATTTGAATTTCGTACTTGAAACGCGAGGAGACATTCTTTTGTTTCGAACATGAGATTTATTTTTTAAGATTCAGGAGATAGTAGATATAATATGTAACGGAACGAATAATTTGTTACTCATATCGTTATACAGGACAAAAGAAAACCGTTGTGTTAAGAATACAAAACATTAAATACATATTCCAGCAATGTTATTTCAAGATTTGCAATTTTTAACGGTTGAAGTCCAGCTTGGTAATCGATATTCTTATTTTATCGTTCTATTCGTCTCATATTAGTTTAGAACATAAAATATGAGATTTGACATGTAGGTACATTTGTACATACTTATTTTGAATTAAGAAGTGATACATTTTGTGTTGATAAAAAGGTAAAGATAATCAATCATTATCTCGATTGGAGACATTGTGCAAAATCTAATCGGAAAAAGTGAGAAAGATGTCCAAACGCTTACGAATTGGCTCTAGGCTGACTTAAGAAACATTGTGGTGTTAACATAGTTTTCCAATCGAGGTGTCTGATTATTTTTGCCATCTGCACGTTGTGCCCATATTCAGACAGTTAAAAAATTGAAAATAATAGCCCTACGTCCAAACCAATAGGTATCTATAATTACTTTATTTTGATATCAAACATGAGGTATTTGTATACATGCATAATTCTTCAACTCAAAAAATTTCGAGGGTCCTGTAAAAGGCAGGTATTCATATAACAACAAAATCTTAGTATTTATATATAGTAAATTTTGTCCGAAGATTTTTCGCCAATTCACAAAGCCACAGAGTATTCACACGCACACACACACTTTTTAACGAATATAAACGTGAAAAAAATACGTCGATAGGCCTAGCACACTCACTGTGCGAGAGGGACAAATGGATACAGGAGAGGTGTGAGAAGTAGAAATGCAAAAAAGGGGTATATGGGGGTTAGAGGGGGGGGGGCAATGACGCTCAAATACAAGTAGTACAGAGAGAGTGAAAGAGAGAGAGAGAGATGAGGATTAAATTTTTAAACTGTTGAAGCTTTTGGAATTTTCAAATAATTAAAAGTTATTATTATTACATACACATAGGTACAGAGAAGAGTTGATAATTTTCAAGTATAGCATTACCGTCTACCTACAACGACTTTTTTACGTTTATGGTTTTGTCCGTTATTTTCATTTTATACTTCTGTACTTTTTTCGTACAGTCATCTAAAAACACGAGTCGTATTCTTTTTTTATCGTTCTCAAGCGCGCTATACCAGAATTAGATGATTTTCAGTATTAATATGTAGTAAGTACATACGTGTGACAAAGCCACGATAAGAAATTTAATATCAAAACCCCTGGATAATGTTCCAGCTAACTTTGATAACAGTTAGTAAGGTTGTCATAGTTATATGTGGAATAGAAAACTAACTATAATTTACACTTCGCTTAACAAATATGTAATTCTGTAATTCAAAAACATATCAACACAAAAAAACTTTGACTAAACATGGAGAATGAAATGTTCACTTTACATTCAAAATTGACGACTTACTGTCACAAAAAGTAAAAAAAAAATATATAAAACTTGCCTACTCATTTTTTTTTATCCAGGAACATGTTCATAAAATGCCAATTTTATATTAACTAACCTTACTTTATTCACTTATGCAGCTATTCCTGAACATAAGCCTCCCCCATATGTCTCAAGGTATCTTTGTCCCGTGCTTTCTGCAACCAGTCACCAGTGATTTTTGTAATGTCACCAGACCATCGTGTAGGAGGTCTTCCTCTATTTCTTTTGTCTTCACGAGATCTCTACTCCACTACCCTTTTTGTCCATCTTTAAGTCCAACATGCCCAGTTCATGAGGACTTCAATCTTTCCACTCTTTCGAGGATATCTGTAATTCACAATATTCTACGTTTCTCTTTCGATCGGAAAGTTTTATTAATTTCTAGCATAGCTCTTTCATGATGTCGTCGCTTCATTTTTTTATTTTAATTTAATAACAAAACAGACAATAACTACAAATTTAAGTTAAAAAATAAAAGCTATGCGTTTGAGGGTCAGTCATTATTCAACAACATGCACCAAAATTAATTTCATACTAGAGCAATTTTTTTGGATTCTTCTGATTTCTGTAAATAAAATTAGTTTTCCACTGCAAGTTTGCCGGTTCTTGTAAAAAATCTGCCTTCATAATATCTCTACTCAGAAACTGCCATTAAAAATCGATAAAAAATCGTACTAGTCACCCCAAAAATGTACATCCAAAATGACAATAAATTTTTCATTATTAAACTAATTACAGTGTTGCCCTTAACCCTTTCATGGCCTTGAAAATAATATTGTCAAATGATAATAAAATTACGTTCAATATAATGTATTAACATCGATTTAATTTAATAAAGCAATTGATATACCTATAGCAATAAACTTATATTAATGACAATTGTATAATATGTTTATAAATAATACCTAAAAGAGATGCATATTGTTCGTTAATTTCGTCAAATCATTATTATTATAATAGAAAATTTAAATAGCTTTCTACCTAACATACCTATAAATGTTTATTAATATTATGTGTGATAATAATGCCAATGCTTTGAAATCTATTTATTTTGTTATAATTGCATTAAGTACCTAACGTATTTATTTGGGATGTAAAAAATTAATGTTACGCGTATTTAGAAAATATTATCGATAGTTTAAAAAAAATATTTATTCATATAGGTTGTCACTTCGAAGAAATCATTTCATGCAATTGGATTTATTCTTAAATCTATTTAGCTAACGTATATTTTTTTTATTTAGACTAGATACGAAAATATAAATGTATGTTATGTTATAAAAAAACATACTTTGAACAATAGAAATTAATATTCAGTATAAATAGGGAGGAATGGAGAAGAAAAACCAAACTCGTTGCAGACCAATCCAATGGATTGTAACTAAATATATATATATATATAAATAAAGGTAGCTATTACAATTTATAAATATAGGTAGCTATTACAATTTATAAATATAGGTAGCTATTACAATTTATAAATATAGGTAGCTATTACAATTTATAAATATAGGTAGCTATTACAATTTATGTAAATAACTATTTATTTATTTATCTATTGTATTGTTGTTATAATTTGATTATTTGTTATTGGTAAAAGAAACGTTCATAATTGCCTGACAATTCCAAGTGCCAAATCAATGGCCTACGGATGATAAGAAAGAATAAAAGAATAAATAATAAATCAAGTCGGTGGCCTAAAACAACACGTTAAAAAATCCAAAAATACAGATTCCTTATAAAATATTTCATATGTTTTAAATCGTACATAATAAAACGCAATCTGATCACTGTTGAATTGATTTTTTTTATTAGGTACAGGTCCTGCGATTTGGATTACGCTGTCTGCCGATCTACGATACTAGAAAAGCATCACCATTTTTACAGCACAATGAAATTTGCCCCTTTTACCGGCGCCCTAGAGAAGATCGAAGGTTTGTGAAACGGTGTCAAAGGAAACAAATCATCCAACATCATTAATGTAACTAAATCAATGAAAAACGTATCGATGTTTTCCAGCTGATTATGAATATATCTCCCATCCCTATCAGGTGACCCTATGTGCTGTTATGTACTGAAATGTTTATATATTATAACTATATATCCACCGACCTAGCTAGCTTCACATATATTATTATATATATAGGTATGTGTATCAGTTTAAACCAATTATAATTATTGAAAGGGTCAATACACCAATTTAAATCAGCTGATTTTATGAATAGGTCCTCAGTCACAATTGATGGAAAAAATATAATTCTATGTAATATGTACATAATACATAACAATAGCATGATTTTATGAAAAGAACCTCAGTCGCAATTGATGGAAAAAATATAATTCTATGTAATATGTACATAATACATAACAATAGCATGATTTCAAAATTTACATTTAACTGTCGCCAAGGCAAGATTTAGCAGATAAATATTTTACCCTCATGATTAAAAAAAAAAGTTTAATAGAAAATATGAAAATATATTTCATTTATTGAAGAATTATAAAACATCTGTACAGTTTACAAAGCACAAATTATTTATTTATTTATTTACAATTATATACGGCGTGAGCCTTTTACATGTTGAAATTATGAAACAGAGTACAAAATCATACTAGCACACAATATCAATTCACATATTATACACAAGTCAAAGTTTATAAAATCACACATCAAGGTCAGAGATAAAAAGAATTTACATTAACAAAACAAGTACAACAATAAAAAAACAATATTTAAGGTAACTTATTCAATAATGTTCTCAAAATAATAAATTATAAACAACTAATTCATTGTCCTATTTTAAATTGTAGGTACCTACACATAATTTTACAAATTCCTATATTTCAAAAAAAAAAACAAAAATAATAAAAAAAAATTCAATAATCCGTGGAGCACCCGGTAAAGAATTGGTCTCCCACTCATCCCCGTAAGTTTTCGAGTGTCCTGTAAAAGGCAGGTGTTCGAAAAGTTAAGACATTTTACATCTTAAATTCAGCAATGAGGTTTGCCACCCATCCTGAATGTCTTGATTTTATATTGGCACGAAGAGGACAGTTTGCATGTTTCTAGCATACAGTTGGTCTACTGGCTGCCCCACTTGTGGGATATGCCGTGATGGTATAGTATATTTCAAGAAGACCACAAGGATGTCATAAAAAAAAAAATAAGTTAATATGCACTATATTGCTTTTCTTTAAAAACAATGCCGCTGGGTATGCGCGTTTATTTTGTAATATTATTAGTTATATAAGAAAAAACATTGAAAATATGCAATGGATGACAATTATGTAGTGGTGAGATTTTTCACTATACTAGTATTGATGATTTCTTCCAAAGTTTGTATTGTACGTAGTAGTACGTACATTTCAAATATACGTCAATTGTAAAATTGTAAAACATTTCAAAAAAATTCTATCTGTCTATTAGCTACAATATGATCTGACTGAAAAGTAATAATATGTATGTATTTATTAGCTTTTTATCGGAAAATATGTATCTGTTAAACTGTCTATTGATTCTCAAAAAAAATCAAACATGAAAATCAACTTCTTTATTTCCCCCTGAAACAAGTTTATGCAATTTGTTGTATAGGTACCTACTGCGCAAACCAAATGTCTGTTAAGTATTTTTTTTTTATTATAATTAATCCACCAGGTTCACCTAGATACGTGAATTAAAAAAAATATATAACCTCCAATGAATAAAGGTAAGTTTACATTACAATACGTTTTAAAATATGATGTGTGTTTCCAGAGTATATTTATATTTTTATTTATAACACGAAGCGTTCGATATTGACATTGAACTCGTTTTTATAAAAATAAGATTAAAATAAAAATTTAAAAAAGTGTAACACAACCATATTATACATACATACACGTATAACAAGGGGTAGGTGTACCTATAACTGACTACAGCGTACACCACCGTACCATAAATAGGTACATTCACCCAAAACAAATAACAAACCATAGAGAAACAGGAACGTGGGAATGTGCAACATTTTTTTGTTGTTTTTATTAAATTTTGTCAGTCAATGAAAAAATGAGCTATTGAACGAATATCGGTTCGGTAGGACAAAAAGAAAGTGGGAAGAAATATCTTGTTCTTAATTTTAATTCTTTATTTATAAAACTAAGTATGAATCTGTCCAAAATGAAGAATATTTAGAGTTTTGTAAAACCAATTTTGATAACTGAAGATCTGTAGAGTCGTGTGATACAAGAAAGAGATGATCCTAACTAGGTCTTGTTTTGAAAATAGTCATTGATAGTTCGGCCAAAAAGAGAATTTTATTCTCGTCTACAAGTTTCGCGACGGATTAAACAACCCTCTTTTACAATTCGCCATTCCGATAACAACATCAAAGCTGTGAAGTGACTCAATCAGCGCAAAATCGATTTGAATGAAAATGGATCATTCATTTTCAAACAAGTCAATTTCATAAGAATACAAAGCAGCCCACACGGATGAAAATTTACATACACAACAAGCCACACGAAAAGTAAAGTAAATTAGGTTAATTTCAACTAAGAAAACAATAAAGACAACTAAGTAAGAAATTATCATCCTCAGAAACTAAACGAAATAAAAATTAAATCAGTATTTTTTTTTCACATTCTTTCTCTTTGGTTGACTGTACGACGGTAATGCAGATTTTTTCGATGTTCAATTTATACTCATTTTTATTTTTCCCTATTTTATGAAAACCGACCTCTGCACCGATAGCAGAGTCTCATCATACTAGATTTTTTTTTACGAAAATATAAATCTTGAAACATGTGTGCAAACAACATCAAAGAAAAAACGTTCAAATAAAAAAGTAATTTAATTTTAGCATTCGTATTCAGGGCTGAAGATACGTAGTAGAAGATAGAGTAAAAGAGCCATGGAGAAGAATTTGGCAAAAACAGCAGGGTTACTCTTGACACAATCTAAATACGAACTATATCATACGACGCGCGAAGTGACTATAGTAAAAAAAAAAACAAGTGCGTAACACTCTCGCAGTAACGGTAGCGCAATATTTTTTGACTATACACTCTTCACGCATCGTATGATTTAGATTTAGATCAAGACAAGATAAAGATCGTATTTAGATTGTGTCAAGAGTAACTCTAAGGTGCCAAACATGTGTATGGAAATACTTCGTAATAGAGTGTCTATAGGTCCTGAAAGCAGCAAAAGAAAAAGGTTTCTAGAAGAACTTTTTATGTTCTATGGACTCCCAATACAATCTCAACCCAAAATAAAAGAAAAAGCATTATATGCGTATGCATGTGAATTGAATGCGACAAATGTTTAACAATACTCGAAGTGAAATAGTGCATACCATAGTCGTTTAAATGTTTTACATTAAAACAACATACCCGGAGTCTATTAGATGTGTATATGTCATTTCAGATAAGAAAAAATGTAACACTTTTCACGACACACATTTTTATCATCGGCGCAGAATTCTTTCCATCTGATGATATGAATGAAAGTATCCTACACACACACACACACACAAGCATATGGACATGATATACATGTATGTACACATTGTAAAATTGAATTAACCACACCTATATATACATATGTGTGTATCATGTATGTACAACCTAAATAATATTAAAAAAATACATTCCAGTTATATTTTTAGAGGTCAATGGTACGCAAACAAATATATAATAATAAACAGACATGTAATAAAATGATAATATAATTTATATCGGTTTATAATAGGTGAAAACAATACTGTCATGTTAATAATTGGGGTAATTTGTTAATGAAATAACTTCATCTGTGGTAAATATGGGGAAAACATTGGATTAGTCACAAAGTTTGAATGGAGGATGGCAGATAATTAATGCTTAAGATCTTAAATATTTTCATTTTTGTAAATAAAGTTGTACAAAAATACTATTTGTTATGAATTTTTATGCGGAAGATTGGAGGCAGATTTCTATATTTTTTACTCAATGGTCTATAAATAGTTCTCCCACTCTTTTCAGTAAGTTTTCGAGCGTCCTGCAAAAGGAAGATATTCCTGAAATATCACGTTTTAAGACATTTACCTACTTCAATTCAGTGACGAGATATATCGCCTATTCTGGATGTCTTAACTTTCAATGGCAGACTTTCATGTTTTTTACACGTAGTTGATCCGCTGATTACCCAATTTGCAGAAAATGTCGTGATGGTATTAATAAATGATTCGAATACAAATCTTGTGTACTTTCTTTGATAGTCTAATATTCCCTTCAAGTAGGTAGGTAGGTACCTAACTTCACTGCATAGAGACGAAGGCTTAGTTCCATTTCTTCCCTACCCTTTTTGCATCACAAGTTTTGATGTGGGGCCACTAAATCGAAAGTGCTTCCTCGGGGCCGCATTTCTCGCTTCAACGCGACATTAAATCCTGTATGTGCACACGTGTATCGTTAAAGATATACGTTTCTCTAGGTACGGCACCAGGTGTGTGGTGAGCCCTGCCCTTAAAAATATATACATAGGTTTACATAATTATATAAAAAGAAAAAACCATGAAACTGATGATAGATTACTGAAGGTATAATGAGTAAAAGAGTATATACGAAGATAGGCAGGAAAAGTGTCGAAATGCCTCAGGTTGATTGATGATGATTATTGATGTTATAAGGAATATTACTGGAAGGAACTGGGAAAGATTGATATAAAAAATCTAATGAAGAGGGAAAACGTGTAAAACACATAGGTGTGTTATAGTAAGATATAAAATGAGTAATATCCATGTAGGTGTTTAATTTATGTGTTCTGTAATAGGCAGTCTTCGTAAAACATGCCGAGTAATGGCCGGTTTCAATAACCTATCTATCCGTGACTGTCGATTGAAATGTATGATTTAATATATAGAACACAATAGATTTCAATCGACAGTAGCGGATAGATAGATTATTGAAACCGGCCATAAGACATTTAACATCTTGGATTCAGCGAGAAAGTATGCCACCCATCATCCGGAATATCTTAACTTTTATTGGCATAGAGAGGATGACTTGCATGCAAGACTGTAAAAATACCGTAATGGTATAAATAATAATTGAATGTATGTAAATATGTGATGCTTTTGAATAATGTCCTGGTATCTACTATGTCTATGTTTATATGAATATATGTATGTACCTAAATAATATTATATATGTCGTCTTTCTAGTTATTATATTTTGTTAGTTGTGTATGTGGGTGTGTAGAAAATATTGAGTTTTGTTGCACTGTGAGTGAACGATATCATAATTGGGTTTAGAAACAGGGATTGGTTAAGTTATATACAAATAATCATAATAATGTAATTATGTAAAATAAATTAAGAACATACTTACTGAGTTCATGTTAATAATTGTTTCAATAGTAGATAAGTAGTATACTGTGTTTGTACTGATTTCATTGAGTATTTCATATATTACATACTCACAAGTTTTTCAAATAGATGTGAAGTAAATGGTGGTGATTATTTTTCTCGTTAGGTACTTTTACTACCACTTCACAACATATTTTAGTTTTAACAAGTCAAATTCAATCAACTGTTGAAACGAACGTTGAAATGAAATTTTCTTCTTTCTACACTGGTGATGGATTTCCCTCTTCCACGTTCAATGTTCTAACGATTCTTGATGTTTCTAAGATGATCAGCCTTTTCACAGACTTTCCAAATGATTGTTTACCTGAAAAAACACAAATAAAACAAAATAAGAGAAAATCTATTCATAAAATTCAAGAAAATAAATAAATAAGAGTTAGTCTTAAAGAATAGATTGCATTTAAATAAATTTTGTTTTATAATTTTTAATAAATTGATGGCATGGAGTAGAACATGTTTATTACATGCAGCTGGTCTCCTGGTTATCCCCGTTGAGTTATATGCTGTGATAATATAGTGTTTTACAACTTTTTATAACTGAGCTCTTCATTTGTCATAGGTTTTATATAATTTATTTTATAGTTATTCATATTATATTTATTTAGTGTCTGTCAGCCCTGAATGAAACAATTGAGTGGCGACGAGTTATGTGACGACGGGGACTTAGTAATTAAATTTTAGGCCACAAAATATAAAATATCAAATACAACTCTAGATATCTAGTAGATATCAGCTGTAGATATCAAGTAATAGAAATAGTTGTAGTTGCATCTAGTCCCATATGTCTGTAGTCTCTGTTTCTATATTATTCATTTTACATATACATACTTACCTATGTATAAAATACCTCCTACTATTTATTTAACTAAAACTACCTATAGATCATTTGTCACAAATGGGATTGTCAGTATTGCAAGTGACGAACATAAATATTTTCATGTGCACGTTGTACAAATAAGACTTTTTGAAGATAGATTTTTTTCGTCTATTTATTGAGGTTAGATTTTTTTACACGGTTTTACGTGGAACATTATTCGTACAGGTAATAGAAAATTTTAAATAAAAAATAAAACATTTGTATTGATTTTTTATTCACGTATTATCTACGGTGTATATTTTTTGATAGAGTTATGTGAAGCATAAATACAAATAATACCTATTGAAATAACGTTATCCCGACGGGAACTGACAATCAATAGATGTTAATTAAATGCATAGTTATAAACTATGTAGATATTTTAGTTAAAATTGTGATTAAGGGATAGCTTAAACCTTTTTTTTTAAAGAATTTATTATAAAAACATCTATTGACTTTCATTTGATCCTACTCAAATATATGATATTTTTAAATTTAATTGTCTCCGTGTATTTCGCTGTTTTACTTGTGAGTGTCTCGTTATAATATTGTAAAAGGCTTTTATGCAATTAGATACTGTATTTCAATGCCGTGGAGCACCCGGTAAATGATTGGTCTCCCACTCTTTTCCGTAAGTTTTCGAGTCTCCTGTAAAAGGCAGGTGTACGAAAAAATAAAGACATATTACATCTCAAATTCAGTGATGAGGTTTGCCACCCATCTGGAATGTCTTAATTTTTTATTGGTACAGAGATGACGGCCTGCATGTTTATTACATACAGCTGTTCTGCTGGCTACCCTACCATCAAAGTATGATTAAAAAGCATTTTTATGATGTGATTATATCTCCGAAACTTTGAAACATACTCTTTTCACGACATAAGCTTTTAACTTACTGTGAAATGTGTATAAGATTGTTGTTTCCATTCACACTGAGCAGCTCCACTACCCCCTCTTCCCCCCCCTACATGTGTGTCTGTCACCAATTTTACCTCTAGTCATTATTTTCATGTATGTATTCATTTTTACTATGTATATAATTATATTTTTGAAATTATATTATGTAATTGTTTAAATTGTTGTTTTTTTTATCTAAATATATTATTTTAGTACCTATCTATATGTATGTACATATCTTTAATTATTTATTTATCATTTTTATCTTATTTTAGTTTTTGTTTAATGGGTTAGTTGGAAGATATCGCGCTTCTGCGATAAACTAGCCCATTGCACAAAATTTATTTGTCTAGCTTAAATTGTTTATTTTATTTTGCTGATTTTTTGTGCAATAAAGGTTTTTATTATTATTATTATTATTGTATTTGGGTATATACCAAAAACGCAGATACATCTTTAAAAAAAAACTACAGTGTGTCGTTTTATTAGATTTTACAACGAAAACTGTTGTCCTTATTCATGTATGGTTTTAAAATATTTCTCATTTTCTATGTAATTTTTTCGATCTTCTCCACATTTTGTTAAATACATTGTATGGGGGAGATTGTTTGGAGGATTTTAATAATATAGCAACCAACACATTGCGTAAAATCATTGTTTACTAAAGTAGTAAAGTAAATAGATATAAAAACTATGTTTATATAATACATAATAATAATAATATTCCGAAAATCGTTGAAGAACAAACGCAGTAGGTAAATATAATATATGTATTTTTCATCACCACCCTCAGTGGATATAATGGAAACATTCGCTGTTTACCCGATAGATTATACTTAAACCTAATATGGTACGGTTAAAACGTGAATATTCATCAAAAAGTCACAATTGAAATAACAATAATTAAAACATTCATAATGGCTTATGTTTTTTCACAGATTTTATTTTTGTTGACGAAATTAACGATTTGTCATCGATATAAATTAGAGTTGACATTCTCATGTAAAATATATTCCTTTTTTGGAAGATCTAGCATATATGTATATGAATAAGATAGAATTGTCTAGCACTCATACAACCGTTAAATGTTTACTCATTTAACAGTTTGAGGTTGGTGTGGCTTTAAACATTGTTGTAAAAATAAAACTAATTATTATTTTTTCAATGTTTAACACTTCTACTAAAAACACAGTATAGAACCAAGTCTTTTGATTTCGTACTTATCAAGTTACACACGTTTTCACAACATTTCTTAATTTCGGAGATAGCTGTCAGATGAACGGTGTATTGTTAAAAAAGTAAATTTCACATACCCACACAATGCTCTCAGCTACGAAAATGTTATTAAATGGACATTTCAAGGACTATTATTATCCTTTTTGCGAACGTTCAGGTGCTGAATGTAAATTTAGCGAAAGCCGAAATGTAATTTTTGAACGCATTGGAGTGCAAATGGCGGATCCCGATGAAATGGGTAGTAAATGCATTATTTTTGTGCATTTTCTATGCCCCTATGTATGAAGTAGAGCGACGTGGTATCTATAATATCTACCTATACAAAGTGTACCTATATTATATGCAGTTACTCACACATACCGAATACAAAGACTTTCCAATAGTTTGTGCTGATGTTGGTGAACGAAATTTAAATTTTGGAAAAATCATTAAAGATGCGGACGCCACCCGCTAGATGGCAATAAAAAAGTGAAACGATACTAATTAATCACAATTTGATCATTGTATGGATAGTTGTCTGATGATAATAAGATGTCTGAATTTCTATTTTTGCTACTACAGGAATATAGCGTGCTCGCAAACATATTTCTTTGCATCTTATTTGCAATATTAAATGGTATTTGTTTATTCTTGGCTGTGCAACATAAGAGACTGGACCGGGATGAGATATGTGAAGGAACTGTTCTGGGTCGCGTAAGATGGAGAAGCCTTCTTCAACGTCTGGGAGATCTGTTACGGCACAAGAAGAAGAATAATGGTATTTGTATGCAGACATTACAAGATCAGTCATTATGACGAAAAATGCAGGAGACCTTAGTTGGCAGTATATTTTTTGATCTTTTCAGTTTTGTTGCATAGGTATAGCATTTTCGTTAGTTTCCATTTAAAGATGAGGATATTGACGTGTACTTCGAAATGAGAAATATGGTTTGCTCCAACTCATCTTGAAGGGAAAAATTGAGAATAACCGCGGCGTGGGAAGGCGGCAGATGTCCTGGCTAAGAAAGATCAGAGAGTGGACCAGAATCTAGAGAGTGGAGGAGCTGTTCCATCTAGCACAGGATAGAAAGCCAACGCCAGGGTGATAGCCGACGTCTCGTCGGGGGGACCTGACATGGTACTTTAAGAAGAAGAAGAAGTTTCCATTTAGCGATAAGATATGAATGATTGAATGAATGTCTTAACTTTTTGTAATAATGAAAGAGCGAACTATTTGCTCAATATAATATGCAGTTAAACCATTGGCAACTCCAATTACTGAACATTTATCATAATGAATAAAATAAGATTTATTATAATGAATACATTTTGTATGTAATGACTAACGGTGTCTTTTTTCATCACTACTAGACTAGTACGTACATATTTTCATCATAAAGTACATAGACATTATTTACTATAGGTAATAATTGTATTAACATATGCGTGCGTTTGTATGTATGTATGTATGTAGATATATTCGGACACGCATTTTGTAAAATGCTAATACATATTATATTATTATTATTTTGAACGTCGTTCCATCCAGGGAATTATTATGGACGTCTATTGTACTTTGTACATCACAATAATTTCATACACATATATCAATATAAATATATCTATATATCAGTAGTGTAGTGTCTATTAATGATGAAACGTATTTTAGTTTTTCCGAATTCTGGATACCTATCAAATACCCGAAAAGTTCCTATGCCGGATACTCAATCGCTATTATGAATTGCTTAGTTCAGAGCAAACTTTTCTATATGTGTTTTTTTTATAATTATTTAGATTCCATGATTAGTACATACATAGATACAAGCGAATATGGTTGATTAAACCAATTCCTAACTACAATTACACAAAACAGCGAAATAGGTGAAATACAACGAATTTTAATTTTATTTGAATTACTTTTTTCAAATTGTCCTGGGTCTGGGTGTTACATGTATATGTGTGTATCGTCGTGCTAGTACCTACCCATAATAAAAGATTCATCTGAGTTTGGGACTAGCTCGATATGTGTGAAATGTCTACGCATGTTATATTATGATACTTAATTTTCTCATGGAATAAACCAAATTAAATATTGCTTAAAATGATATAATAAACATTTAAATTGCCTTGTTGTACCTTCCTCAATCAGTATGATTTTCGATTTAACTTAAATTGAAAAAAAGTTGACTTCATATTTTTATAATTCAATATCTATGAAGTATCTTGTTGGATATTGGGCTATTCTCTCCGGTTTTTGTGTAATAGTAAATATGTATCGGAAAGGTCTGATACCTGATAGCTGCAAAATATTCCTTACATCTCTACTTTGAGCTATTCGTGTGATGTGTTCATGAAATGTACCTAACCATACATCACAAACATAATACAATATATTACAATAGGTTATTTTATGTAGGTCTATAACGCTATATAGCTTCCCTCTAGGTTTATGTTCTACGAAATACTTTATCAATTACTCGCATACAAAAGTTCGATGACATGAAATAACTGGAACTAATATATTGAAATATCAATAATATGATAAACAATGTCCTCATAAGACGAAAGACGTCTCTCTTTATTGAAATAATTAATATAGTGGAAAAAAAATTGTTTTAATATATTAGAACTTTATTCAGTGATTAAGACATGTGAGTTCGCTGGCTACACTATTTGTGAAAAATGCCGCGAAAGTATCAATAAAAATGAATTAAATTTATTGTAGGTGTGAAAAAATTTAAGAAGGCGTGTTGAATTCATTAAGAATTCGTCAATTCGTCTAACCACTGCTGTAGTTAAAAACAAAGAAAAATTGCTATTTCAACTTTGAGACCTGACTTAGTGATTTCTTACTCACAAATAGAGAAAAGGATTGTCCCAACCTAATAATTCCTGACTAAAATTCTTCCTTACAACCAACTTTTCCTCATTTCTTGTAAATGTCAAAATTTACTATACCCTCACGCCGTGTCCCAGATGGGGTAGGCAGAGAGAACGGAACGCCATGTTGATCTATCCTTACATACTTCTTTCGCTTCCTCTACATTCATCCAGTTTCAAAAATTTATGGTAAAATATGGAAGAAGGTGCACCATAGAAAAATTGTTGTGTTAATATGGTTTTGATTTAACCGAGATTAAAAATTGACTTGTGAGTAAAGATTTCATTTTGTTAAAATTAGCTTTGTAATGTTCATTTAGCCAAGTTTTAAAACGAGTACAGCTATAAGACGCAATCAACTAGGCATATATTTTTGCTGCATCAAAGTAACTTTTTCCCTTTCCGAAAGCTTGTAAACCTGTCGTCTGGAAACTGCCTTATATTTTTCTCAACATCAATTTTCCCTCAAGCATATATAAATATGACATAGGTAGCAAAAGTTCCAACATAATGTATTTTAATTAATTAACTCACTCCGCTTTAGCAGACATAAACTTTTACATCTAATGTTTAGAACCTTTGATAACTTCCATAAAGGTTCTCAAACTGGAGGTTCAACTCAGACCGCAGAATATTATTATAAATTATTATTGCCGACTTTACATAGTAAATTTAGAGGAAATGGCTTTTCTCTTCTAATATTAGAAATTGTTATTAATTTAAACAACATAGTATTCTAGATAATATTTTGAATTCGTTAGGTTTATGTATGTAGATACGCGCTGGTTGCTCTCATAATTAATTTTAATATTTGAAACTTTATGCTGACGTTTACATTTTGAAAGTGAGCAGGGAATGTATCTATTTTCTATTGTTTACCTCTCTGCGACAAAGGTACTACAAAAACTCAAATTTCTCATTATAACAGGCAAAACCAAAATATATATGTTGGCTAGAAGAAATTGGTTTGCGTCCCCCTTTTGGTACATTTTTATCTTTTGTTTTGCATATTTTGATATAGGTATATATTATTTAAATATATTTTAATGATGACTGATTTATGTTATTTACGGATTACTTAGATGTCATTTTTCATTTGTAAGTATTGACAATTGTATTATAGATATAAATTTTCACTACAAAGTGCTGAGTATAAGATTTGATGTTACATTAAAGTAAGTAAGTGAAATGAAATCACTATGATGTCACGTTTGAACATGGAATAAAGCAGTTGGAGCTGGTTAGTTATGTTATCTATATTTAGTTTTAAGTAACGTCGTAATTTAGTTATATAAACTCTGAATACCTTCTTAATACAGCAAAATAATTAAGTACAGGTATTAGTTGAGATCAATTTAAGGAAAAAAGAAAATTTAACATTATTTCGAAATATGGATTGAAATAATGTACGATAATTAAAAATTTAATTACCCTTCTGTCTCACTTTGCAAATAAAAACATCTTTCTGCTTCGGTCACAAATAATACCTCCCTACATAAAATATTTAAGTACAAGAGAGGGGTGTTTTTAAGTATTATTTGTTAATACCTTCGTAATATTTGCAGAATTCCCAGTAAGTAAGTACGTAAAATAATAATAATATTACCTTTCAACCCCCAGAGTGGTGATGGAGAAGGGGTGGAGTTAATGTGTCGCTTAGAGCCATACAGGGATGGAAATATTAAAGTTTTATTGTTTCATATTATTATTATTCAACGGCTGTTCCTCCTTAGGAGCGTTAATACGGCGCACTCGTTTTATAAATTAAATTAGTAGGTACGTATTTTTTAAAATTTAATTCCAATTTTCATTAATATATGTGTGTATTTTGGATGAATCTTTTATTTCAATTTAATATTGAAATTTTAAATAAGCTTTGCCGCCCCAGCCCTAATAAACAAGAGTCCTTGACTTATGAAGTATCTCGGTTTATAGAAAGCCCTTTCAATTCTTTTAAAAGAAAACATTTTAAAGATACATTAAAAATATACTGCACACTTATTCGTTATTACGAATGCAAATCAAGAAAGGTAACAGAGGTTTACATTAATTTTGATCCATTCATACCATTACAGCAACCAGCTGCTTTTACATTAAGTTAGTGCATGCTTTCTGTACCTATGCAGACTTTATAATTCAACCACTCCTCCACTTGTCTAACCCAACAGCCGTCTCCATAATATTGTTAACAACAACCATCTATGAATATTAGAATTTGTATGAACATACTTGTAATAACGAAGACCCTTCGAGTGTTGCTATTCTAAGTAGCAGTATTCCCGTAATGGCGACATATAAAAACTAATGAATTTTCCTGCGAATAAACTTCGGTACCTTGTTTTAATGTTAAAGGCAAATCTCCCAATCAGAGTGCCGCTGACACTGGCGCTGTTGGCTTACGTATGTAATTATTACCAAGTGTTGATGTTATGTAAATCAACATAATAATATGTACATTTGCAATAATAAATTTCATATTTAGTATATGCGTATAGATATATAATCTCATTTGACACAAAAGGTTTAAGTAAGAAAATATTAATAAGTTAAAAGAAAAAAAAAATCGAAAAGAAGTACATACATCAACCATAGATTTAATCTTCTACTTTCTTCTTCCTACCCCATACCAATCCACTTCTGGACTAAGAATTTCTGCATTTTTCTCGACGTTGTCATAATTCCACCAAGTTGTCTCTCATCCATCTAATAGTGGCTAACCCATACTTCAGGTTTAATTTCTTATTCGACATTCCAATATATAAGTACTCTATATAGATGCAGTTGTAAACTTTACCTGGAAATAAGTAAAATATTTATAAAATGGATTAGAATTTTTATTCAATCTTTCGCAAATGATGAACAAAATAACATAATTATAGATTCCAGATGTTTTGCTTCAGAAACGAAGGGAGAGATTAACAAGTAAATAAAAATTATAAATATAAATAAAAAAGTATGTAGTCGTATCATGAAGAATGTGGTTTATAATACAATCTACTTGAAATACATAGGTACTATTTTTAATTACATTTTTTCTGTATTATATATGAGATAACTTTGTTTAAAAGCCACAAATCTTAATGACAGAAGGCAAAAAAACAGCATTTTCGTATAAAATTATGAGTTTGCTGTATGTACCTAATAGTTATATAAATACATGTGGCGTCAACATAGAAACAACATTCTTCTGCATGGGAGGGCTTCTAGAGAAACAATGAAAAGTTTAAATTATTTTCCGCTAGAGACATACATACTAGTTATTATGATAATATTTTTTCCTCCCTTCTTTTTTCTTCTTTCTATCTCTCTCCCTCTCTCTGTAGGTTATCTACGTGAGTACTGAGTTGCCGTGAATATTACTAGGAAGGTACCTACCTTCATCTTTCTACTTGTAGGTAGTAGTAGATAGGTAGGTAGATGAGTTAAACTACATTTTGTGTTTTGTACAATCTTGTACTCGAGTGGTGTCTGTGATGAATAGTGATGACGTGTTCTCAACACTATTGAAACATCGAAATTCGACACGTTGATTTCCTCTACTACATAATTCACCCGTTTTCAGGTTATTAGTCATGATAAAAAAAGAGAAGAATTGATTACACTACTGTACCGGTGCACAAGTGGTAGAATTCAAAATCGAATTAAAATAAAAACGCAAATTTTAAATACAGGTACTATAACCTAATGGGGTGTTCACATTTGGCGAGAATGATTTGAAATATGAGTATCTAAATAACATCAGCATCAGTAAGAGTGAAAGCGGACGGTTGGCGGCCTTTGAGATGTGGTGCTACAGACGCATGCTTAAGATCCATTGGTCGGAGCACGTCGAAAACGAAGAAGTCTTAACCAGGGTAGGCGAAAAAAGGCAACTCCTTAAGAGAATCAGCCAACAACGAGCTAACTGGATTGGCCACAACATCAGGCACCCAGGACTACTCATCGCCATCGCGGAGGGTAAGACCGAGGGAACAAATGGCAGAGGCCGACCAAGAGACGCATATATGGACCAACTGAAGAGGGACATGAACTGTGGCTCATACGTAGAGCTTAAAAGACTGGCTGAGAATAGGGAGGAATGGAGAAGAAAAACCAAACTCGTTGCAGACCAATCCAATGGATTGTAACTAAATATATATAAATAACAATGACAATCTTCTAGGAGATGAATGAGACTCATTTAAACCTTAGGTATAAACAAAGCGTATTTTTGGTTTATTAAACAGTGATGTCAGATACTCTCAAATTGTAGACTACAGCTATATATTATGAAGGTATGGATGTAGGATAAACATACAAAACAAACAGCAAAATTAGCAACTTTGCGTTGTAATTATTTAATCTATAAGTATTGTGTTTTTCAAAATAAATCATCGTTTTATTCATGTTTTTTCTGAAATTATTATTTTCAACGTTTTTCATGATTGGAGAGTGCAGTGATAGGTAGGTACATATTTCTTTTTGAACAATGAATGGCGTAAAGATGTAATCTGTCAAGTCATTCAATGGCATGTTATCATATATATAAATAAATATTAATCAAAAGTTGCTTATGATATTACGAGCAGACAACTAAGCAAAATCAATGTTTGTCGGATGCAAACAAGCATCGATCTTGACGTTGTCATCACTACGGAGTAGTTGGTATAGAATTCATGTAGGAGTGTAACAGGCGCAGACCAACGTAATAAATCTCCAAGATAAAGTGCTGAACAGAAAAGCAATTTGAATGCCTTTTCAGTCCGAGGAACGAGTATGTACAACTTCCACATACCTACTACAGGAAATTAACGTTTGCAACTCAACTCTCTCTACAGTGTAAGTATAATATCTATCTAATACATACTTAGTAGGTGAGTAACTACATAGAAAATATTGTACTTATAAATAACATTATATATGTACCTACTAACGACTTAATTATATTAAAGACCTGACCAATTTCATT
The DNA here is from genome assembly GCA_947579605.1 of Athripsodes cinereus. NCBI lineage: Eukaryota > Metazoa > Arthropoda > Insecta > Trichoptera > Leptoceridae > Athripsodes > Athripsodes cinereus. Next base: position 6,377,780 of record OX388321.1, read on the forward strand.
TAAAGCAGGGTTCAAATTGAAATTAAAAACTCTGGACAGTCAATTCTAGTATCTTCATTCCCAAGAATACCAGCTTAGACTTTCACTTTTTGTTTAGAAATTAATTTCGAATGTTATATCGATGTTGTTTTTACAATTAACCATTCTTTGAGGTCACATAAATGTAAATAACACATAAAACTACCATATAAGGCTCAGAAAAGACAACAACGTCACCTCATTTAGTAGTGAGGTAGCTTAATTCAACAAAGCACACCTCTTATATGGTAGTTTCATGTGTTAAATTTACACTTCTTTAGAAATTTACACAAAGGTATTTAATCTGAAATATAATTTTCTATAGTAAGTTGAAGGATTGATTCTTTATTTTCTAGATCTAACAGAAGATTAACATCAAAGTTTTGTAAAAGGGATACACTCAAAAAGTCTTTTTCCTCGTTATAAAATAAAAATGATTAATTACCTACAGAATAAGAATTATTATAAGTAAAAAGTATATTGAAATAATTAATAAAGATACATAAAAATTCGCAAACAAATCGTTCTCTCTACATATCCTTGAAGGGGTATTCTAGGATATAGTGTATTCACCTCAAATATACCTACCTAATAAATCATGGCTTCACTCGGCTTATGAGTCTAATGAATAAATATTGTTTGCATTTCATCATTCTATATATTATATTATTATATAAAGAAGATACTGAACTGATATATCCCCATGGGCGCATTCAGCATTCAGAACAATTTGGCAATTATAATTATTAATAAAAATAATATACAAACTTAGGGTTGGTAGGTATCATCCCTTCTGATATAACAATATGTGTGTATAAAACCAACCACCCTTATAAAATTAAAGAACTGGTTTAGGTGCGACGCAAACTACATAATCGCAATATGCATGTTTACCCTTTGGGTATCTCTAAATGATATTTAGAGAGATTCTTCATTTTCGCATGCCAAAGATATGGAAAATATTTGTTCAGTACCTTTCACAATTTCAGTTGAAAACATAAACGTTTTTCAATCGTAAATCTATTTAACTGTTCTTAGATACGTACACAAATATAGACGTTTATGTAATAATTCTCAAAAAGATATAAGAGATAATAAATTAGTAAAATAAAATGGATTATAATAATTTTAGTGTTTAGACTAAACAAAACTACTCTTTTAATGAAAAGACATTTTGTAATGATAAGAATCACAATTTCTTTATCAAAATAATGAAATGATTTACAATATTTCTTAGATATCACAGGAAGCCTTTTTTTCCGAAGACTTTGTGATTTTTCAATTGATTTGTTTTGGTATGCAGATAATTTTTTTTGCAAAAGCATAAAATAGGAGTCGAAAAAACGTAATACTTTTCATCGAGTCTTACACATTTTGGCATGAACAAACACAATAAAATACAAATTGCTAAGTTCTACGTACTGAATTCCCTTCTATGCAAATATAATATTGAAGGTACAACATTGGCCATATATTTACCATATACATAAATATTAGATATATAATATAATTTTTGACTAGATATTATTTTATAAGAGGGTGAAATCTAATAATGTAGACTTAACTGTAATGACGGAGGGATAATTAATTAGTCTAAACAAATCGGAGGATCATGTTTCTTCATTATATCAAAGTTTTGTACTAACTAACATAGATACCTACTTCTAAAAATTAAATATCTTAATTTTAAAATGATTATCTACGTGTATTTTGCTTATTAATCACTCTTTTCTGAAAATTCACTGAATAATTAAAAATAATAGTAAATAAAGAAAAAAAAATTATCGCGTCAGTGGATAAAAAATACAATCTCAGTAAAAAGGAAACCTGTTAAAAAATATTTTTTTATAAATTAAAAGAAATTCCCATAATATTACAATATAAAGTTCTACAATAGCTATCTTAAAGAATGTTGTAGGAAGAGGTAACTCATTTGGTACAGTATTGCTCTGACTATAGATAGACATTTCTTTTTTTATTCTGCGATTTTAGTAGCAAGCTTAATAAGCGAAAGAAGAAATATTCATACAAAAATTACTTCTTCTACCAGTGAAGTCAGCGTAATGTTTCCAGCGTTTGTTACACGTAATGCTTTTGCGAATGCATCTAAATAGTATGAAGGCACTAGGTATGTATCTACGAACGTTTCCCCAATGTATCAGGAGTAGGTGCATCTAGGTACTGAAGGTAGTTACTGCAAGAGTAGATAAAGAAAAGTGTCTGTTTTATTGCTGCAACCCTCTATCCTCTTCGCCTCATCTCCCTCTACGAGTAAATATATGTAGGTATGTATTACACTCCTGCATGGAGGAGCTTGCAAAGGAAGGGGAAGTTGGTGCGAGAAGTTTCCCTAACCCAGGAAGGTGTAACTGCATTTCTGAATCATTCTACGCTGTTGCACTACGTAAATGCTATACGTAATAATAATTATGCAGCCAGTTTACTAAAGAATTTGCCATTAAATCTATTTTACTATTTTCTTGTAAAGAAAACACCGGGTGTATAGTATGCAAGTTGAAAATAATGTTTAAAATAAAAAAATACAGTTTCATTTACAAGTGAACGATTTAGTACATTTTTTTTAATTGATTTATTTATTTTCTCAAATAACCACGTACAAAACAATACCAATTATGTCCACATATTTTAATTTCAATGTTTGTTGTGGAATTTGACAGCACATTTTTTTATATTATAAAAACAGCTATGCTTATGTATAAATGTATCTGTTTAATAATGAATGTTGATGAATTGTTTTTACTTATTCTATATTTAAATTCAGTTGACCCTTCCACTTAGAGCGTTTTTGCGACAACATTGCCACCTCTTCATATGACATTCCTAGTGCTTTGATATTGTTGTCATCGTATTCTCGTTATCGTCGTAAACTTTATACCTACAAGGATGAATAATTTTAGTAAATAAAATGCTGGCAAAATTAAATCACAAACTTGTAATAAGAAGTGTATCTTCTCTTCAGTGTTCTGACGTATCAATTCTAATGTGACTCCGTGTACATGTATGTAGGTACGTATTAGTAGCGTCTGTCATTTGCAATACCATTATTAAATTTAATATGGAGGATCCACATGTACCTACAGTACTATCAAATATGTCATAATGCTTTATGTGACGGCGCCGTCCGTTGGAAAATGTGCATTTTACTGTCCCGCATCTACATACATACATAATTGTAACGCAAGTAGGTACCTACGTACGAATACACTCAACAAACTATTTCAATAATACAAGTAGGTATATCTGTGCGTACATAAGTTCAAATATAAAACAGATTATAATTTTTTTTGAAGATGTTGCTCTGCAACAAATGTACCATGTAACGAAACAGTTTAAGTATTCTCTATGTTATATTTAAATATTAAGTCATCATCGTTCTGTTTATAAAGATAATTATTATTCATTGTCAAAGTTTTCGTAAAAAGAAAAAAAGTAAATTTGATCTTATTGTAACAGCACGGTATCTGCTAATTTTCCTTATACGATAGTAAAAGATCAATGCATACAATATTTTCACTTGCTATTTTCTAATTGTCATATCAAGCTAAACAGATAAATTCCAGTGTAGATGTATATAGACTGGGTGTGTCATATTATACATCCTTTCGCTCATAAGCATCAGAGAAGAACGAGTAATCCAAAAAACAAAATTTGGGATTAAAATGAGTTTAAAATTAACAAGGGTTTTTAAACATCAAAATCATAAAAGTTTATGTGCTGGAAGGAGGAGCGGTGGCCGACACTTATTCTGTAACGAGAAAGAAAAGGTTTAGGAGGGTACCGCAGCGTACCTACATAATGGAGAGGAAGCGCCCCAAGAGAGAGAGAGAGAGTGGGTGAGTTGGGTAGGAGGCAATATACACATCATACAGGGAGGGGGTGTAAAGCGGGAGACTAAAGGGTTATACACAAAGGGGATGAAGAAGAAAATGTTCGGAAAAGGGCGAATCCTAGAAAGGGGTTCTGGTTTTGAGGAGACATGAGGATTGTTGTAGCAGGGGAACGCGCGGAGGGAAGGGAAGAATGAATCGGGGGTATGTGGTGGTAGCCCCTAACGACAGATAAGTACAGATTTGAGTTACCAACATGGCGGCGTTTCGCGTGCGTTTCAAGGGTTGTAATTATGTATTATGTTAAAACATACCATATTATTATTATTATAGATATATGTAGGTAAGTACTTTTCATAATACAGTTCTCGGTTATTAAAATTTTACTCGATGACACGCTCGTAAAACGACTTGTACGAGTATTTTGCACGAAAGCGTTTTTTTTTGTTGTCTCACAGTTTCTGCGAATTCATCTTTTACAACCAACTCACATATTTTTTTATGATGCTTAATCGTGATTGAAGTTGTATACCTAACGACATACATTAAAAACCAGAGTAATCTACAAAGCAATATACGATTAATTTTTTTGTAGTTTTCAAACTTTTCATATGCAACAAACATTTGCAACATTCATACAGAGTGATTCATAGTGTAAAAGTTAATTTTCAATAATATACTATGTAGGACGATACATGTAGATATTCTTCAATATACAAAATTTTATTTAAATGTACTACGGATAAAATAAAAAAAGATTGACCCTACAATGCCTTATTCATTCAATTTATTTTTATATTAATTAATTCTCAAGGAATTAACTAAATAATAAAAAAAAACAATAATTATATTAATCAAAATAGATAACTATAAAATAGATCTTTGTTGCATGCAGCTAGTCTGCTGGCTACCCCACTTGTATGGGATATGCCGTGATCGTGTAGTAGTAGTAGTAGATAGCTTATATCTAGGTACTTATATGTTTCTTTCCATAACTATAAGAAAATCCATTAAATAAAATAAGATAAAAAACTTATGTACTCTAGTTCCATTTTATTAGTTATGAAACAGGAGATTTCTCACTAGCTCAGAATATTTGTGGACCGTTTGCAAAGGGGTCCTAGTGCGAGATTCTGCCTCACCCCATTTCTGAGGGTTCCAAGCAGCTAAAGGGGATAGTGAAATTCACCGGAATAGGGTGGAAGATATGTATTGTGATAATGTGAATTTAAATATTAAATTTCGCATGTCCATCTTTTCAATATTAGGGATATTAAAATTCTTCGTCGACAGTATAAAAGAATGTAGATCGTTATACGAAAACCAATTCTCATGATATTGATGACGAAATACAAAAAGAGCCTTTAGCAATATACGCCGTGAATTCTTTTTCTCCACTTTTGACCTTACAACATCCCTTTTGTAAACGTAGCGAGTTGGTGTCGACTTACATATTTACCCTTTTCTACAATATAGGAAATTAAAAATGTGACCTTTTGGTATTTTTAAATATTCTTAAAGTATGATCTTCCCAAGACTATCATTTATCCAATTTGTAGAAATTACAGATCTTTGGAGAATACCTACATTATCGCATTTCACTACCTTAACAGCAATTCTTACCTAAGGTACAAATTAGATTTAGCTCTAGTGGTTTCAGGCAACAACTTTTATTAGGCGCAGAGAAAATTATTCAAATAATTAATGAAATAGCTTTATTAATAAATATAAGTCAAAACTTTATATGCAAAAATATTCATGGGTATAAAAAAATAGTATGTTATCACATATAAATAAAATTTAAGTTGTATTTATTTTATAAATTGAATTTATTTATTTCCTAATTCAAAAACAGAGCGAGTACGGTCTCACATCCGGCTACTAGGCACGCCGTGGGCCTTCTGAATCTTAAAATTTGTGAAACTCGCTTTATTCTTGATTATTGCACATAATAACGTTATATATGTAGTATGCACGGTAAACAACATACCATATTATTATATAAATAAAACAAATGGTTGAATTATAAACATTTTCTATGATTTTTTTGATAATGAAATTTATTTTTGATGTGTATGCAGTTTGTCATAATAATTAAGAAAATCTAAGGGTTGTAAATAAATAACTCAAGGTGTATTATAAAATTCATGATATTTTAAGATTAATCTTGGTTTTAAAATTTTATTTACACTCTTGTATTATTAAAGATAATTTATTTAAAATAGGACCACTCAACGTATCATCATTGCGACGGTAATCTTCAAAAATTATTTTCACTATATTCCTCGCAGCAAAATAAAACTAAAATGATAAAATCGCATTTATAAATGTTCAAAATATTATATTAATATAAAAAATAACATACATGTGATCCAGAATTTAAAATATTTAAAAAATAAAATGGTTGTAATTTTGCTAATTCGTTTGCATGAAATCACAAAGAAGGGGTGTAGAGCCCTCTTAACATCCAATATCTCCCAGATATACTTTGTTATTTTTAAAATAAACATGATGTAAAAATAAGTTTATAATTTATGTGATGATTCTCTGTAAGTTACTACGGTTTTAGAATATAGTTTCTATTCGGAAATTTAGAATAGCACATTGGAATGGTTGTATTATTTCATGTCTGAGGGTGAAACGCAAAATTCAAATTTTGCAACTTGTCCCTGCGGTCAAAATACAGAACATGCACAACACATAACACACATCTACCGGTGATGAGGAGGACATTGGGAGATCATGGAGGCAGGGTGAAGGGGCAGATGACGGGAATCTATCTATCTGAAAATTTTTGGAATTTTCCGACCATATTTGCGCTTTTTAAAGAAGATTACATGAAAAACTGCTTTTTTTAACTTTCAAATTCGGCTAAAATTTAATTTGTTCAAAAAAAAGTTCATCGCAATTTTATTGCTTACATTTTTGGTTATCAAGAATTTGGAAAAAGGAAATTAATAATTTACGTTTTTTGAGATGTGTTAATTTTTTTCTGCATTAAATATTTATATCTTACAATTTGTTTTAACTACGAGGTATATTTTCAACTCCCACGCTGTTAAATCCTAAGACAATAGATGTTGGAATACAATTCTCATTTATTAAAGATGGTAAAGAGAATGTATGAACTGTTTGAAGCTAAGAGAATAGGGTATTCAATATGGTTAACCCAGCGTATTATCTAAATAAAAGAAAAAAAAGTGTGACTAAAAAAACGGAAAACTCGTCGGCGTAAACAGTGTCATTACTTTGATATAAAATGTATTAAGTACATTCGATAGTGTGTATATATAATATATATGTATAGTATACTGTATGTATAGTGAAGTAGGTACTACTATTATAGAGTAGAAACATGTGCAACAACGTAACATTGTAAACGACATCAAGTCCTAAATTCCAGCATTTCCAGAGTAAATCTCTTTCCAACTCATGCCACTACTTTTGTGCGCAATAAAATGTATTCATCTAACTATCTAAATACCTATCTATCTATCTACATCTACATTTATCTGCCTACATACTCGCATTCTGTACCGACTGCATATTTTGCTATCTATTATGAACATATTATACAATAATAATAGGTAGATATTAACTCAATAGCCCTTCAACGTTCATCTTAGAAGTACTATGGAGAGTAAAAAAGTGATTTTGTGTGAATTTGTCACCTTTACCTTGGAATTCGTACAACTACTACAACTATACCATCAAGGCATATCCCAAAAGTGGGGTAGCCAGCAGACCGTTTGAAGTCGTATTGCTCTGATATCGATGCTTTTAGCACCTACCTATAGTGCATTGTGTAAAACAAATGTCCAGGGTGAATAAATAGAACAACAATATGGCGTTTCGTTCTCTCTGCCCACTTGGGATGCGGCGTGAGGGAATAGAATAAAATAAACGTTTTGATTAGAGTAGGCTGACAAGAAAACGTATTTGAATGCACTGGATATAATATGAACACACTACATAGCAAAAAAAAAAGAATTTGTTGTTGATAAAAAAAATATCCGTGTTTATTTTATCTATATTTAAGTATATTTTTTTTACATAAGGATTTTAAATTTGCAACGATTTTAAATAAATATACGAATGAATATAAATAATAGGTATTGGATAGGTATAGGAGTGATTTTTACTTTTAAATATTTCAAAATGTATGTACATACTGCTCTTTCGTAAATATGCCGGCGTGATTTTTTCTGATATCACAAATCGAGAGCCAGTCACTATAATAATGAGTGACAGACTTGTCAATGGAATGAGAACTATCACTCTTTTGTACGCGCTATAACTCCTATAACTACAGCTATATCTAATAATATGACACTATGAGCTATAGAGCTAAATATTCTATATTGTATACCTAGCATACATAATAATATTATAGTGTGGACCAAATGTTCTCCGTGCAAAACTATACCACTCTCAAATAAAAGCGCGTTTATACAAAATCACACACTCGCTCTCTACTCACGCACTGTTTGTCTACTATCTATGTTGAAATTTTGAATTCATAATTAGATAACAATTAAATAGTTGGTCACTGTGATTTTTAACAGACACTATAAAAACGCCATTGAAAAGACAATGTATCTATGTAATGAATGAACGTGTCAAACGAACGAAATAAATTTATAAAGTTCAGTAAAAACGTGAAAAAAGCAACGAAAATAGATATATTTCTAATTTTCGATTCGGCATTGATAAGCAATGCCTACCTATCATTCATTTTGAATACTTTATTTCTTTATGACACGGAGAGAATAATCTTTATGTTCAATACACGCCCTGAGTAAACTATAGAGGATGTCGTGATAGTGTAAACAGAGAGAAAAAAGAAGATTTTTCATGAGTATTCGATTTTTGTTTATAATGTAGGTATGCACCCACACAACACTATTGTTTTTGCCAGTTCACCTAACGCCATTTGAAATTATTTACTGTAGGTACTCTGACCACATTATACCTACTGTTATTTTTCACAGTGACATTATATTAGGTATAATCACAGTTCTACCTTGAGTGCTTACAGTAATGCCAACAACAATACTAGACTATAGAAACGTACTTAATATTAAGTGTGTCCCCCATTCCCGCTAGACCACACCACTGATTTATTGCTTTCGCCCTTTCTACTCGGTTCTCTCACCCTCCCGCTACACTACACTCACCCATCACAATGGTGTGTATAGTGAGGGTGGTGGCACGAGGTAAAAAGGGGACGGTGTGTCTAATATGTATAATTGTACCTATACGTTTACTAGGTATAAAACTACTAAATTTAATATGAGATATAATAGGTATGTAAGTACGAATTTTATTACACCTAGAAGTAGAAGTCAGTACTTGATGATTCGTTTGCGATTTCGCTAGCTTCCTCATATTTCGATGATAAATATAAAATAACTTCATCTTCAACACGCAAGCAGAAATTTCAAAGTTAATATTTATTATTGTTTTTTTTTTTAATTATCATGGTCTGTGACCATTACATACCATAGATAACCATATAACTATGAAGTTTTTCGTTAAAACCTGAATAGCCCAAGAAAGTGATATGTGGAAAATTCGCCTACACTGAGAGGTAGCTGAAAGGGAAGAAGATACTATTTTAAACAGATTTTTATAAGATACTTGAAAATCTGAACGAGAAAACAAAAAAAAATGTACAAGTCAACGAGTCGCGTCGTCTATAAAACATTAGGTGGAGACTGGGAGGTGCAGTGCACCCATTCTCCCAAAATCATGAAAACTCTCCACAAATGACGTCCCTGGAACATTAGTTTCGGTATTGCACATCGTGGTATTAGTCTACCTATCTTTATAACTACTACATGCATTATATAATGATATGTAGATAGTTACTGTAGACGTATATAGATTGGTACAAATATGTTCTGTATAGGTGAAGGTATACAAAAGTGTAGGAGTGTGTGAAAATCTACGAATACGTAAGCCTATGGACGTAGTTATAAGTAAAATACAGTAAACGTCATTTATATGATCGTTGTTATTTCCGTCCTGAAGATTTTTTCGCGCTCACACATTTTTTACACACAACGGCAATTTAAATTGGTGGATTTTTCAATCACGAGGTTTTCGATGATCTGGATGTCTCTCTTTCATAATACCCGTATCATAAGAACGATATCAGAGCGTTTAGACCAGTGTTTCCCTAGGTGGGGCGTACGCCCCCGCTTAATTTAAGAAGCCGGTGGGGCATATGATTTATGAAAAGATTACGGTGGGGCATGGTATAATGAAGGTTGGGAAACACTGGTTTAGACTGTTAAGAGAATCGGTCTAAATAAATACAGTGGGATCGTAAGTCAGATTAGAACACAATAAATTCACTAAAGATAAATTTATATTTTTAGCCAATACGTATTTTGAATCGATAAAAAAACGTAAACCATCTAAATAAATAGTTTTCATTGTATTGGAGAGTAGGTACTTACTGCACATTTTATAGTTGCTTATAGTTAGATTCCGTTAAAAATCATTACACAGTGAATGTTCTGGACATGTGATTTGTGGAATCTATGTTTTTTGTTGGAAGCGACGGACGCCGACGACTGACTGCCGAATGTTTGGCGGAATCATCAATAAATTTATTATTCTATAATAATAATATAAGGTGAACTCCATCAGGAACCACAAAGGGGTGATTTATATAAAAAAATACTATCAACGCAGAATCAGGTGAATTTTAAACAATCTTGAAATAAAAAATGGTTCTCTCTGCGCTATAGAATTGAAAACGTATAAACTTAAATATATAATAATTTTCATTGTTTCAGTATTTGTTTATCAGAATATATTCTCGAAAATAATATACACCACAAATTGTAAAGTTGTGAAAATTGTCTTTTTTCCTTTGCTTTTTATTATCACGTACTAATCTCGAAAGGGGTTGACGCAAAAACCAAAAACAAAGCAGGGAGAATTAAAGGATAGTTAGTTACCAACAGATGGGACCCATGTATGTATTTCTCCATCTTCTACCATCAACCCTTTCGGCTTTTCTCCACCCCAAAGTTTGCTCTTAGCATTCCCCATTCCTATTCCTCGTCTTCCTCTTGTTCTCCCATTCAGTTTACGACACGCATCCCCCTCTCCACTTTCCGCCTGAAGCTCATTTTCTCCAACGATGCGAGATTCACCACTTTCAGGGATATATTACGTGCACGTCATCACCCTTCTCCAGAGTTGCCTTTAGGCTCCGCTCGAAGTAGCAATTTTTCAGATTTATTATTTTCATTTCATGGGAGCATGAGTATTTTTTTTTCTATTAAGAAGAATGTTGTGTTATACTCGTATTACATATTTCTCGAAAATCAGACATGAAATTTAGGTTTACTGGAAGACATTGCCTTAAGGCAATATGTACGACTTTTGTAAAATTTATTTGTGACAATAAAGTGTTTATTATTATTATTAAATTTACATAAAATAGTTCTTATAATCAATGAAATTCATATCAATAATAGCATGTTAACAGGTATTAGGTACATTTAAAAATTCAATGTCTAAACTAGTCTTATGATTTATTTGTACATAATAATATTCTAGATTTTGCGCTTTATCATCACCATAATCTGATTTTTGCTCTCATTTAAGTCAGATTATAAAAATATATTTGACTTGAATTAATTCAAACGTTTGAAACATCTGAATTAAAGAAATCAGAATGTTCAAAGATAAGTTACCACAAAATAATGAAAAGAAGTTTGGAAAGGTATAGAAGGAAAACGAGTTGATTGTTAAATTTTATATTTAGCACGAACAAAAACCATATTAAAATTTAATAATAAAACATCACATTATTATTATTTTGGGTACCGCAAGCACCCAAAACCTTTTATAAATTTTCTACGGAAGCTGTCCGAAAAAGGGTTTTGCGGAATTCTGTCCGGAAAGAAATAGATGAAAGAAATTCATTTCGTGCGTAAATTCATAAGAGGGATTTCACAAAAGAAGGCACATATTTCCCATTCAGCCCTCTCCACCGTTTCCATAATATCCTCCTCTTTTCGGTACCCGTTATTACAAAAGTGATAGACGAGACCCTCTAAATTACGACCGGCTTAAAATTAAAATCACTATTATTATATTCGGTGATTATTTCATATAGGTGCTTAGATAATAATTTACAGAAGGAACGTGCTATATAATAAGCCAAAAAAGTAACAGTGATATACTTTCGGTCACAACATAATTATTAAGTTAAGAGTTTTTGTTAGTATTACATTTATGTAACTGTTTATATCCCTGTAAAAATGTAATAAATAAACTCTTAAACAAAAGTGTTCCAAATATTGGTGGTATCAAATATTTTCAGAAAAACAAAATACGATCTAGAATAACACTAGATTTTTTTATATAAATTTCTATTTTATAAATCTATAGTCAGCATCAATATTGTGCTGTATAAGTAACATCCCACGTATTTTTAAATCGAGAATCTTGTATTTAAATTAACGTATTTATCGTGTCGAATCACAGAAATAAACTAATCAAACTGATCTCCAGTACTGTGCAAAACGCACAACAGGTGGAGATGGTCAAAAATATCCTCCATAGTGCATGCGACAGGGCACAATGGACACTCCAACAAGTGTGGCATGGTCCGTGGTGCACCACAGTCACATGCTCCGGACTCGTCCTGTAGGAAGCCCCATCGTTCTTTATTGTCACGGCAGTTTCCTACACCAGATCTCAGTCGATTTAGGGTTTTCCATGTCCTATAGTCTAGATCGCCTTCTGCAGCAAGGTATTTAAATGTGAAAGATACAAAAGGATTTTAAAGGGGATTATACTTATCTCAAAGAGGGGGTGTGAAAGGCTTGGGCATTCGAGAACCAATTGGCTTGATAACTTAGATCAACATCGCAAGGATGGTTCTGTAATAGGTAAGTAAGAGAGATAGGCGTGCATGTATGAGAAATTGTATGTACGTAAAAGAAGCGAAATAAGTATGTAAGCATAGAGTTATATGGCGTTCCGTTTTCTTTGCCTTCCATACTACAATGTAAGGGTATAGATTTAAGTGTCTATATTTGTTTATTATTGTGTCTTGACTTTTCAATTATTTCTTGCATGTTGTGTTTATTATGCTCTTTCTATTGTATTGATGTTTTTCCTTCTATTGTACTATTGTAATGTTGATAAACCCAAGTTTCCTGTAAAGGACCTACGGGAGATGTTGAAGAATTGAAGAATTAAAAAAGAGTTTAGTTAAAAAAGTCTCCGGTCGGAATTACCAATCCGCATAGGAGCAGCTAGCGGGGCTTTCAACAACATGAACAAAGTTTGGAAGGCGTCTGGACTCAGCATCAGGACAAAATGTCGCTTGTTCAATGCGTGCATCATCCCAATCCTTCTATATGGCTGCGAGTCTTGGCACTTAACCAAGGCTCAAGAGCGGAAGATACTAAGCTTTGAAAACAAGTGTCTTAGAAGGATTTTGGATATCAGATGGTATGAACATGTTACAAATGATGCTGTACGTCGGCGCACCCAGCAGAGACCTGTAATCTCCGTAATACAAGAGAGACGATGGTCCTGGCTGGGACATGTTTTGAGAATGCCCAATGATAGTTGGCCAAAAAGAGCACTGTTCTTCCGTCCGCAGGGGTTCCGTAGGCCCGGGCGTCCCTCTTTCACAATACACCGTTCCTATGACAACGATATCAGAGCGCAAGGAATGTCGTGGGAAGAGGTAACGCAATTGGCACAGAGACGCTCTGGATGGAGGAGGCTGGTTTCTGCCCTGTGCTCCCGAGAGGAGCGTTGAGGGCGATGATGATGATGATGATTAGTTAAAAAAAAACAATCACATTAACAGCTTGTCTCTCTCTGGACTATTATCTGCTCTTGTTATTCACCGATCACTAGTGCTGCATACATGCGAGGTATATTCTTCTACTATTATTATTAACATCGTTGGACGTATGTTATTCTTGAAAGCAATTAGATGGTTGAACAGGGGAGGAGGGGGGGGGGAGGTGATGTAATGGGTGGTGGTAGAGGGTGTTTATTTTGAGAGACAGGTTTGCTAATATTACATTATTATTAGTAGTCAGAAGATGGGTTGGGGATGGGAGAAAGTCATTAATATTGAAATTTCACGAAAACACCGAGTAACAAAATAATAATAATATGTAGCTCTTCTGAAATTTAATAATCATTACATGTTATAATGTAAGGTACCACTAACATGTATGTTGTATATTTTGTGTAAGTAGACAAGAATATTGCGAATATTTTATAGACAGCTGACTCATGAAGGACATGATGAAATTAAAAAATGGTGGGTGGGAGCATACTAAAGAAAGATCAATATACAACACTGAAACGTAGAATCGTGAAAGTAAAAAAAGTTTGTATAATAATTAAGTAGCGGTTTTATTAAAGATGACTGTATCAAATATCCAAGTTAAATTGTTTTACTTATTTATCAGTGTTCTACACAATGTTTAAACTAAACAGTTTTGATTTTAAAAAGTTAATTATAAACCTTTATAGGAAAGAAAGGCTATAGTGAGGATGTTGCTCGTAGTAGGAAGCTGCCTTGCTTTCAAATTTTTCTTTTGGATAAATATTGTTCAATAATTTTATACACGTGGGGTAGCCAGCGGACCAACCTCACGTAACGAACATGCAAAATATCTGCATACCGATAAAAGAAAAGACAATCAGGATGGGTGACATTCATAAATAATGTTAAATATTTAACTGTTGAGTTCGTGCATTTAACTGTATTTTTACACATATGTGGGTGAAGGTGTCAAAAATATTATTCAACGGACAGAAGTTGGTTGAGAAATATTTTTATACAGCTATATAACAGTTAAGGTTGGGTTAGTTGGAAGTGATCGCGCCTTTGCGATAAACTCGCTCTCTGTATATTGATATCTAATTTGAATGTGTTTTTCTACAAAATTGTATGTATTGTGATCAATGTATAGTAAAGAATGAATAAATAAATAAATAAAGGGAGTTTGCACAATCTATTGGTTGCTAAGATGAGGTGTCGGTTGAATAATATTTTTATACATCAAAGAAATCTTTATAATGATCCTAGATACAGACTCTGTCAATAGACTTGTGGTACAGCGTAGGGGGGGGGGGTCTGGCTAACTATGTTGACCGTGCCATTTGTGTGGCTGGTCCGTTACTGTGGAACAAATTCCCTATGATTTGCGAACTCTGGAGAGTGTGGAGGTGTTCGAGACGAGGTTAAAAACACTATTGTTCGGGAGGTGTTATGATTCTTGAATGGGCCCTTGCGGTGGTTTTTCCACAAAACGGCGCATCATAAATAAATTGTCTAGTTATTATTTTTATTAGATGAATTAAAAAACTGAAACTTTTTTATACACACTATTTTTTTTCTGTATATAATATTGTTGCATCTCTTAATGACACATTACCAATACTATTGATTTTTTTCAGATGTTGTCAGATTATTGAATTGAGAATTAACAGATTATTATTATTATGGTTAAATTGCCATCAATTTATAAAATTCAAGATAATTTCTGATACTTCTTCAACTTTGTCTGGTTAGAAAATAAACACAAAGCGTAATATTCCATTTGAGGTATGTATCATAATATTATAAAATGTGTATGTAGGTATTCATAGTATTCCTACAGTTTGTTTGTTGGATACAGTGACATTTAAAATAGATCGCCTTGGGGATTGTTGGTATAGTAGGGTTGGATCGTCGTGGTTAGCTTGTGCACTCCCCCAATCTCGACTTACATTATAATTATTATTAGTAGGTAGTACTACTACTACTACTACTGTCGTTGCTATTCCATTTTCTGTTCTATTTCACCTATCCAATTCTATTTAGCATTTCCTACAATCCATGCACCTACCAAATAATAGAATCACAAACATCTGTGTTTTAATACAAGCATAGGTATACAATATTACCCATTATTTATATACAGAATGATATTAGATAGAATTTCACAAAATGCAATAAATATGAAAGAACCATAATATATGTAAAATGTTACATGTAAACCAGTCGGCTGCAAGATTTTAATTCGAGTTCGAAATAATTTGGAATTATTCTGTTAGGTTGACTTCAAGGATCTAACTTTGTTCTCAAAAACTTTGAAAGTATGCACGAATGAACTGCTGGGGGCCTAAAATGGCCACATTGAGCAATTCTTCTACAATTCATATTTGGTGAAATGTTACCAAAAATCGTTTTATAATTCCTATTTTGATTCATATAAAGTGGCCTTTTTAACCCCCAGGTCAGGAAATCAAAGATGATTGTAGAAAAATCAAAGTATGTATCTGTACAGAGACAGATTCACATAGTTACATTTTGAAAAGCATGTGTTATAGGTATTGGTTTCTATCGTCCATTGTTTATGAATATGGTAGAAGGGAGAGAGATATGAATTAGTGGAGATTTATCCATTGAATCAATTTAATATTTTTCAAATTCTAAAATGAGGTGATAGAATAAATATGGATATAGTTTTACAACATGAAAAAAATGAACATTAATTACATACGTAGCTTGAAGTGTCCACTTTTTCCATTTTGTAAGGTTTTTATTCACTTCATAATAATAATATAATTCCTTGATTCTATACATAGATTTAATAGCATATGGGGCTTAGTAATTGTAAGCTCAGAATGGCTTCATGTAAATCATGTCTCAGGTATAATACTTTAATCCTACCTTGGTTTCTAAAATGAACCACATAGAAAGAGATTACCTTTCTCTCTCTCTCTCACAGTTCTACCTAACTTATACTGCAAAGAGGAATAATTTCAAAATCTTACCCCTATATTATTTTAATTATAATAATGCCAACAACCCACCCCCACCCCCTGAGCACCATAGAGATGTAAGAATAATTATTTTATTTTGTGAGACGGCCATTTTGGGTTTCAGTATAACGTGAAACTTAATTTTGAAGAATAAAAAAATCAAGTATCAACTTCGATTCTACAATCTATCTGTTATAATTTCATCTTAGTTAAGAAGGGTAGTCAATGAACACGTTAGATACATTTTATTATGAACATACAAAGGTTCTCTGTTTTTCTGCGCCACAAAAAAAAATATTTAGGAGAGTGAAAGATTAGCGTCATCCTTGAATTTAAGATATTAAATAAAAAATTTCAGCTGAAGTTATTATTATTATTTGGATGATTTGTAAAGCGCCATTTTGTGAAAAAAATCCACCTCAAGGGCGCTCAAGTTGTACGATCATATTCCTTCTGCATGATGTTCATTACGCAACGTTCCTATAACGACGTCAGAGCATTAGGAAAATCGTGGGAAGAGGTTACTCGGTTGGTGCAGAATCTCTATGAATAGAGGGGACTAGTTTAAAAAATAACACATGGTTTCTGATTTTTTCTGGCAAAAAGACTCTAGTTTTTATTTCAGGTATTTCAGGTATAAACTTTCATACGGTTTAAGAGTACATTTTTAAAAAGTATAAAACAAAAAGCGCGTTATTTTATTAGACTATAGTAGAAGATAAAAATTCGAGGTGACAATAATACTTGCTTCTGCTAACTCTTTCAATATTTTTTATTTATTATTTTTTTTTTTATTTCTTTATTTATCTCTTGGTACAATTATAAATACAAACATATGTATACATTTCATTATTATACTTATCAAAATTAAATTACAAACAAATGTTACTATTACACTAAATATACAAACATACATACAATTATATCAGAAAATGAGATTACAACTTAATATTCTAATACATACATGTATACATACAATAGAACCATACATCATCTACCATGAGATCCCACCAGGCAGAGCCTGTATGTGGGAATACCTACTAATATCAAGTTTTATATTCCTACCTGTACGTAACTATTACTTGTGTACCTCGTATAACATTATATTATTATTATGTTATATGTAGTATGTATGTTAATATGATATGATAATATGCCTCCTTGGTAACTACCGATATTAAACGGACTGTAATAATGAAAATGTCTACGTTGAACAAAGATAAAAATCACCTGAATATGGCATATTTTTTATAACTGAGAATAAAGTCGTGTCCCCGTAATGTTGTCAACCGTCAAAAATAACAGATGATGGTAAACAAAGACAATATTGTCACAGTTTTCAATCACAAAAGTTGTGTGCCTGACTGCATTATGAAAAATAGTTACGAATCATTGATGGATCATGCCACTATATGACACGTACATACATAAGTTTGTTTCATCAATGATTTTTATAACTTATATTTATAAAGTTCGTAAAAAATTAATTTATTGTTAAAAAATAATGAGGTTGTGATTTTTCTAATGTCCAATTTATCATTTGTGTTTTTTTTTTTATAAAAAGATATATCTGGGTTTTGTTATACACCCAAATACAACTTTATACACCTTCCACAGTAAGCTAAAAGCTTGTGTCATGAAAGGGGAGTTTGCCGACACCTGGTAACGAACAATGGACCCCATGTTCACGAGGCCAAGACTCTACCTCCAGGCTACCGACGAACAGAATGCAAAAGCAAATGTCTTACAATACTTTCTAAATTAGAATTTGGCTGTTTTTTTATAGTATAGGTATTATGTAGGAATTAAATTTCAGATTGTTGGAAATTTAATGACATCATTTTTATACCCATATAACATGCAGTTAGTCTACTAGCTACCCCGTTTGCGGTGTATGCTTTGTTGGTATAGATAGATAAATCATTATACTTTATTTAATCTGATTTATTTGTGCAAAATGTACCTATACTATAACTAAGCAAATAGAAATGTTTGAATATTTGTCGTTACTAACAGACGTAGAGACATTATATAAGTCCATTTGCGTAAAGTCATGCAAGGGAACGAGAGTTGGTTATGTTGGTAACTGTTTCCAGGTGGGTACAATCATATTAATATAAAAAGTATATACAGCGCACTACTGACTGCTTTACACATACATATGAAGATTCTAAAGTAGGGTTTTCAATTGAGGAGGTCGGAAAGATTTGCGGCATTGTTCTAATCTGGAAATAAATTATAGTCCATGCATTTATATGACGGAAATGTGCCTTGCAGTGACATACTATTACTTATCAGGTAGATATAGGTATCTACCTTTTTTAAATCCTAAAATATCAAAGAAATACCGGAAATCATAATAAGCTCCAATGTATAAAGGCAAAAAAATTGTTTCTAATTGAGTTATGGTATGATGATTGTTAGCCAAAAAGAGCAAGTTTTTTTGCAAAAAACATGAAAAAATAACTATATTAGGAATATCGTGAGACTGGTGACTCGATTGGCACAGATCGTTCCGAATCCAGGAAACTTCTTTCTACTTTGCAACACAGAGAGTATTGAAGAACGAAGAAAATAAAAAGTAAAATAAAACAATTATTTTGAATTGCGGAGTCTGCTTTGAAGTTTCGAAGTTAATTTTTCAACATCTTAGCAAATTTCGGAGTTTGGAAGCCCTAATTTGAATATATTATAACACAGAGGTAGATATATTCTGGAATGAGAAACAATTAAAATTACCTCTGTTTTACAACCCTTTGTTCTCCAAGTTCCAGTTTAATCCATTCGTTAGGTGCTGCTCTGCTACACTACCACACCGCTTCTATATACTGCAGTAGTCGTCTTTATTTTCTCCATCCCGCCTCCCTTAGCTCCTCATCCGTACGGAGACTACATCCTGGCCACCTTCCTTCACTTTAACCAATTCCACACCGACAGTTATAGTGACCACCTGGAAAATATTATTAATTTAGATGTTTATAAATTTCAATAAAGAAAAATTCAAATAACAAGGTATAAAAACTAAATAAAAGTTATGTAATACTTCTATTTGATTTTTTTTATTTATAATAAGACCACTGAGAACTTTTTTTTTATTGTTTGGCAAATAAATAGTTCGCAAATGCTTGTAATGTAACATATTTTTCGGTTCTAATAAATGTAGGGATTCTACTTTTCTTTCACATTTGTATTTCTCAAGATTCTATCTGTTTTAATCATAAATAGAGTTTTTTAAAATCCATTTTTTTTTTATAAATCAACACGTTTTTTTTTCGAAATCGATCATTGATAATTTTCTTCCAATATGAAGGATAATATATTTTTCACGTTTGTTTAACTTAAACGGAGGCATTTTTAATACCTAGTTCAAAAGAGATCTATGTATTAAACGTCTTAAGCCGCATCCATTTTAATTAACCTCATTTTTCAGACTAATAGGTACGCTTTCTTCATAGATATGAATAGTTTAAACTTGTTTGAAAGATGTATAACTTGTAAATAAATTCCACAAGTAAAAGGGTTAAATCTCTTGCGCTCAGTCGTACAGTTGAGGTAAAACTTTTATTATCTACTGATATTTCTTTTTTATTGAAACTCCCACACCCACACTCTTCATACACCATTCTCCATCTCTAAAGAGCTAACACAGCATCAGATGATGTAGGATAGATAGATATATAGTTATATAGAGACGGTCCTAGCGTCAGGAAACCAGTAAAAATAAATCTTAACCATTCTCCTAAGTTTTATTACTCACTAGAGAGTGGGTAGAGAGGATACAGATTTTATGTTGTATGTTTTATTTTATTTTCTTTGTTCCTGCCACGTTTCTATAACTTACAGAAGTCATTACTCTATTTATATATAAGTAGCATATGTATTAATTATAGATACCTTTATCATGTAGAGCTTAATACTTGTATATTATATAAGATATAAAGTTTTACTCCATTTTACTGCGTGCAGTCGGGTAGACTTGGCTCATTTATACACCGTTAAATGGAGGTAAACTTTACATCTTACATTAACTATTATAAATTATATTAAGTATCTATATCCAAAAGTTAGGTATTAAAAAGTTAATCGAAATTTGTTTAAAACATATTTTGAACACAAACCTAATAATATTATCTTTGAAAAACTGATGCAATTTTAAATTAAAATTAAAATATATAAAATAAGGGAGTATATTAAAATAAGTTTAATATTCTGTAAAGATACCTAATAAGATAAAACATATCTTAATCTGATTACATATTGTTTGCAATCATGTTTTTAAGTTGGAAACGCTCAGTGTATTAAAATTATCAATAAATCAAATCTCTCCAAGAGTAATCGGTAATTTATCTATCGGGGCTTGTAATAGAGTTAGTCATCAATGTACAAGGAACCTATCTGATAAAAAAAATAGTAAACATTCTGTCCGAAGAGAGTTATATTTTTCTATTAGGTATACAGGTATAAAAAATACAAAAACTTAATATCTCTTTGTTTGAAATCCCTGAATGTATTTCTAAATTATCACGCTATACACCTACATAGAAGTACGTTACGTTTTGAAAATATAAAATTTTGAAAAACTAGGTGCTTATGTACCTACATAACGCAGAAGGCCGCTTTTATTTAAACATAATATTATTATTACGAGGAACGCTGCTTTGCATAATTTTTACTTAATTTAAAAGATATTTACATAATATCATAATTATAATACTTTCATTTTAAGTAAGTAGATACATAAGTGGATGTCATAATAATTATAAATATGTACCTATATACCAATGTAGTATGCATGTATAACGCTTATTATAATGTTCCCATTTACATTAAAACAAGGACTTCTTTTTTATTACGTTATGTAAATAGGTTACTTAAATAATATTATAATAATTATTGCGTAAGTATATAAAAAATAAAATTTCTTTGTTGTAAAGATTTTTCGCAATTTTTATTGCTTTTAATCAATTCTTATATGAAACTGCATTAGTTTTCAAATATACAGGATCACAACATTATCTTAATAGTTTTCACACAACGGATCATAGTAGGTATATCGTCAAAATAACGGAAATTAGGAGTAAATTGTGAGCACTACATAAACTCTTGCACATATACATACGTAGCCGTGAAAAGCTACCATCTCATTCGGGAGTGAGTGAAAGTTGTTTATGAAAAATTATACACATTCCAAAAAAACACCTAAATATATCGTTTGCATAACAATATAAACAGAAGAAGTTCTAGGGGGCACCATAAAATATACAAAAGAGTGAAAAATCCAACTCAATAAATAGAGTGTCCATTCTTTATTGTAAGATTTCGAGTATCTATAGAAGGCAGGTGTTTGTAAAATATCCCATACAACAAAGTTAGCATGTTCAGTTCGGCGATGTCGTATAGGTACTAGGTACCCATCCTGAATGTACTATTTCTTTATCGACACGAAGAAGACATCTTGCGTGTTTCTTACATGCAGAAAAAAATTGATACGAAAGTTGCGATAAACAGAATGAATTTAGTGATACATCTTAAGAACAAATTATTTTGTTTTTTTCTGTACAAAGCCAGGCATTCAAAGTAAACAAAATCCAAGTTGAATATTCATAAAACACAAAAAGCAACTATTTCACGAGAGTATATATTATAATATACCAACTCCCCTGTACTTTTGACACTTAAATTTAATGTTTTTAAGCGTTTCCTTGAGCCTGTCAGATTACAAAATACGTATTTAAATAAAACATTAGGAGAACCCAAGTAAACAAACAGATACGTTTAATGTATGAAAGTAAAAACATTTTATAAAAATGTGACTAAAACATAAAAAAAGTTTCAAAATAAACTCGGTAGGTAGGTAGGTACCAATGGAAAAATTACCTGGATCAGAATATAGTTTTATAAGTTGAAAAAATTTTTTTTTTTTTGAAATGTAAAATTAATTATCAAAAATGTAAGACGGAACATCAACTGCCTTGTCCAGGTGTATAAAATCGACTACTTCTATACCATCACAGCATTTGCCATAAGTGGGGTAGCCAGCAGACAAGATGCATGTGATAAATATGCCAGTTTTCCTCTCCAGGCCAAAAAAATTTTTATTCAGGATGGTTGGCAAACATCATCGTTGTATTTAAGATGTAGAATGTTTTTATCTTTTTGAACAACTGCCTTTTAAAAAACACACGAAAACTTAAGGAAAAGAGTAGGGGACTTAATGTATTTGTTGAATAAATAAATAAATAAATAAATTCTTTGCCGGGTGCTCCATGGAATAGATTAGAAGATATCCCAATACAGCGTTTTTCTTCTGTGCACTGAATTATACAAACTGATAATGTTTGTTACACACTGTATAAGATAATTATTTGAGATTCTGAAAAAAGAACAAGAAGAATATCTATCTTCTGTATAAATAAAAATGAGTTGACCATGTATGTTTCTCCATAACTTGAGAATGGCTGAATCAAATTTGCTGATTACTTTTTTGTTGTGTTCGTAATAGTGATGTAACGAATATTCGCATATTTCAAAGTATTCGCATTCGCATTCGCAAAAAAATATGCGAATGTTTTGCGAATATTATTTCAGTAATAAAGTATCTGAGCCCGTAGACAATTTGTACTTAGCGATCGTCTACTGGCGAACTTTTCGACAATCTACCTACACGTACCGTATAATTATGCGTTATTGTTGCAGTTATTGACGAAAATTCGTTTGTAGGCGATCGCCAAGTACCTACAAATTGTCTACGGGCTCTGGTCTGTTCCGTGTTGGCCGCATTTGTTGTATTGTTTCATGAGTTCGTTTGCTTGATGATGTTATTATTATTGGGAGAAGTATGCATTTGTGGAGATTTAATTTATATGTTTGTTTTAAGTATTGTACAACTGCTATGAGTATAGGGCCCTACAATAATATTTTATGTACTATTTAGGGAATATTTATATCATACTACAAGGTGAAACACACTAAAGTATTCTCTCAGAATTTTCGATAAAACATCTTTTTTAAAAGTATATCTGAACGTTTAATCAGCTATTACGACAAAACGGATATTTGTCTTATTGGAGATTTCAATATCCCAACAATCCAATGGAAAAAAACCCCGATGTTGAGTCAATCTTTGTTCCGTATTCTTATTCGGGTCCTGTTGCGCAGTATTTGATAGAATCTATATCTTTTCTCAATATGTTTCAGTCTAACGGAGTTTATAACAGCAATCAAGTTAACTTGGATTTAGTTCTTTCAACTATTCCGTGTTCTGTTACCAGATGTGACTCTCCACTGGTTGGTAAGGATTCACACTATCCTTCACTGTTGATAGATTATGAATTTGAAATTGCTGAGGATTTGTCTCAAAATATGATCCAGAAATTGATATACTTTAAGTCAAACTTTTCGGAAATAAATTTTGAACTACAAAGTGTTGATTGGGTCAGCGTTTTGGGAAACGGACCGGTGAATGAGATGGTTGAATCTTTTTATGGTTATGTTTTGCCAATAATTGAGAAGCATACACCTATGAAGAGGGTGGCACCTAATAATTTTCCCAAATGGTTCTCTAATAGAACTGTGTTGTTTAAGAGAAAGTCCAAGGCTTGGCGTAATTGGAAGATGAACCGTAATGATTCTGACTACAATTTATTTTTTCAACTAAGAGCTCAGTTGAAGTTGTCGCAGAATCACGATTATAGGTCTTTTATTAATAACACTGAGAAGTCACTTAAGGGCAATGTCAAGTCTTTCTTTTCGTTCGTGAATTCCCTTAAAGAATCTAGAAGCTATCCAAGGGTAACGGGTGACGGTGACCAGACTACGAGCGATCCAGAGGGAATTGCGAACTTGTTTTCGTCGTTTTTTGGTTCTGTATTTTCACTAATTGTGTAACATGATTCTAATACTGAAGAATCGGAAAATATTTTAACTAACTCATGTTTATCCACGGTTAATATCTTGAAATCTTATATTCATAAACGTTTATTAGGTATAGATGAGACAAAAGGAGTTGGCCCTGATGGTTTTAGCACCAATAATATAAAAGATGTGTGTAAGTCATTTAACCAAACCATTGTATCTGATATTTATTAGGAGTTTACAAGAAGGGTGCTTTCCATGCAAATGGAAGATGGCTAATATTACTCCTTTGCATAAATCTGGCAGCAAATCGGACGTTCGTAACTACAGACCAATTTCAATTCACTTATTTCAAAAATATTTGAGGTTATTGTTCGTGAAGAAATGAATTTTTTCCTGAAGCCGTATCTTCTTGTAGAGCAGCATGGGTTCACGAGTGGAAGATCGACAGTAACAAATCTGTTTTTTTTTCTCAGCTATGGACAATCGAATACAGTTTGATGCCATTTATATCGGCTTTCAAAAGGCATTTGATAAAGTAGAACATCGACTTTTGATTAAGAAGTTAGAATTTCATGGAATTCATGGGAATCTTCTAAGGTGGATTGACTCATATATTTCTGATAGATTGATGACAGTTAAACTTAACGGTTACTCATCTGACAGTGTCAGTGTTACATCTGGTGTCCCTCAGGGGTCTGTTTTGGGTTCTTTACTTTTCACGATATTCATAAACGACATAAAAAGTGCTTTAAACACTCAGAACTTCTATTATTTGCGGACGATTTAAAAATATACTGTCAAATTCAATTATTGTTTGACTGTGAAATGGTTAACGAGGACTTGGGAAGACTACACGAGTACTGTAACAGAAATAACTTGCACTTGAATCTAGAGAAGTGTAATCTGATCTCTTTTACCAAAAATAGAAACAAAATTCGATAAATTTACAATATCCATAATCATGATTTCAAAGAAGTACATAAGATTAGAGATTTAGGTGTGGTGTTTGACTCTGAACTTCACTTTTATGATCACGTGAACAAAATTATCTAAGAGAGCAATAAAATACTGAGATTTATTCTGAGATCTACAAAGTCATTTAGGTTATATGAATCGTATTTGTACTTGTACTTATCGTTGATTCGCTCCAAGCTGGAGTACTGTTCCTCTGTATGGAATCCACATTTTTTTAAAAATATGTCGATCAAGTTGAGAGAACTCAGTCTAAATTCATTCGTTTGGTTAGGAAGAGATTGCATTATCCTGTATTTATTAAAGATTTGCCTAAATTGGAATAAAGAAGAGTTTTGCTGGATGCATGCAACCTGAGAAAAATATGCTTGTCCGAATACGATGTGCCTAATATTTTAGATAGGATTAACTTTAGAATGCTTCCTTTAACAAGATCTTGTTTTCCGTTCTACATTTAAAAAAAAAAACAAAAACGAAGACTCAAGAAACCCTGTTTATAGAATTTTAAAGTGCCAATTACGTCAGGTTTGTGAGAAAGGAGAGTTGAGAGTAGAATATGATGAAATAAATATAAAAAAAATGTATATATGGTTGATAAAATTTGAAGTGTTTGGGATAGTATTTATTTTTAGTCCGTTTTTTAAATTTTTGATTTTTCTTTTTTTAGAGTTTTTTTTTGTATTGTTATTGCATACATCAGTGAAGTGTGAATGTGTTTGTGCGAATGAATGTATTATGTGTGCGAAATTGGGTGAGTGGATGTATTGTGAATTAATGTATTGTGTGTAAGATTTTCTATAATTGTTTTGTGTGTTATTGCTGAAGTGTGCACTGTTTCGATGTAAGACTATTGGAATGTTTTTGTCGCTTACACATGTTTATATTTATATGTGTTTCATCTGTTGTGTACCATGTAAATGAAGAAAAAAAATCTGTAATTCGGTGAAAGTACCGGATACTTACCCGGTACATTGTGGAAAAAGGTACTGCAAAAAAATATTCTTTAAGAAAACCGAGGAGTTTTGAAATATTTCAAATTCCTATACCATTTTGAAGTCAATATTCGCTATTCGCATTCGCATTCGCGAATGTTGGCAACAAATATTCGCATTCGCATTCGCATTCGCGAATATCCAAAATCACACATTCGTTACATCACTAGTTCGTAATTATCAGGAGACGGTTTGCATGAAAGAAATTTTTTGAAAAATCCAACTGAAAAGTCGGAAATTTCGATTGTATTTTTGTATGAAAGTGACGTTTGTATGACAGTTCCACTGTCACGTGTTGCCATTACGAAAAATAAATAACAAAAAAAAAACAAAACACATAAATTATCAACCTGGCGACGTCGGGTAGGAACATCTGGTTAATAATAAAATTAATTAAAGATTGCTGTCACAATGTGAGTCGCTAACAATATTACCAATGTGTGAAAAAAAGTTTACCAAAGAAGTACTAACTTTAGGGGTAGAATGATAGAATTATGATGATTTTTATAAACTATCATAGAAATAAAAAAAAATAATTAGATATTTTAATAAGCATTTTTCATGAAAATACAAATAATTTGGAACTCGGACAATATATTAAAAACTTTATTATTTTAATATAAACACATTGCCCTCTTGGAGTGGAGTGGTGTGGGCAAATGTTTGCGGACATTTTTGTTGCTGCGCTACTATTTAAATACGCAATTAAGAATAACTTTAGATTTATTAAAACATTAACGTTAAATTGTTTTTCTCGAGAGGCACAAAAGTGAAGTGCCACTGAATGGGGCTTGGAGTTTTTCAGAAATTATCAACCTTTTCAGCAAACGTTTTTTTTATTGTTGAAGGGTGTTTGTGTTCACACTGTGAAAATTCATATTTAACAATTTATAAATAATCAAAACACTGTTTTAAACAGAGTTTAAATAAATATAGTGAAAATATAACAGTGTTTTGGTTATTAATAAATTGTATTTTTTTTAAATTTCACTTGAAAAATGAATATGAACGTGAATTCTGGAGGTCGTGGATTCCCCGGTACAGTTTTTGAGTGTCCTGTAAAAGGCAGGTATTCTTAAACCAATACAATTGTTTTTTTCAATTGTTTACTTTATTTTTAATTAAAGAATTAGTTAATTATGTACTACAACCACTTTAATTTTTTAAAAACACTACCGGTTTCAACGCTCAGATGCGTCATTGACGAGTGTTATACTAAAACTTTAACACTAAAACTTTTAAGAGTTTTAGTATAACACTCGTCAATAACGCATCTGAAACCGGTAGTGTTTTTTAAAAAAAAAAAAATTAAAGTGGTTGTAGTACATAATTAACTAATTCTTTAATTAAAAATGTTTCGTGATTACCACATAGTTAGTGCCAACAAAATCAAACAAATTGTTTACTTTATAATAAGATAAATATGAAATGTACCAGCTTACTAAATATGACTTCTGTTACTTAATGTAACATGTAGGTATTATTAAAAGTGTGAGACAGTACTGAAAAAATCACAAGGAAAATATCAATTAGATTTTAATATTTCTATGCTTCATATATTATACTTATGCACTTGGGTAAGTACGTAAAGCATAGGCAAAAAGGACAAATAGAATTATACATACACAATATTATTTGGAAAGGCCAGCAGGACATGACATTACATAATCAGAAGAGATCAGCCTACGCAAAATTACAAAAAAAACAGGCCTATCTACCTACCAAATGCCGGACAGAGATCTCTTTATTTGAACTCAGTGGCATGAATCCTTGAATAATTTAGCACCGGACGGGGGGAGGGGGACGATGTTGCGAATAAAGGAGAGCGAGAACTTTGATACATTTATCATCAGTTCTTATTAAGCCTTTGACATATCACGAGCCCTAAAATTGGCAAAGTTGAACCTTGATTCCCCCACACCCTTTTATCCCGTAATCACTTCGTCCCTCCCCTTCCCTATCCTCGTCTCCTCGTCCTTCTTTATCCTACCCTCCCCTCTCTTACCCCTCCTCCACCACTATCCCACTTCTAGTTCCCCTGCCAACCCTTCATTCGGTCAGTGCTTCTTTTAGCCGTTTTTGTTTTCTGTTCTTTAGGTCGCTGAAGAGTCACAGAGGCGTAGAATGACGAACTGTTTTTTTTTATGAACAATCCACGATATTTTATTTGTAACATGTAAAATAATTGACACCAAGATAATTCCTTTGTTGAGACTCTCTCCATTATGTGAATTAATAATTACTAACTTAGATACCATAGTGGTTATCTAAACAATGCAATCCTTACTATACATAGATATCTTAAATAGGAAGCTTTAAGCTTACTGCGAAATGTGTATAGAGTAATATTTGGATATATAACAAAAACCCAGATATAACTCTTTAAAAAAAATCTAGATAACATTCACGATTTGTAAAATTCATTCGTCATAAAATAAGTAAGTTTGTGTATTATTTCGAATCATTGAACCTGTTTTGCAAGCAACGTATGAGGCGTAAAAAATGCTGTATGTACATTAATACACTAAAAATACTAATTTTTTAAATACTCATATTTAAAAACACTAAAATCTAAAACTCTGAACGATATTGGAGACATTCTTAAACATTGGATTTTTTCTATGTTTTACTAAACACTGTAGGTACGATTTTCATCACACTACACCTTTGGTTTGAGCGGTGAAAAGGGTTTGTCCAGTGGTGGCGGGTGGCGGTGACGAGGGGGTGTTATTTTATCTTCACGCCCGCACAACTTTTTATGTTAATTTAATGAAAAATTATGCCTATGGAGATACGGCTGTAGGAATAAAACCACGGACTGTTAGTCAAGCTTGGAGTTTAACAAAATTACAAGGGTATATACCTACCAATATAAGTATGGTGGGTAGGTACATGGCTATATACTACACACCTACTATACATATGCAGTATATAAGGCTCCTATATATTACATTATTATGTATTCTCTTATCTATTTATCTTTACATCTAGTTAAAAGTGTAAAGGTTTTTGTATAATACGCACACGTTCTGATTAATTATTTATCAAAGGAAACATGATATGCTTAATGTATTCTGAACCTTCAAACTCAATCTGAAATTTCAGCAGGTTCTCTAGATCAGAAAAATCTACTCAGTAACAGTATGTAAATATTGTCAGTGTTATTATTTTAGATGATGTTCAAAATTAGAGGAATTATTATAAAACTACCCTAAATTAAGTCTAGGGAACAACTTTTCCTTTTATCCTTTTGCAACTATTCTATGCCCCTATGATTGTGTTGCCGTTGAGCTCATCAAGTCTGGTGGACCGGGGGCTCTCGCGTGGTGTTTGGAGCTTTTCAACGATTGTTGGAGAGAAGGTGTTACACCAGAGGATTGGAAGAGGGCTATCATCTGCCCCCTGTACAAAGGGAAAGGCTCTAGGCTTGAATGCGGGAGTTATCGGGCTATTAGCTTGCTGAGCTCAATAGGGAAACTGTATGGTAGAATTTTGATTGAGAGAGTACGAAAGATAACTGAGTGTAAGATATGGGATGCGCAAGGAGCTTTTTTGAATGGCAGAGGGTGCACCGATCAGATCTTCTCCCTGCGAATGGTTATAGAGAAGTTTCTGGGTAAACACCAGAGGCTTTTTTGTGCGTTCGTGGATCTGGAGAAAGCATATGATCGAGTGGACCGGGAAAGGTTGTGGCGCGTGTTGTCGGAGTATGGGGTGAGCAGCCGGTTGATCCGCGCAATATCTTCACTTTACGTGGGAAGCTCCGCTTGCGTGAGGGTAAATAACACTCTCTCGGAGTGGTTTGTCCTCACCAAAGGAGTGAAGCAAGGTTGTGTCATGTCTCCGTGGCTGTTCAACCTATTCTTCGACTACTGTATGCGACCTGTGAAAGAGATGGATGTTGGTGTCGAGCTGAATGGGTTTCGGGTGAATGCATTGATGTACGCAGATGATTTGGTGTTAATGGCTGAGAGTGAAAGGGACTTACAAGAGATTGTTACGTGTGTGTATGATAGTTGCAATTTGAATGGTTTGAAAATGAACGTTATGAAGACGAAAGTTCTTGTTTTTGGAAGAGAGAATGAAAAAACGATTTGCGAGATTAAAGTTGGTGACGAATGTTTGGAGCAAGTAAGTGAGTATGTATATTTGGGAAGTATGTTTACGAGGGATGGAAGATGCGATAGGGACATTGAAAGAAGGAAAGTGGCCGGTGCTAGAGTAAACGGTGCACTTCGACCCATTGTCAGCAATGACAATGTGTCGAACATGGCTAAAATGCTGGTGCACAATACCATTCTGGTACCGTCACTTACGTATGCAAGCGAGACATGGACGTGGTTGAAGAAGGACGAAAGTGGAATAAATGCAGTAGAGATGCGATCGTTGAGAAGAATGGTTGGTAAAACGCTGCGTGATAGAGTGAAGAATGAGGATATTAGAAGAATGAGCGGATGCAAGAAGACTGTTGTGGACAGAATGCGTGTAAATAAATTGAGATGGTTTGGTCACGTGGAACGAATGAAAGAGGAAAGAATGACAAAGAGGATATACTTATCTGAAAGAAAGGGTGTGAGGAAACGCGGGCGTCCGAGAACCACGTGGCTTGATCACGTGGATCAAATTCTCAAGGACGGCCGCGTGTTGAGTAAGAGGAACCGACGTGCGTGTATGAGGAACTGTATGAAT
Source organism: Athripsodes cinereus (assembly GCA_947579605.1). Lineage (NCBI taxonomy): Eukaryota > Metazoa > Arthropoda > Insecta > Trichoptera > Leptoceridae > Athripsodes > Athripsodes cinereus. The sequence continues at coordinate 6,408,969 of OX388321.1, forward strand.
GTGGAGGAAGCGAAGGAAGTGTGTAAAGATAGATCTGTTTGGCGTTCCGTTCTCTCTGCCTACCCCACTTGGGACACGGCGTGAGGGTATAGTATAGTATAGTATAGTAACTATTCTAAATCGACTGTTGAACACAAGCCTCGTTTATAAACTTTTTTCCGCAGACGTCATTCCTGTGTATGCATATATTTTCAAAAACAATATATCAATTTATTGATATTTACTTAATAAGCTATTAAAAGAAAATTTATGGTAAACTACTTCAGACACAAATATTGTCGAATGAAGGAAAATATACTATTCTTTATTTATTTATAAAATATAAAAGGAACAATCATCTATGAAAAAGATTTGCGAAATTAAAAAATAATTATCACCGCATTAAAATGAAAATTAAAAAAATAATTGTATCACGAACGCAATAAACCGGACAGCTATGATACCTACAATATCTTAACATATTTCAATAAGGTAAGATTGCAATGGAATAAATCTAGAATTTAGCTTCCCATAGGAATTTAATTAATAAAACTTAGAATATTATAATGTGTGTGTGTGTTTGTCAGTTAGGTACACCCTTGTACATCATTTCTGTCATCGTCATAAAATACTCATTAAGAGGGAAATGAGAAAACTGTGGGGAATCGAACTTAGAACCCTCGTCATAAAAAAGAGAAAAATATCTCAACATATATATCGTATACACCCACATACATAATTTTAATAATACACCAACATCAAAATAAATAATGAAAAGACTTGAGTATGTTTGTGTGTATATACAGTACGAAATTCAATAGCGACAATCATAGTTGTGTTCCAAATAAAAATAACACTTTCCAAACCGGCTCCAATATGGGAGCTCGGGACAAGTGCGATCCACATCACTTCCTGATGGAGGTCCGGGGAAGCTTGGGCAGGATTGCCACAATCATCGACAATAGTAAGATGACGATCGAACAAAGGAGCAAAGTGACATTGGAGACGCTAAATATTCAGGAGATGATCGGACACATGGCTCTCCTTATTATGGGTAACAATATTGCTGAAGAGAGAACGTACGCCCATGTAGCTGGAACAACAAAGAAGCCATCCTCTGTCATGGACGCTCAGAGTTATGGAGTCGTGGTAACACCAACAGAGAAATCCACGCAACAAGGATTAACGAAAAAAATAAAACATGAAATAAGTCTCGCAAAACTTGGCATTGGCGTCAAATCGATAAAATCTTATCAAGAAGATAAAGTGATTCTAAGTTGTCAAATAAAAGGACACGCAGAAAAGTTAGTTGACGAAATTAACGCGAGAAAAATTGGAGGCAAGGCAGAGATATTGAAAAAGCGAAAGCCGTGTATATTTCTTCGCGGAATAGACAAGGAGCAAAATTTGGACACTTTGCAGGAGGATCTATATGCCCAGAACGAAGAAATAAAAACTATGTGCGAGATTGATACAGGGGACAATAGCATAAAATTAAAAAGAGTTCTAAAGAATTATCGAAATGAAAATACCTTAAACTGTATAATAGAAACAAGCTCAATGGTCAGAAATTTTTTATTAAAAAAAAAAGTGTAAATCTAGGATATCAGACAGTTAAAGTTGAAGACTGCAGTCCACTAATCCAGTGCTACCACTGTTTAGGATATTGGCATACTAGCCTCACCTGTCACCAGAGGACGAATCAAGCTAAATGCATGAACTGCGCAGAGGACCACACTACTGCATCGTGTCAAAATAAAGTACTAAAATGTTTAAATTGTGCGAAAAACAATTCAAAATTTAATGAAAATAAAGATTGTGGTCATAAAGCCAATGACAAAATGTGTAGTTTCAGAATTAAAATGGAATTAAAGGCTAGGCAAAGGGTCGATTACTAACAGATAAAAACATTTTTTTTTATATTATTCACATATTTTTAAGTATGGAAGATTTTTTGTCTAAATGTATTGATGATAGCTACACAATAAATGAAAAAGTATGTACGACATTTTCGGAGTGCAGTGAAATTATAAAACAAGAAAATTACACCGATATAGTAATATTACATATGAATGTTCGCAGTCTATACAAAAATTTTGATAATTTTCTGATATATCTTAATAATTTAATAGTGAAGCCGGTTGCAATAGTGTTAACTGAAACGCACTCAAATGATGACACAAATTTTAGTATACCTGAATATAATAATTGCATTGTAACAAATAACTATATAAACAGTTGCTCAGGGATTATGGTATTTGTAAGACATGACTATAGAGTACAAACTGCCACTGAAGTACCGATAGAAAAAGTAAATTGTTTAAAATTAATTATAACAAATACACGTAATAGTAATATTAAATATCAAATAATATGTATTTATAGAACTCACTCATCTGATATAATTGCATTTATAAAACAATTGGAAATACTTTTAAAAGATACACGAAATATTTATAGCATTGTTGTTGGAGATATTAATTTAGATATATCGGATAATAGTAATATGACAAATATCAAAGATGAGTATATAAATCTTATGACTGAATATGGCTTTAAATCATTTATTAATACCTATACTAGAGAAGTAATAAATCAACGAGCTTCATGCCTAGATCACATTTGGTGTAATTCAAATAATGTATCCAATCTTACGTCTGTTGTTTTGAAAACTGATATAACTGATCATTATATGTGTCTTCTAATGCGTTCACATCCAATTAAAAATAATAATAAACAAAATTCATCCACAACTAAATTAGTGAAACGACTTGATATCGAACTGTTAAAACAAAGTTTGTCTAAAGAAACATGGGGTACCGTTTACGAATCTGATGATAGTAACATGTGTGCAAAGTCATTTGAGCTAATATTATCTGCACATATTTGTTCTTGCACGAAGGAATCGAGCATAAGAAACAAATCTAAAAGTAAATGTATAAAGCCATGGATAACACCGGGATTATTAATTTCTATAAGAAACAAGCAATCCTTTTATCGTAAAGTTAAAAATAATCCAAATAACCTACAATTAAAAAAAATGTACATATCATATAGAAATAAATTGAACAATATAACAAAACTGAAAAAAGAACAATATTATATTAAACAAATGCAGCAAAATGTAGGTAACTCTAAAAAAACATGGAATACAATAAACAGTATTATTAGCAAATCAAAAAAGAAATCTGCAATTCCATGTATAAAAAATGATACACATGTAATTGATCCAGAAATCGAACCGGTTCGGTGTGCTAATATTTTTAATGATTTTTTTGCAAATGTAGGAAAAAATTTAGCAGCAACAATTGACGCAAATGAACCATCAATACTCATTAATAATCTCGAAACTGAACTTAATCCGAGCCCCAATAGCGAATTTAATAAAATATTTAACAGCTTTGAAGTCACTTCGGAATCAGAAATTAAAAAGATTATTATGGAAATGGGAGGTGTTACAGCCCCTGGATTTGATAACATCTCGGTAGAAATACTCAAAGATTTAAAAGATATCTTAGCGAAACCTATAATGCATTTAATTAATGTGAGTTTTAATACAGGCACATTTCCAGACAATTACAAAACAACTGTTGTATCACCAATATTTAAAGCAGGATCCTCAGACGAAGTAACAAATTATCGTCCGATTGCACTCATATCAAATATATCAAAGATATATGAAAAAATTGCCAAGAAACGATTGAATTCATTTATTAACGTCAATAACTTAATACATCCCAATCAATACGGCTTCAAAGCTGGATGTGGAACTAGTGATGCAATTGCCAAGGTTACAAATTTGATTACCGAAGCGTTGGATGGGGGTGATAAATGTCTGGGAATATTCGTCGACTTGCGAAAGGCGTTCGATAGTATTTCACATGCAAAATTAATAAGCAAGTTGCATAGTATTGGTGTGCGAGGGCTGGCATTGAAATGGTTAGAAAGCTACCTGTTACACAGAGTACAAATGGTTAAAATAAATAACCAACTAAGTAGTCCTTTGTCGTCGGAATTCGGAATTCCACAAGGCACAGTGATAGGTCCTATTTTATTTACACTTTACGTGAATGACATGTTTGATCTTCCCATGCATGGTCAAGTGGTTTCATATGCCGACGACACTGCTATTATAATAACCAATAAAAATGCCGACGATCTGATAAAAGCGGCAAATGAAGACATTAATCGAATCAAGAAATGGTATGACCTCAATTTACTGTCGATGAATGCCGAAAAAACAGTATTAATGCACTATTCACTAAAAACTAGCGGAGATGCGCAATTCGGTAATGTCACTGTCCATGATCGCAATTGTTCAGACCCCAATGCTGGCTGTAATTGTACCCCACTAAAATCCAAAACTGTAATTAAGTACCTAGGAATATTGATCGACAATAATCTTAAATGGAAACATCAAATAGAAGCAACTAATAAAAGAATACGAAAATTAATATACGTATTTTTGAACCTGAGAAATGTAGTTAATATGCAAATGCTGAAGGTCGTATACTATGCACTATTCCAGTCTATTGTGCAGTATGGAATTATTGGCTGGGGGGCAGCATATCGAACTAGTTTAATGCCGATTGCAATATTGCAAAAGTTGATTATTAAAATTATTCTAAAAAAACCGCGTATTTTCCCTACCGAAGAAATGTTTAAATTATTTCCAGTACGCGACGTATTTGAATTGTTTAATAGAGAGGCTCTCCTACAGATTCACAAAAATGTTGTGCAGTGTCCATTGATTTACAGTACAGTAGTGGTTGACAGACCTAGATCCACTGGCAAGTTGAGACTTCCAAAATACAAAACTACGACAGCTCAAAACCAATATTATTATAAAGGAATTGTAATCTTTAATAGTCTGCCAGCTGCTATACGTGCTGAGAAAGACTACAAAAAATTTAAATTTAAAATAAAAAATATAAAATTGAATTAATTGTATTAATATGTGTGTACCTATATGTGGGTGTATAGATTGAAAATTATTTTTGTACTGATAATCTGGGTTGATGACACTTGGAGATCGGAACCAACAACAAAACCGCTTCATAAAAAGATATCATGAGTTGCTTCACATTTATTATAATATTGTTGTTGTCACAATTAGTCTTAGTATTATTTTGGGTAATGTAGGTAGACGTACGATAAAAGTTGAATAATTTTGCTGACATGTTTAATGCTATATATTGTATATTGTGGAATTTGTTTTTTGTTGTGTCTACCTATGTATAATTATGTGATGGTTTATACAATGTAATCTGCTCCCCTCCTTTACACAAGTTTACTTTTTAAGGAGGGTAAAACAGTAAAATACATGTACACTATTATTTCATATTGTAATAAGATTATGTTTAAGGTTATTATGTATATTTTTGTGCTTAATAAATAAAAAAAAAAAAATATGTTCAAGTACTCAAATTTCTTTTACTTATGTGCTATAAAAATAATAATATAGGTTTTGAATGAGCGCAATGTTCATCAAGTGATATTTTATATTTTAAATAATAATGGTATATTATTTTATTTTTTAACAATATACGGCGTAGATATTTAGAATAAACAGTCAGACAGAGTGAGAAACAAAATTAAATCAAGACGAGAGACAATACTGAAAAAACACTGTTGGAATTAAAAATATCCGTAGAAGAAAATTGAAAAGCTATATAAAACTGAATTTATAATCGATGTCGATCCAATGAGAGACTCTGTAAAAAGCATATCCATAGATTAATATTTACACGAAGATCTATTCCGTGGGGTACCAGGTAAAGAGTATACTTCTCACTCTTTTCGGTTAGTTTTCGAGGGTCCTGTAAAAGGAAAGTTTTCCTAAAACACCACGTTTTAAGGCATTACATTTCTGTACAATAAAAATAAGCCATTCAGAATGGGCGTCATATCTAATTGCCAAATTGAAGATCGTCATAAAAAAAACATAAACAGCACAGAAATAAGCTTTTATTACTGCATTATCAATATAATTATGAACAGGATGGGGTTTATTACGCTAGTAGAAGTATCTAGATGTGTAAATATAATATAATATTTTACCGAGAGTAGTAGGTAAGTATAGTAGGTAGATGAGAACAGAACAGTGTCGCCATGAAGTGGAGGAATATTTTCTTCACCCCACACTGCTTCCTCCCACCAAATACGTTATACATACCTAAGTACCTACGTATTATTATTTTCATCCCCCGGGGTTTTCTTCCCATCCCTTATTATTATTACTATTATAATAATGGAGACCCTTATCCCTCTTATGGCGGCCATATTGTTCCTTCTGCCGCCCTCATTCTCCTCCTTTCTATACTCTACTGTAGGTACTGACTGAATCTCCTCAGGGTGGTTGGTCCCTTACATTCAGGATTACGCGTGTTTTAATCTGGGTTGGCATCTGGGAACGGAATTAAATTATGTACTGGGAATTGTTTACTTTAACTTTAGACGATGTACGTGAATTTTCTAATTTTATCTATCTATACGTATTTCGAGTGTCCAACGAAACAGTTCTAAATATAATTCAAAAAGATAGAGAGCTACTAACCACTGTCAAAAGACGAAAGGCCGCATACTTTGGTCACATATTCCGTGGAGAAAAATATGCCCTTCTGCAGCTTATAGTAGAGGGTAAGATAGAGTGCAGACGGGGTTTGGGGCGCAAAAGAGTATCATGGCTCAAGAATCTTCGGCAGTGGTTTGGAATACCGGATGCAGCAACCCTCATCAGACTGACCCAGGATCGTGAAGAGTATCAAGAGATGGTCGCCAACCTCCGATAGGAGCGGCACAAGAAGAAGAAGAATACGTAGAAAGGTAGGTAAGTGTTGTGTATGATGGATATATTTGGCAGATAATAAAGATTTTCTTATAGTAAAACTCTCACCACCACGTGTCTTGTGAGGTCATGGAAAAAGTACATAACAATGTGTTTGTTAACTATAGAATAACATATATTTAATCATTCATTCATACCATTACGGCATTTACCACTAGTGGGGAAGTCATTGAACCAACTACACCTAACAAACATGCAAGTTGTCCTCTTTGTGTAACTCATCGCTGAATTTAAGATATAAAATGACTTATTTTTTTGAACACCTGCCATTTACAGAGCACTCGAAAACTTACAGAAAAGAGTGGGAGGCCAGTTTTGTACCAGGTGCTGCAAGGATTAAATTTACACTTAAACACCTTCACAATAAGCAATATGCTTGTGTTGTTAAGGTGCAGTAGGTCGTCAGCGAGTGGAATCAATCAATCAACTGGAGCGCATATATTTGATTGAATTCATCTTACTTATGATAAAGTGGTCAGGAATATCATAGGAAGAAGTGAATAATTGACACTAAATATGTAGTTGTAAGTGGATAAAACTTGCTTCTACGGTGTATTCCTAGTAGAAAAGTTTGATGCAAATACATTTTTGCAAGATTGATACTAAAAAAGTATATTTATGTGAATATTTCATACGCAAAGAAATTTTGTGAACTTATCGCAGATATTTACACTTCAATCAAAATCAAAAACATTTCACAAGCTTTGTAATAGATAATAAATATACACATTGTCTTTTCCATTCACAATACCTATAACATCAAAAGATAAGTTTGTTTTTTTTTATAATTTCAAAACACGTTCCCATGTTTCTGAAGTTACAATAGATAAAAATCCCATAATGTGTATAATAAAAATATAATATTTTCATATTATATCAACTCTTTCTCTGATATCGTATATGTTATCTGTGTAATGATTTCAGACCCTTACATGCGGGACCATTCTTTGTGCTCCATATTATTATTATTATTTATTTAGAATAATAATTATTATTTTAATCATAATACAACAACAGAAACAACAACGCAAAATAAATAAGAGAAATAATAATACATAGGTAAAAAAAATGAAAGAGAAAATAAACATACATTTTACAAACGGTCGTACTTTCTTATCCGTGAAATCATGCAAATTTCATCTTTTCCATAATAATATTATTAAGGGCAAACATACTATTACTACTATTCTAAACCATTACGACGTATCCTAAGAATGTTCAGACATAATAAACTTGCAGATTGTCCTCTCCATGCCAATAAAAAAGGCATTTATGAAGGGTTGCATGTCTCATAGTAGATGTTTAACTGTCCAATATGTGAGATCTATCGAACTATTGACTTTCGAGAAGTTAAAGAAGAGATTAGGAGACCCAATTTTTACTACGGACAAAGGATAAATATACGTCAAAAGAATAGTCAATCGTTCAATAATATCAGCCAATACGTTCTAACAATAGTAATATTTTATCTATCTATTTTCTTAATAGCCCTCAAGCAAGGTGAGTTGAGATTGGAGAATTCTAGACAAATCTATCTTTATCTTTTGACTCTATTGATTTCCACTATTTTTGCAGATTTTCACATGTAATCGTGGCCATTACTTTCACTAGACACATTCTATTTTATTATTTTTCTAAAATAATGTAAGTCAGGAAAAATACACAATAATGTTGATTTAAAAATATACTTTCCTTGCTAAGTTAGAACCTAATAGTAGTCATTGAAGGAAAAAGTTTATAATTTAGATCAAGACATAATATAATAATCCAGATGTGCTTCCAAAATTAAATAAATATTGAGTCTTTTTTTTAACTAAGATATAAGAAAAAAATGTTTATGTTTTATTTCATAATTGTCATTTATGTTTCTCTGCTGAACATATATATCTTGAACGAGGCGCAATTCAGGACGCTAGACCACTGCTGGGTGATGGCTTTAGTACCTACTGAAGACTTGATTAAAGGTCGACACTTATTGGAGTGGAAAAACTGAATATGTAAAGTAAGTAAATAAGGACGTACCTAAGTAATAGTGGATGCATTGTTCACCACACAAATATTGATAACGCTTGCTGCACAACTTACGCAAGATCTAGTTACGATATAAATGGACAAAAAAACACTAGAATTGTGTCGCAAGGGCGGATTAGATACAGCCTTAATATAAAAAGTGTAGTGGGTAGGTTATAATAAAAAAAAACTCCTCATACACACTCTCAGCAGCAGTAGTATATAGTACAATTGAGATAATGTGATACTAAACTTTTCGCCGAGCCGTTAATAAAGGAAAAAGGAGATCGTAAAGGGACATGCACATCGCGACACTCGCGAGGCGTATCACCATTTATCTCGACGAAACTTTATAAACGAGGAACACTTAAAATTTCAGACACTTTTCAGTTATATCATTGTGAATGTATGATATAAGAAACAAGTGTTGTTCATTTTAAGTAAAGGTATTCACAAATAGATTTTCGAATGATATGGTTACGAAACCATGAATATACATTTCGCATGATAATTTTTTTCCCCTAAATACTTTCCTAGACGTAAGCAACAAAATCACAAAATAAAAAAAATAGCATATTCGAATTTAAATGACTTGAGTTGAATAAAATTTAAAATCCATACAAATAGTTAATCAAAGTGATGAATAAATTTTAAAAGATGTTTCAAACAAATTATAACAATTAATGAATTTTAACTCTAATCTCATCGGTGGTTGAACAAAAGCCTAATTCACGGTCAAAAAGAAGTCGGATGAAGTTTATTTTTATTGCATCTAATGTGATCCTAGATAAATATTAATATTATTATCAGGTTACAGAGAGTGTCGAGATAATTCTCAGTAGGTTTATTTGTCATATCGACTTTACTGTAATATTATAAAAGAAACAAAAAACCTAGGGTTTTACATTATGTGGCCTTTTGTTTCAGAAGAGAGTAGAAGGGTTCACGAATAAATTTCAATGTGGAGCCTTTTTTGCTAAATTAAAGCATGTTGAAAATAATTAATTCTGCAAATTTATATCATTATTATTATTTTGTGGTACCCGGATAGGGGGCGAGGGGGTAACCACCCGACGGAAAAACAAGTAGATAATTTTAATTGTTGTAAGTCCCATTTTTAGAAAGAGTCGTCGAGTAGAATATATGTATCTTTTTACTATATGTACATTTACTGTTAAGAGTCAGGATGGTGGAAAACTCCGCCTCCATTTGTAACTGTAAACAACATTTTCTTTAATTCATCATAACTCAAGTACCTAAGTAAAAAAAAAATTTTTATATGTGGGCGTGGATAACTTCCACCTTACTAACCAACCTTTTCTTCTGGTAAATAACGAAAAATAATATGATAACAAATCGCAAAAATTTGTAGAATCTAAAATTGTAATTAGATTTACATGATATTGTTTATTTTGTTGCAAACTCTGCGAAAAGTCCATTCATTTGTATGAAAAATCGCTACAAAAAACACCGAATAATTAAACGTTACCTTCGCATTTTATAGGCTTATATACATTTATAAATATACAATACATTGTAAGACCGTAGTTATCTAATTGAAAGAACATTGTTTTCAACTGAGTCATAACGGTTTTGAAGCTAACTGAATCGTCTTTGATACAGTTTTAGTTTAATGTTCGTTAGTAAAATAATTTACCAACAATTTGTTTGCGAAAAGTTTATATTATAGATTCGTACTAATGAATCGTTTGTACTATCTCTGGTCCTAATCTGATAATACGTACCAATGATTCGTTGTGAAATTTCGTTAATATTTTTCTCAGTGTACGTATATTAAAGTAAAATTGTAATATCTATTCACAAACTTAATCACTAACGTATTCAGGGAAGATTGATATTTATATAGAAAAGTCCATAAAGAGAAAAAAATCTTTATTACTTATCCAATAATATAACATGTTAAAACAAAAAAGCCTCTTTCGGACGATTAATTTTCATAAGAACTATAAAATCCAAATAGAAAAGGGAACCTCATTAAGCGAAACGAAATTAATTGGGCTTCGGGCTGCCTTCATTAAACAAAAGTACCAATTAGTATAATTAAACAAGGGTGGGTCTATATTAGTATTAGTAGTGAATACCCTTTCTTCCTCTTCCTTCTCTCTCACTCTCTCTCCTTGCCTACCCTGGGAGGAGGTGTGGTAGATCCACGAGGATATATTCTCCAATATGATGATGATGATGGTGTTGATGATACTACTACTACTACTCTGTATTCGACTGTAGGATATAAAGTTGGTAAGGGAAGATATGAACATAATATGTAGGTATTATTTTGAATGTTTGTACGAAAGGGTTTGTTTGATACCACTGTTGTACTCTGTAGATGATAATGATATTACTCGAATACGTTGTTCCGTGGAAAAACAGTCAAATTGTAGGTTTTGAAATTTTCGATTTACGCAAAGCACCTTTACTTGAAAAAATACAAAATTTAACTTAGAAAATACTTTGTTAGAAAGAGACTCAGAGAGTTACATTGTATCAGCATGTTTATTATTTTTGTCACTATAACCTTCGCAAGATATTATCCACTACGTTGTCAACAATCCAACATCTGGTGGAGAAGTTTTCAGGAAGAAAGTATGATAGAGACTGGATGGACATTCATGAGTCGACCCCATAGACGGTGCTAGGGCTCTTTGGACGGGAACCAAGGATTTGATTTGAAATAGCTATTGAACGCAGTAATTTAGTTAAGAAAATTTATACAAACCGAAGCCATACAAAAATAATAACTACTTAGTACTGTTTTGATGAAGGCGCATACAATTATTAAAATTTGTGGACGAAAGATAGTTAAGTTTAATATTTTGGGTTAGTTGGAAGAGATCGCGCCTTTGCGATAAACTCGCCCTCTGTATATTGATTGTATTTAATTTGAATGTATACCTTTTATGTAATTGTTTTTTATCAATGTACAGTAAAGAATGAATAAATAAATAAATAAATATATGTATCCGTATCATTTGGTACCTGTAAAAAATAGAGTGAAAATTGTGAACAAAATGTTGACTAAATCCAGTAGCATTAGTAACTATATTTAGAGCGCAAGGATGTTTAATTTTGTAAATCTTCCTCGGTTACATAATAAACGAAACAACGCAACGATGCTGTTAATCTTGAACCTACTGTGTCAAATCATCATATTATTCTCATGTCTACTTTCCTCTTGTAAATACCTCAGTAAGTATATCCATTGTGTCCTGATTAAACAACTTACTTCTCCAACTGTACGTGTGTATGAAGCAAGCCGTTGTGGTAGTGAATAGGCAGTACAGCCAGGTCCTGGTGCGTAGCTATGAATTGTCTGTTGGTATATAAGTAAAGTTAATATTATAATGATGGTTTCTATATACATAATATCACTAAGGTGAGGTACTTTTTGATACCATCTAGGGGCGCCTAGGGTAGAAGGACTCCCTTGCATATAATATCAAAATTAAAAGCCGAAAATAAACATATCAACTTACACACTGAGAGAGGTTGTTGTCTACCTTCAAAAAATATATGAAATTTTATGTATCGAAGTTTTTTGTATATTTATATTAATATCATTAGGAAATTTTCTAAAAGAAGGGTGATCAATGAAGTCATCATATGATGCTCAATTGCAATATAGTATTTTAGTTCGCCTTTTCTAAATTTGATTTTAAAAAAAACCTTACCAAACTTTAATACTAAATAAACATCAATAACTTGCAATTATTTTATAAAGTTTGAAACTATAATGGTCAGAGAAAAATAAAACTATTTTCGTATTTTCCCAATCTCTAGAATTGTCATATTTTTTATCAGAAACATGAGAAAAACGTTAAAATTTGGTACGTAAATAAACAATATCCAACATAGGTATTATTTTATCTGTATTAATAATTTCTCAAATTTTAGAGTGGCTTGTATAATGCAGGTATCCGAAAAAATGAATTGATGAGGTTTGTCACCCACCCTGAATATCTTTATTTTTTGTTGACATGGAGAGGACAGTTTGCATGTTGAACACTTGGCTTCTACAGGGTATTCAAAAACTTACTGAAAAGAGTGGAAGATCAACTCTTTGCCAGGTGCACCACTGAGTTAAATTAAACCAAAACCGAGTTATTAATAAATTATTATTAATCAACCACAGCTATTTGATCGGTACACCAACGATTTTTTTTTTCATGTTATCATAAAGAAAAATTTGTAAATTATAATGACTGTAAATACGTCATATACGTAAAAGATATAATTATTTACATCAAAACAATATCTAGCCTTTGATATCTCTTAAAATTAATACGTGTACAATGGTATTAATTAATTTATCTTATTAAAATATAAGAGTAGGCTCTAAGGTAGGTACCTTTTGTTAATTTTTTGGTAGAAAATATAAAAGTCTAAAAGTATAAACGGACTCACGTTGGTATTTGTACAAATATATATAATTTTCACGTACCTAGCTGTAGGTATACACAAGTATCTAATATTTAACACACAACACAGTTTCAAATTAAAAAAAGGAGAGAAAATTTCATTTACGCAAAACTTTTGACACACCCGAGATGAAAAAAAGGTTCTCTTTATAATCTGGCTAGTCGAATCGTTACGAAAATGTAACATATTCGTGGAAAAAATTGATACAAAATTATTGTCAGATGAGAATACAACGCTTTCTCTGTAGGATAAATTTAAATCAACCGATAAACAAAACATTTTTTCCGATACTGAACCGATAACGTAAAAATAAATCTAAGATCAATATTTTTTTTTAGCAACAAAATAAAACATGAAATGATGAATAACGCCACTTATTTTCTTTTCCATGTTTATTTATGGTGTACAGAAGATTTTCATACAAACAAAAGATGTATTAACTGATTACCAATTTATTTTTCAACCATGATGAGAGTGGTATAATATATATTTTGTAGATAAGTTTTCCAAATATTAAAAGTATTTTTTTTTTAAAAAAGATATATCTGGGTTTTTGTTATGAACCCAAATACAACCTTATATACCTCTCACAGTAAGCTACTAAAAGCTTGTGTCGTGAAAGGGTAGTTTGCCGAGACCTGGTATCGAACCACGAACCCCATTTTCACGAGGCCGAGACTCTAACCTACAGGCTACCGACGAACTCATACCGACGAACGACGAATTGAAACGAAGTAAATAATTATAATTTGTGTAATAACAAAACTTTGTCGTAAGTAAGATTAACAGCAAATTATGTTGAACATAATAGGTGAAATAAACAGAAAGTGTTTGCCGTACAAAAAAATATGATTTGGCTTGAAACAATAAAATCATCAAAGACATACCTGCGTACTAACATAACACATCTATTAAATATGTATAATGTTTTCCGAAATTAATAACATAATTGAAAGAAACAATTTTTCGATAATCCTATGTTCTAATAACTACAAAATATACATTGATATTTATTATAGAAAGTTGAAGAAAGAATATAATTAACAGATCGGTCTACTGTAACCGCTTCGACATTAACAGAAAAAAACCTCTCGACCTTATTACGGCCGAGGTCCACTTTGAAGAGCGAAGCCTCGAAAGTGGGTTGTTGTGGAGACAGAGGGAAGCGGGGCGAAATACAGTCGAGAATTGGGTAGAAAAGAGGGCAAGGGGGGCACCGTGCCCTTTCCGAATTGCCTATAAAATTTTTATAAAACAACTCGAGATGGGCGGCGAAAGTTTGCCGTTGACATTAGGATACTAGATAGGTACTACTCTGATGTTCAGAAAAAAAGGAAAATATAATTATCTACCTAACATAAGTACTTAACCTCTTACATACATATATACCTGTACAATTCTGAAATGGTAAAAAAGGGTAGTTATCTACTATTAGTGTAGTTATCTACCCTTACAATATGGATACTATTATTATAATTCAGTTCTGAACTGTAGAGAAAGACAGTAAAAAGTTGAATTTATTTATGCCAGTCTTAACCATCACATTGCCTCATCAAGTGCAATAGTTCTAACTATTTATACGTTGCGAAAATATTTTTGGTTAATTGTTTGTTTATATGAATGTGTATCATTGTGAAACTGTTTTGTGTGTTCTGAACTTTGAGTGACGCAAAGGTTACAACTTTCATGTCACTCATTGTTGTTTTTACATAATAAATAAAAAAAATAATATACAGTCTTCCCGTTGTCATTAAAAATAAGATATTCAAATAGGTGAATGTCCTATTGATAACCTACGGGTTGATGACGCACTGAACAGAACCACGTGGTGAAGGAAGCCAGAGAAGGCTTATTTTATGTGGCGATATTAAATGCTCAAAGAAAAGAAGACAAAAATAGATGGTTAAATAAGTTAAATATTTTTAATTAAAAGAACAGTGAATTAACTATAAATTCAGATCTACACGTGTAGGAAAATTAAATGAAAAAGTTTTTTTTTATCATTAATGAATCATTAAATGATATAGCTTTGTAGGTTTGGAGTAAATATTCACCTACAAAATGTGATAAAAATAACATTCGTCGTTGCATGTATGAAATGAGTCATTAGATTTTAGTACAATTTTGAAATGCAAGAAATAAACTGTTTATCAAGATACCTACATAACACAGTGGTTTTGGTATCGTTATAAGTGCTTAAATACTTATTTGTTTCTAATAACAATTACATAACGTTAAAATAATGTTTTGATAGTCAGCAGATTATTTCAATTTCATCGACCACAATATGAAAAAATAAATACGAAGATCATATTATGAACCATTTTAAATTCGCAACGACAAGTGACGCTTATTAATTGTGTACGTGAAGCTAAGCAGTTTTGTTGGAGCATGTTTATCGCAAAAAAGAGATTTGGTTTTCGCGTTTTAATATTATTATGTTGGGAGGACGACATCGTAAAATTATAACACCTACAACAATAGCAAGGACTTTGAGATAAGAGAAACACACCAGCAACTGAATGTGTCACGTCAGACATTATTTTTTATTTTATTACAAGAATTTTTTAACACATATTTACCTACGTACACACGACCAGAGTTATCTAAGATTTTTTTGTAAAGATGAATTTGGATTTGTGATAAATCCAACTACATCTACACTTCGTTAAAATTTGCTATGTCTGCAGTGGTAGAAATCAAACCCAGGATCTCTCGACTAATAGTTCGAAACTTTACCACCAGGGTACCAACCTCCTGAAAGGTATTATATTAAAGAGGATTATAAAAAATGTCATTAAAAAATGAGTGGAGATCGATTTGGATAACAAACTTGATCACATTGTGAAAAATCTACCACTTTTTACAGAACATTCGAAAATTTTAATAGAAAAGATACGTCATAATATAACCTATCATTTCTAGATGAATGATTATAATCATTCATGAATATTAAATAGAAAACTTAGCAAATGACATACGCGTATTTTTTAACAGCGCAGAGAAGATATTACTTAGTTCGTTATAGTTTGTGTACTTTATGCTGTTATCCACTTTATAGGAAAATGTGCCAAAATAACTTTTAATTTAGATAAGTAATACAACAGAAAATCTTGAAATTCAAATAACTATGTACATATAGTGTACAGTTTTTCGCTTGCTACCCCCAAAAGAATGAAGGGGTTTACTTAAATGACGAAACATTGGTTTAGGTATTTAATTTAATAAATAAATAATACCTATCGTACTAGCCGACGGTCACTGACCGACGGTAAATGCATTTTCCGAAACTGCATCCGACGGTAAATACAACCTTAGGACAAATGTTATTCTAGTCCAATTTTTTGAAAAAAATAATTTATTTCGAGACCTTTCATTTTTTTAGAAAAGTTATGTTAAAGAAATAAAAATATTAAAAAATTACATACAATTTTGAAAACTTCATTTCATTTGTAAGAACCTGAAAAAACACGATATAAATTTACTACACCAATGCTTAAAATAAAAAAAAATAATACAGAGGGTAGCCAGCGAATGCTAGTTTGTAAGAATGAACGTATCGTTTAACAACAAGAAAGATTTGGAAAGATTTTTAGTACAAGGAAAAGACTTATTTTAACGTCGTATTGTTTGATAGGTATTTTGACATTAATGGTGCAGAAAGGGTACTTTGAACGATTTTTATATAATATGCTACTATATTATGCCAATTAAGTAGGTACTTCTTTAGAAAATTTTGAAGAAAATGTATCAAACCACTTAAAAAATAATTGATCGTTTTTTTAAAGTGATATAATGTGAGAAATATAAAAAAATGTAATAATGCATTCTGAACTTACAAAAAATATGAGTAACCAACGAAGATATTGATAACGATTTTTCAACAAGTTAATAGTTATAACCCAAAAAATGTAATTGTATTTATTACCGCCTAATAACGCAATAAAAATTAGCAAAGTAAAAGTATTTTTTTAAAAATTCGTATCAATAAGAACTGATTTTTTTCGAAATTTTGGTTTAAGCAAACAGATTTTGTGAATTACCATTTTTCTACAAAATATAGTAGATAATTTTCCAGCTTCAGATTGTGAAACATTCATGATTGCTTTTTCTGATGATTTTCACGTAGTCATTCGGTGTTTTGTTGTTGGCTTAATTCTCTCTTGAGTGGTGCTCCAATGATTCAGCTCTGAGCAGTCTTGCAGAACCTGAAAGTCAAAATTAGTATTTAGATATGTCTAGTAACTCATAATAAATATAATGAGCAGGTAAATTATTCTCAAAGTTGAATGTAAAGGGAGCGAAGCCTTTTTGTTTTCCCTACACAGATGTCGCTAGCATGCACGATGGAATGCAATTTGATCGTTTCGTATCAAGTCGTAAAGATTCAAACGATTCTCGAATAGGTATTTATTCCGATGAGTTCCCGGCAAGGCAAAGGCCTCCCTTTCTTTATGTAACTTTTTGAGTGTCTTGTGTAACATCTTCAATTCAGCGATGAGGTATGTCACCTTTCCTGAACGTCCTTAACATTTATTGACACGGAGAAGACGATTTACGTGTGTCTTTACATATAGTTTATCTACTGGCTACCTCAATTGTGGGAAAATCGTAATAATGTAAATGGGTTAGATTTTCGAAGTGAAATTAATTTAATGACATTTCATAATAATATACATTATATTTAAGCACAAAAATATGAATATAATATGAACCAATATAATATTTTGAACTGTAGGTATCTATGACTTTATTGAAAATTTTTTTGAAAATGTACAATAATTGTATTTAATGCTCATTGCGTTCTTTGGGTTAGTTGGAAGAAATCGCGCCTTGCGATAAACTCGTCCTCTACATATTGATTGTATTATTTGATATCATAGTTATGTTTTTATGTGTAAAATTGCTTGTAGTTAATGTACGGTAAAAAAGTTAATATTGTTAATCAACACTACTAGGTGGAGGTTCATGATAAATAAAAATAAAACAATTATATTAATTATTTCCACAGTGACTTTAACAAACGCGAGCTGGTTTTCAAGACCGTCCGCTCTCATCATCAGACTTACGTAAAGCAATGATCAATAAACACAAGACAGCAGGGTTACTTTTGACAAAACTAAACACGTTCTTAATCTAGTCTTGATCTTGATCATACGACGCACGAAGGGACTATGGTCAAAACACCGCGCTACCGCTAACGCGCGATCGGTTTGTGTGTATTTTTGGCCAATAGTCACTTCGTGCGTCGTATGATCAAGATCAAGACTAGATTAAGATCGTGTTTAGTTTTGTCAAGAGTAGCCCTGCAGAACCTAAAAATGAGCAAGAAGTCTTACGAGTAAGTTTTCATTAAAATTTTAGAAACAATGTTTCGAAATTTCTTTTACTTCATAATTTTGTGATATTCACATAGGTGCACATATTATGTATTATTTTCAAAATATTATTAGTGTCATATCCACTTATAAGATTTCATATAATACAAAATGGAACGATATAATTTTTTTCTGATATACACTTTGTTTATTCAATTCAGCATGAATTTTTCATAATGTATATTATTCATCATCAATAAGAGATAATCTCCGGATAATGTTTACATTGATATTTAGGTGCTTAGCAAGTAAACGAGTGGATTCCTAGTAAAAATTGTGTTAGAAGAGATCGTCTTGTGCGTAAGATACAGTCTTTTGCTCTGTTCTTGAGTCGATTGAAAACACACTTGTTTGTCATATCATATGAATTATATAAATTGTACAACTTACTGTTATTTATATATGTTAAGTTTTATAATATGCTTACAAATATATTATAATATGTATTAGGCTTAAGTCACGGGTATAAACACAATATTTTAGGATGCGCCCTTGAAGTGAATTTATTCCGCAAAACGGCGCACTATAAATTGTCTAGTTATTATTATTATCGCGCCTTTGCGATAAACTGGCCCTCTGTATATTGATTGTATTCAATTTGAGTGTTTACCTACCTTCTATTATATGGACTTGTTTGGAATCAGTGTACTTACAGTAAACAATGAATAAATAAAAATTAAAAATATATCAAAATTCATGAATATTTTATTAAGGATGAATGAATTTAAACCCATATACGCCCACAAAACTCTCACAGCAAGTAATGTTTGCATTCTAAAGCTTAAACAGGATGGCAGAGGATGAATTCTAACCAGTATTAGGTAATTAAATAATTTGAACTCTAATCTCAGCTGTCATGTGACGTTAAAATAGAAGTTAATGAAAGTAAATTTTACCTTTTAAAAAATGTATTTCTTACTACGCCAATGGATAAAATCTTGTACTAAGGAGACGTTGTTATACCACTGGTTTCCTTGGCAGGCGGGGCCAACAGCTTCGGGAGGGGCGTGGTCGCCCCCTCATCCCCGCCGTCTACCTTCCCAGGGAGCTTTGAGGCTTTTTGTAGGCCGTTGTGAAATTGTGTGTGATACACGCTCAATGAACAGACTGAAGGACCTAGAATAAAAAAATAAAAAAATGATAAGAAGGTTTTTTTTCCATAGTCCTGTAGTTTCTAACAAAGCATTGTATGTAACATAAAACAATGAACACCTATAATAAACAGTGCAAAGGTTTGAAAAAATTAAGCATCCAAATAGATAAATTGATAGAAAAAAGTAAAAGAAAAAAGGGTTTGATAAATAAAATAGTCTATTTGTCGATAAGAAATTGATCTATCAAAATACTTTACACTACCGAAGTTATGTATGTAAATATTATGGACGTCCTTACATAGTAATTCATTCATCATAGTATGATGTATTACACAGGTAATGAATTTTATTAGTAGGTAATTTTGATTTCCCATATCACAAACACCATTCAAATTATTGAAATATTGAACATTAAAAAATATCTTAGAGGATATGGCGTATATTAATTTGTAAGACAAAATGAAAATAGATGTATAGAAATTATTTTTAAACAAAATATCAACAATAATTTACGACGGTATTACGACCTTAGGTGTGTTTAACAAGAATATTTTCAGTTTTGCAAGAGAGAAGCGTACAGTCGGCAGCGAGAGGAAAAGAGGGGGATTTTTCACAAGGGGTGCGACAGAGACAGCATGACAATCTCTGTGAGACATCTCCACACTCTACAGGGATGCATTTGGATTTCGATGACCTTAACTAATTTTGCATAAATCTTATTCTTACGCATTTCTCAATATTTGACCATGCATCCAAGTAAAATGAAAATAAAATCTAAGTCAAATATTTTTTTTTACCCTTAGTTACCTAAGGGCAATCTAAGAAAAATTTCAAAATTACAAACCGGATGAAAGATTCAGTAAATGCGAAAACTACGCGTAACATTTAGGTATGATGATGATGATTCTGGATGATTTTGTTTTGACGCCATTTAACAGTCATTTATAATTTTGAAAACACTTTCCAATTATAGGTATTATTGATTGTCACATATTTTATTCAATATTTCAAACATTATTAAATTTTAACTAGTTTATAAATAATAGCACCCATAAAAAAATATCTTTAGAAAATTATCTTTATCATTAGGTACTTTATTTTATTTTTTATTTTTAGGTATGTACCTAATAGAATTCGATTAAAAAATCATACAATACTCGTTCAATATTTCTATTTTTGCAAATCTGCTTTATAAGTTTAAATAAATTTTCATTTACCTACTGCCTGTAACGCGTACGTGCAATCAATTTTAATGGAAAAATGGATGGTTATCGTAGTTAGGTGGAAGAAATCACTAATTTAGAGATAATCTCTTCACTAAATATAATAATATTTTTTATGCAAATCGATTTGTTGGTTTAGTTATTGTAACTGATGATGTGCAATAAATATAAATTAAAAAAAAGATTTTTAATATCTTGTTTCGGTTAAAAGTTATTCCAGCGTGCGTAAATGTAAATAAAAATATTTAAGACAGCAATATCTTAACATTGGAGACACAATTTTCGATATAATTTAACTTCTTTTTTTTTCATCCGTTGTAGAAGCTGATCTTCTTTTTGACCTTTCGAAGGAGTAAAAACGATAAGTAATTAGTCCAGTGATTGCTGCTCTGTCTTATCACTTAACTACAGTCAGAGGACAGATCGTTTTTCATACCCCCCAACCCTCTGCACCCTCTTCTGCACACCCTCTTCTAAACCTCACACTAACTACATACATACATACTAATATACATCCTCTCACATGCGTTTTATCCTACAGAGGAGTATAATAATACACACTTTTATACTAACGTAAAATGCGGCTCTGTGCAAAAAACATAGTAGGTACGTACATACATACAAAACACTAACAAGTTCATATTAAAATAAACCTTATAGTCACGTGGCTTTGGTGTTATTTTTGCTTGTGTAGGTTTATTTTTTGTCTTTCTCTGACCTTCCCAAAAAACCTCTATCCTTCTAGTTTCATCACGCGCGTTAAGTAATTGTATGCGTGCGTATTTATTGTAATGGTAGTAGTAGTGTTGTGATATGAGAGTGCTATTCCACTAATGTGTGATTGTGTGAGTTATGACGGTGGGTTGGGGATATTCGAGCAAAATGAATAGCTATAAATTGTTCTGAGTGTCTGTGCCTTGTGGACCATACAGTTGTGAGAAACGAAACTAATTACGTATCCTGGAATAAAAGCTCACCAGTAAAAATATTAATATGATATATTAAACTTTTTTTATAATGTGACACATTCTGACACAAATATAATCTGACACACTCAAATCGGAATACCTACAAAATTTGAATTATGTTTATTTAACAACAATGCAGCAATTAAAATACATATAACTCTTTGAGAAGTCAGTGTACAAAAAGCCCTCTTCATTCAGAATGTCGATTGAGTCACTCCTTTCCACGGTTTTCTTATATTACCGTATCTAAGTCTTGATAAGGAAGTAAGAGTTATCTTTTAACATAGGCCTACTATACACAAGATATGTTCAACTACATGCAAAACTAATTCAATATTTTTTAAAAGATTGCCCTGTCCCCAGTTCCCTTATGTGTTAATAATGCACTTATTTAAAATAGAAAAATTGTTTGCATCCTTTCGCTTCCACATTTGCCCACTTTACATTCTAGGCTTGCAAAACACAAACACACATACACACTGAGACAAAAGTGAACTATAAAACGATAGAAGTCTGCTACACACACAAGCAAAGTAAGAGATACACATCACTAAATATACTCACACAAACGTGATATGTACATAATACGAACATAATAATTATTATACTAGTATTTTCTTCCTATTCTATATACCTACAACGTGCATACTTACCTATGTATTATATTGTAGCACAGGTATGCATATAATATGTCTTCTACAACAATAAACATAGGTAGGTACATATAAATATGTATGTGAAAGGTGTACCTATAAGGTTGTATTTGGGTTTATAACAAAACCCAGATATATCTTTTTTTTTTAATAAAAACCTATACAATATTACTACATAGGTATACTTATATATTTTACGTGAACTGGTGTAACAAACGCATTTCAATAGTTTAAAGTTAACAGAATTGAAAAATATCCTTATCAAATCCTGACAATCTAGAAGATGGCAGTAAAATTTTCGGTGTAAAAAAAAATAAAGAAAGATTTGCATAGAAGTGACCGAAGTCACACATTTGTGTTCTGAAGAGGGTTAAAAAAGTAAAATTGAAGCGAAAACCCCTGAAAAAGTCAGGTTCAAGGATCAAATCATGTAATGGAATAACTTTGATTTTTATTAACTAGGTTGATACTAAAATCTTTGTTCTACCGTTAGTGATCTTTACAAGACCATTCATCTTGTTGGAGGATGATTCGATAATAATTGGGAGACGGATTAAATTTTTCAATTCATCAAGTAACTATTTCTACGTGTTTAAATACTTTGCCAACATTTACGTCATTTCACATTACAGTTTTGAACCAATTGAATGATTAAAAATAATTATGTCGTTTTTTACTTTTGCTTGAACGATTAGTTAAGGATCACTCAAGTTAAGATAAATTATGTTTTTTTTTGTAAATATTTTATTAAAAGCTATTAGCCGTATGATTTTCAAATAAATAAATACTGTATATTTCAATGATATTCCTAATGTCGTCTTTTTATAACTTCCAAACTGACTGATATTGTTATCATAAAAACGACGTTTTATTGTACCATGTAAGTTATACCACTTATTTAAAAAAACAAGTAATATTCTTTAAAAGCACCTCTCAGTATTTTTAAACAAGAAACTTTGTTCGAAATGTACGAAAGAACATAATGTACAATAATATAGAAGTTGTATACAACTGTACATATGTATAAATAGTATATACCTACATGAGAATAATGGCGGGAATCGTGCAGAGAGGGCCGTCAGAAAACACCCACTTTCCCCTTTGGCTCTTATGAAAATTCAACTAAAGGGGTTTCCTGAACGTTCTATACATAACGTTATATACTTATGAATCGTCTACATCCGACATCCCTTGTAATACAGGCAAGGAAGCAATGCGACAATATATATAATATACCCTAATAGTGGACTTCATCCTTCTTCCCTCTTTGTATTCTGTAATCATTGTCTAACATTAATGGAGACGATTTTCAACTTTTTCCAATAATGGGGAATAAATTTTTAATGTTTTGGAACTGAAAAAGTGTAAAATTTGTTGAAGTGGTCATTGGTAGGTAGAATTTCATACTTTCGAGTGAATGATTCATGATTCGAAATTACCTTTATAGGTGGGTAATGACTATTTTTTTCATGCTGCAGGTAATTAATTACCCACGCATCTTAGCGTTTTATAGCCACGTGAAATGAAATGATAAAAATTATATTATTAGGTATTATATTTTTTTAGTTCATGATTTACAGTTTTTGTCCAACTATTTCCTTTGATGAGTAACTATATTTGAAATTATAGTCAGCATCTCATTAATAATAAATTTTTTGAGAGTATTATCAACAAAACAATATTTTCTTCTCAAAGGAAATACATTCGAGTGTTTTGAAGTTTTGAGTGTATTAACCAAAATGTATTATAACGTAACCAACTTACGAATAAACTAAACAAACTCAAAAGTAAAGTCTGTGTCCTAAAGTAAATATTTGTTATGATATTCACAAATTTTAATTATGTAGTAACACTGAATTACTATATGTTAGTATATTAACGTATTTCGTTATACATACGTTGAGTATAACTGAAGCGACAAAAATAAAGAAAAGAGTTTTTTGGTTTTATTTTTTATAGACAACATCATGATATGAAGTATTTCCTATTCAAATAAAAAATTCAACCTAAAAAATTGGTATGCCATATTTCCCCACCTCATCTAATGTTTTTTTCTGGAAACAAAAATAGAATTACCTGTCTGTAAGTTTGTATAGCTCTAAGAAAACTGTCAGTTGCTTCCTCGAGGACCTGAGTTCTATTTTTTGCTACATCTTGATATTTCTTGTTATTTTGTTTTCCTTTTCTATAGCATGATAGTATGTAGGGATAAACTACCAGTGATGTTGTGGCACAGTCAACTCATCAGCTGAATATTTCATTCTTGATAAGCACTCTTTAGATTGTGGAATGACTGATGAGTGGCCCCATGACAAATAATCCGTCTCTTTCATATCTTGGAATAAGGACGATTATAATAAACACTCTCCATGATGTGAATAATGTGTTTACCTGGAAGAAAATTCATCACTATACTAAATATAACTATTAGTAAAAAATCAATAAGATATCTCGGTTAGAGGATCATAGTTACACAATGTAACATTGTACAAAATCTAATGGGAAGAAGTTTCTTCAATCGAGATTTCTGATGTGTTGTCATCTGCGCATTGTACCCAAACGCAGTCAAACGATAAAAAAAAATATTGAAAATTCTACACTTCTTTAATTTACAAGATTATGAGAAGCCGGTCATAGAATTACGCCATTTCAATAAATTAAATTTATAATTTAAAAAAACTGGTATATCTAATAGGTAGGTATGTATAAACAGTGGAGAACACTGTAATGAAAATAATGATTATGGATTCATGTTAAGAGTGGATAATGGTTGTTATAATAAATTCATCAGAACTAACCTTTTGAACTGTATAAAATACTTTTACCTATTGTCAAATTCAAAACCGTTTTCTTGAAATGTAAATTATATCCACTTTTTTATGAAAAACGATTGAACTTCAGTCTATGGGGTGTTGTGCCAGGGACCTAGAAAAAATAAGAAAAATCACTTTAGTTCTTGCATATATTTATTTATTCAACCATATAAAGCTTAACATTAGCTTGTCATGTATAAAATCTTCTCACTTAGATATTAAACATTATCTACTCTATTGTATTCTTCTCAAGACCATCCACTCGTTTGATTATACATTATCAGTAATATCCCACAAACACACACACACACACACACCCTCACACACACACACACAAACACAATAGGTAGGAACATACATCTACTTTACTTTGTACGGGCGTAAGTACATACATATTTTGTAAATTAATAATAAATTATTAATATTTGAAAATGAACAATACCAAAATATACAAAATTTAAGGATGTAGACATCTTATTGATGTCTACATCCTTAAATGATGATCTAGCCCTTTTTGATACATCTGTGGACGGATTACAGTGCAACGCTAATGCTCTTTATGAAAATTCCTTGCGCCTTGGCCTTCGTATCAACGCTGGTAAAACGGAGTACATATGTAATAGTACATGCACGAGTACTCACACCCCACTAATGGTTGGCAATTCCCAAATATCTCAGGTTAGTAAATTCAGGTACCTGGGAGCAACCATAACGCCAGAGGGTGATCTCCGGTCGGAATTACCAATCCGCATAGGAGCAGCTAGCGGGGCTTTCAACAACATGAACAAAGTTTGGAAGGCGTCTGGACTCAGCATCAGGACAAAATGTCGCTTGTTCAATGCGTGCATCATCCCAATCCTTCTATATGGCTGCGAGTCTTGGCACTTAACCAAGGCTCAAGAGCGGAAGATACTAAGCTTTGAAAACAAGTGTCTTAGAAGGATTTTGGATGTCAGATGGTATGAACATGTTACAAATGATGCTGTGCGCCGGCGCACCCAGCAGAGACCTGTAATCTCCGTAATACAAGAGAGACGATGGTCCTGGCTGGGACATGTTTTGAGAATGCCCAATGATAGTTGGCCAAAAAGAGCACTGTTTTTCCGTCCGCAGGGGTTCCGTCGGCCCGGGCGTCCCTCTTTCACAATACACCGTTCCTATGACAACGATATCAGAGCGCAAGGAATGTCGTGGGAAGAGGTGACGCAATTGGCACAGAGACGCTCTGAATGGAGGAGGCTGGTTTCTGCCCTGTGCTCCCGAGAGGAGCGTTGAGGGCGATGATGATGATGATGATGAATATGCAACCTCTGTAACCTTCATACTTACATCACAAATATAATAAAAGCCTTAATTTCCATACATGAGAAATGAAGGGTTGAATCAAATTAGAAATCACCCTAAGAGGGCGCGTGGCTTTGTTATTTTTTAATTAGAGGCTTTTTATAAATTCTTAACAAAGCCTCCACACACCAGACGCTGTAACTCCCTATTAGGTACATCTACGCATTTTCGTCATTATTAAATTCATCATATTTTTGATTTTCTTTTTTTAATAATAATATGTGAGAGTTTTTGAAATTGTCCAGATAGGTACCATTTTAGAGCTTTTTATACAGAAATTAGATCCCACCTCTTAGTCAATCCGATTGGTTTTGTCGTTGGTGCGTTAATCCAGTGCAACAAAAAAATGTAGATTCACAAAATATTCTTATCCATTACAAATGCTTAAATACTTCGTCCTTCAATGAAAAATTATTTCGATAAATGGCGACTGTAGAGTTTTTTTACCGAAGCCTAGTTAACAAATAGTGTAGAACTATTTGTTCTGCCTATATAAACAGTTGTTTGGGGTGAATGACCGGTTATAATTTTCAGGTTTTATTCGCAGAAATTTATTCTTAATTTGCCATATTATGTTATTTATATATAATATGTGACAGTTGTAGCGATTGATTTAGAAAATATCGATGCATCGTCACGTTCTTCTGTGGAATGGCATTATATTATGTTTTGTGATAATAATATAATGTGTCATAGAAGGTAGGTACCTACTGGTAGGATGGTAGATTGTTGTGGGCCGTAGTGTGTTTACAAAATGCGGATTGACGAACAAATAGTGAATTCGCAAAACAAACAAATTGCACGGATAAAACAAGAGTAGAATAATATATAGCGTACAGTGAATATGTATGTATGTATGTATGTATCAAGCACCGTATAATAATAGTAGATAATGTAAGGCTATAGATGAACATGTCGGAGTAGGTCGGTATGAGTGTAGGCGCAATATGAGTATATTATGTATATTTACATGTTGTACCTATAGTTATACATGTCACTATAAGGTATATTATCTTGGATTCATCGAGTTATATTGTAAAAATTGCACCCAAATTATATTTGGTAAATATTTATTTCCACATTATTTTATTTGTTATGTCTGTAATCTAAGATAAAACCAATGTTACAAAGAGTATAAATCTCGGAATACCTGTCTTGGCGTTTAATTGAACGTAGCTACCAAATGCTGCCATTTATTTTATTTATTTATTCATTTATTTTATTCTTCACTGTACATTTATAAGTAAACTTTTAGAGAATTTTGACGGTATATGGCATGTTCAGATTTTCACATATTTTTTTTTATTAGCCGAACGACTCAATCAATATAAGGGTATGTTTGCAAATAAATGATCTTTCATCAGAAAAACACTGTTCATCCACTTGCACCCACTCTCTAGCAGGGTAGGCTGGGTATGGAAAGTATATACTTTTTTGCATGTTTCACATTCATACAAGCATTCCAAGTATAAATACCCCATTTTTGAAGCACTTTTAGCAAGCTTCAAAGAAGCATCTGCAAGTTATAGCATTCGTTCATTCCTCATCATTTTTCAACCAGTCATTCTCTATGCCGCATGTCTAAATAACCGAAATCATTCACTTTTATCCGTAATATTGACAGGGTTTGAAATATTCAATATATAAAGTAGAAGAATTTCACCAGATGATATTCAACGGATGTGTTATTTACTGAGTTGCCTTTATTTTGTTTATAATCAGACATGCAACTCATTTATTATTTACGAAGTTTGAGATAAACGAGGAACTTCCGGATATTTGAGACAGCAGATTTTCAATATTCCAATATTATGAAAAGGAAATGTCGTACAGGCATATATTTTATGAAACGGAGTTTTCAAAAAAATACATTAACTAATTGGCATCACTGATTGATCAAGATGAATTAAGTATATAAATATAGAAGAAGTCGCGAAATCGCAAGAGCAAAACAAATTTATTTTATATAATTTTCGTTATATTTGAAAACTCACTGGTTCAAATACAGCATACTATTGAATTAAAATATTTTAATTATCTCTTTCTTATTTTTCATTACCACGTCTTTCAATCGCAAAGCTAAGGAGTAAATTGTTATCTAAAGTAAAAAAAAATACGCATTATTGCCTCAATGTACAAAAAATAAAATTGAAAGAATTTTTATGTATGTAGATATTATGTGTGTTTGTGTATGTATGTACAGTAAATAGCTAGCGTATATGATACAAAGGTTTTAAAAATATATAGGTAATGTGAAATGTACACAGAATTTCTTTATTGTTTTAATATTCAAATAAAATCTCCTTTCGTTTTTATTTAAAATAAAATAAAACAGACGCCATCAGAGTCGCTTTTTCGTAAAACGACGCCGCGGGGTGGCCGGGAGAAGAGAAAAACCGGGGAAGAGGGTTTTTGAAATTTTCCTGAACGAAGCATTTGTGTTGTAGGTAGTAAGTATAATAATAATAATAATATGTAGGTATATGGCTAAGGGGGAGGGGAGGGGAGATACGGGAAATGCGGGAGAGGCGTAGGCCTCTGTGGCCGTCCCTATATATATATAAACATATAATACACACAGGTACATACACACAACTTATATAAAGCGAAAAATAAGGCTCATGTACATCCCGGCTCACATATACGAGGGGGTGTTTTTGGTGAAGGGGAATTCGACCAAAAACTCCCTAGTTTTCCATCCCCCGTTTTTCATCCCCCCTCCTCCACCCTTCTACACTCTCTCTCACTGGCCCCGGTCTCCGCACAAAACGCGGTCATTTATAATTCCGCGCGCGTTCCCCGTCCTCCCTTCTCGCGCCCTCCCCTCCCCCACCGTGGACATCTACTACTATTACTATAAAACTAATAGTACATACCTACCACCACTATATTAGACCTAACTGACAACAGAATGTTCACACACTTTTTCTGATGCTGAATCACGCAGATATTATCAGACATCATGTAAGAATTCTTCAAGTAAAAAGAAAGAGGAATAGAATAACTACAGACATCTCAAACGTCGATGTTGTAGAAGAAAACACAAGTTGGACTAAGGCACCAAAGATTTATATAGTACCTATATTCTATATACTGTAAGCAAAGATACCTACGCTAGAAGCATACCTACTATTTGTTTAATTCTGAAAGACATTAAAAGAGACTCACCGTCTACCCGGGTATCGCAGTCTAGAAACTTCCATTAATCCGAAATTTGCACTTAACAACTCTTGTCTATACCGAGTAGTTACACTGCCATACTGGGCATCCTGAGGAGCTGGCCGGCCAAAATGCCACCGATGTCCATCTAATTAATAGAAGAGTGTCTATGTGGTGTTTAAGAAAGCATTACCTACCAATTCCTTTATTCATTCAAAGTATCACCCATTGTCAGCAATGTCAATGTGTCGAACATGGCTAAAATGCTGGTGCACAATACCATTCTGATACCATCACTTACGTATGCAAGCGAGACATGGACGTGGCTGAAGAAGGACGAAAGTGGAATAAATGCAGTGGAGATGCGATCGTTAAGAAGAATGGTTGGTAAAACGCTGCGTGATAGGGTGAAGAATGAGGATATTAGAAGAATGAGCGGATGCAAGAAGAGTGTTGTGGACAGAATGCGCGTGAATAAACTACGGTGGTTTGGACACGTTGAACGAATGAACGAAGTAAGAATGACAAAGAGGATATACTTGTCTGAAAGAAAAGGTGTGAGGAAGCGCGGACGTCCGAGAACCACGGGGCTTGATCACGTGGATCAAATTCTCAAAAACGGCCGCGTGTTGAGTAAGAGGAATCGACGTGCGTGTATGAGAAACTGTATGAATGTGGAGGAAGCGAAGGAAGTGTGTAAAGATAGATCTGTGTGGCGTTCCGTGTCTCTGCCTACCCCACTTGGGATACGGCGTGAGGGTATAGTATAGTATCACGGGATTTTTCGGTGATAGAGTAGCCAACGAACGTACAAATATCTAGACAAAAAAACAACAAAATTATTCACCCCAATCATCTCATATTTGGTACATAAATAGTTAAAGAAGTAAGAAAACCTTTTGGATAACACATTTTTAATCCAAGTTAGTAATTTAACTGGTAAGCATAATGTTATTATTTCCAAAATAAAAATATTTTTTATGCCGAATGTATCTGAGCGTTCGTTATACAACCTTATACATCTTTCACAGTAGGCTAAATGCTTGTGTTGTAAAAAGGGAGTTTGACGGCACCTGGGATCGAATCGCGCACCTCTTGTGCATGAGGCCGAAACTCTACCTCCGAGCTACTGGCGAACTCATTTTGTTTTAACTATTATACTTTACTTTACTTTACCCTCGTGCCGTAAACCAAGTATTTGTGCAGTTCCCTTACATACAATTCGATTTCACCTTACTCAACATGCGCTGGTTCTTATGAAATTGATTTACGTGCTCAAGCCACGTAGCTCTCGGATGTCCGCGTTTTCTCATACACCCACTTTTAGATAACTACACCCTCTTCATCCTCCATTCGCTCCATACATTCAAACCATCTACTTCTTTTATTTTGAGGCAAAGCACCCACATTTGTGTGAAATATGCATCAATGTCTAAGTAGATAATAGACTCATCCTTTTCAATAATTAGTTAAATAAGAACAAAATAAAAATATCTGCATTCGATAGAATAAAGGCTATTGTATGTATATTTATATATGTGTATACCTGTGATTTGTAAAACTTTGCTATAAAAATGAAAAAAAGAATCAAAAATTCTATTTCATACCAGGGTCGCGAAGAAATAGCCAGTTTATATCAAATCAACAAAATTAGTCAATATATTTTGAAATATAAAAACGAAAACAGTTAACACTGATGACCTACGGTACTTGGTGGATGTTCATGTGGAATAAGTAAAAATAAAACAATTTTATCAAGTAATTTTACGAGACTTGATTGGTCGCGAGCCAGCTTTCAGGAGCTTCCGCTCTCATCATCAGGCTAACGTTATAGTTCCAATCCTGATAGATCGTCACCAATACCTATAGTCCCTTGGAAATAATATACAAAAGTGTTTTATTTTTTCTAATAAAATCGATTTTTTAAAATAAAAACAAAAAAAGCTGTATCCATTTTATTGATTTATGTTGTTCTAAATATTAAACCCAGTTCAGTAAGTTCGAGTAATACGAATATAATATTTCGAAACAAAAAGAGCGTAGGTACTTTAGATTTTTAGATGAATTAGTGTAAATATAATAAACTCAATATAACATACAAACATAGATAAAATAATCTCATAAGTGGAATAAAACTTGACGAATTATATTTCTTAATTGAATTGATGGTAGATGGACACAAAGGATATTCGGTTGCAGATCTAGAGTAAGATGCAAACATATTGTTTACTGCATTCCAAACAAGATGGTTGACAGAGGTATTTGTGATTTATTTGAATTTTATTCTAACTCTTAATAAATCTTAATTTTTATTTGACGCTGCAAATTTGATATGCTGTCTAAGTGCTATGAAAGTTCAATTGGGAGGCTTTTGTGCAGGAATAAGTATAAAAAATAGGTTGAAATAAGAAAACAAGGAAAAACATTATGCCAGTATATTTTCTGCCTAAGCCTCACAAATGAAATGAGCTAATTCTAAATTATTGTAAACCTGTACAACTTTGATCATTCTCAATGTCTCATGTATTAATAGGTTTATTACATTCGGGAGAATTACACAGCCGCATATACGTAGGTAGCCATATGACTGCTGTATATGACTCCACTTTACCCATCTCAAATCGTAATGTCGTTTATATTTAGATTTATTTATGAAAAAGTGCTTCGCCGTGAATATATTAAACATTAATTTCGAATTAACTAAAAAAACAGATAAAAGGGAGCTGAAATAATAAAATAATATTAAAACAACAAACTTTTGAACCGCCCCTCTGAATAAAATATAATTCTGAAATTTATGTAGTTTCAAGATAATTTGGAATTACAATTATTATTTGAGAGCATTGTAAATGGCATGGGAAGAGATATAACTAGGTATTATTTGGAAAAAATAATGTTGACTTGAGAGCTTTGAAGAGTTAATGCTAATGCTTTCAAAATGCTATTATCAGAAAAAGGAAATAAAAAGAAGGTTCTTTCCCTAATGTTTCATCCATAAATGTAAATTAAAGTTATATATTTCATCTTAATAGTAGGTATTAATTAGTTCATGAACTGCAATTTTTTTATGTATTAGGTTAAAGAACTTTACTTCTTAACTTTTTCTTTTACAAAACTTTATTCACTATACCATACTATTGTGAAACATTATTTCTTCGTATTTCATATCAACCCATTCTGGAATTGAACCTGGAAAATTGTACATGATTGTATATTCAGCTAGTCTGATTACACAGTATCTCCATGGTCTGATATAAAGTAAAATTGTTTAGACATTACGTACTTATGAAAAAGCATAGTCAGCCTTTAGTAGGTACTATAATATGAAAAAGTAGCCGTACCTTTTTTTAATTCGGTGAGATTAACAAGATTCGGAATAGCCACCGTCCCCATACGCTGCCTACATATCTAATGTAATTTTTACCTATGCATATTTATATGTACGATCCGCACGTACATTATTGTATTGGTGTTTGTATTCGGGATCATTTAAATCTTCAGTAAAATAGTTCCCAAAATTCAGTAATACGTTATACAACGCATAGGTAGTTACACACCTTATTATTTCTAAAATTATTGATTCACTTGGCTACGCATCATCTCATAAAAACATAAGATGTCTATTTGAAAGTGATCGATTCGTGAAGTAGATCGATCACTTTCAAATAGACATCTTATGAAAACGAAATAATGATATACGTGTTAAATAAATTATTGAATGTGATTTGAATTGAAAAATAATGCTACTACTATACCATCATGGATTATCACGCAGCTGGTCTGCTAAGACATTCGCGATGATGGGAAATCTCATCGCTGAATTTAAGATGTTAAATTTCTTTTAAATTTCTTTTTCACACTCGAAAATTTACGAAAAAGAGTGACATACTAATTTTTCATCTCTACATTTCAGAATTTATAATATGCTTTCTAATTTCAGTGATATATTAAAGCTGATTTACAGCTGATTTACATATTCAACAAATTACCGAAGTATCCAAAGCTGTTTTATCACGCTGCTATTAAATTGTGCGGTGCTATTTCTCAAAATAAATGTTATGTAGCTAATATGTTATATTAGAATGCAGATCTGTTTGATAAGGAACAAAAGTCTGTAAAGCAATAAATCTGATTGGTGCCAATAAAATAAAACTCAATTAATAGGGATATTTTACATTTGTATATGGCACGGAGAAGACAACCTGTACGTTTTTTATATGCAGTCAGTCTACCGGTATACATAAATTGGTAGTAAAGAAATATGAAATGAGTTAAAAATAGAAAAAGTAGTAATGTGAGTTTTTAAATCGAAGAGAAATATTCAAATCAATGTTCACACACGCAGAATATAGTGTAAACTGAAAATAATAATATGGCGTTGTTTAAAATGATATCGCACCTTTTTTTCAGTTTAAAAACAGTGTAACGGGGGTCCGTAACGAGAAATATTAAAAACGGAAAGAGAATCCACCCCCTCTCTGTTCTCGCTCTGTGTATGTGTATATCCCTTTATTTATATTTATATTAGCCCATTTCCGAAAAACCGCAGGCGTAGGCTGCAAACAAAGGAGTAGTCAGGCATTCTTACGCCATTCTTCATGCGGGGTCCATACCCCCACACCATTACGTGACGCCACTGCGGTTTATTGGAGGTAGAGCAGGGAGATGGAAAAATAAAATTTTGCTGTTATATTATTGTAGATGTAGATATTATTAATGTACAAAGGGAAAATATTTTTATGATTAGGATTATTATTTGCTTATAATAATTTTACATTATTTTTTTAAATCTGTTCTTGAGATGTTTTTTTTTATTTATTTTTACCTAGACCTGACAAGTCAATAGCGTTCTTAACTTTATAAACATTCATTTTAGTAAACAGGTACAGAAAAAACAACTATATACATTGGTAGAAAAATAGGATCTATAAAAAAGTCGTGTTATCAAGTGAGAATCAAAACTCTGATTTTTTCAATATAAATCAACCAAGTGGTCGTAAAAATTTATACTCACATAAGTATAGAAGACTATTAGGAATTTCCTGGAGAGACCACATCACAAACGAAGAAGTTCTTCAATGAATCGAAGGAGGAAGGCACCTGTTCAAGATCTTGTCAGAAAGGCGTGCAAGGTGGATCGGCCATGTAATACGACAAGAAGGCCTCTTGCATGCCGTAATGGAGGGTATGACCGAGGGGACAAACTCTAGGGGACGCCCACGCCGAGAGTACCTACCTGGAGGACCTGTTGGTGGACATGCGCTGCTCATCATATGCAGAATTCAAAAGAACCGCACAAGACAGGGAGGAGTGGAAGAGAAGAATTAAAGAGATAATTGCTGCAAACCAATCCCAGGATTGAAACCAGAGAGAGAGAAGTATAATCTACATGAAAAGTCTAGACAAATTCACTCATTTTCGTTTAATGAACTGAATTTATTTCTCAATCAAAACACAAACTATGGAAGTATTCGTACAGCGATAGGTATGTATTTCGTTTTGATTGTAGACGAATTGGGGTCATTATAAGGAAAATGTTTCGTAGGCACAATTATGATATCTTACATTCACTAATCCCCTGAATTTGTGAGTTCACAGGATGTGCTTCGGAGGATACGAATAAAAGTTCTTTTTCGTTTCGTTGTAAATATAGATATATGATAAAAAGAGAACGACACAACTGTAACTCTTTTTCTTTTCTAGATCGACAAAGAGAAAAAATGTCATTCGAATAGAGTAATAATAACTGGTGCAACACACTTATATTTGTTACTTTGTGCAGTAAATCATAAACTTATATAAGTTCTCGAACCTACTCGAATATCTTTTTTTTTTTGTAATTTCATATTACACACAACACAAGAGGTAGATAAATAGTGCAGTATAGTACCACTATTAGTCTGTTGATCAGATACATCTGTCGTCATCGTATGTACATAGACTGTAGACCTCTCGTTATGAGCCAATATGTTTAAATACTAGTTTGAAATCAGGCTTCGCTTAAGGAATGATGATCACATTGAGAATAAAGTTCTTTTTTTTATTAATAAGGCAATTTACCCAAAAACTGAGTAGGTAAGTAAATTGAGGTAATTTATTAATTAAAAAAAAAAACTCGACAAAATGCACATAAATCGACTTTTTAGTCGACATTTTTAGGAAGTTAAATACTAAATACTGTAGTAAAAAATCTTTTTAAAGATCGAACTAAATTGTATTATAATTTAATTATTATTACGTACTTTATCGATTGAGTTGAGGTTTATTTTGTAAATCTCCATATTACTTTACGAAAATAAACAAAGTGTTTGACTTTTACTATATCTATTGATTAGGTAATAGTATAGTAACCTGGTCCTCAACTTAAAAAGTTGCGGACAATGGAAATATTTTGATATATTTTTTTCCACAACTTTTAAATGATTATTGAATATAAACGTGGATGAAAACGTCAATCATAAATCTCCAACCATTCGAATATTTCTTTGGATAATGCTCCAAATTGTCACTTGAATTGAAGATTTATGATTGAAGATTAATGATTGATGATTGACTTTTTCATCTAGCTGTGTGGACGCTGTTAATGAAGAACCTCATCTTCGTTTTGATATTATTCCTATAAGTCAATATTTTCTCTTAATAATTAGAGAGAGTAAGATTTTTACACTTTGAATAAATTTGACTAAAAATATCAAGCAAATTGTAAAAATCAGATGATATAACATAGGTACATAATAATACAAACAATTTACACAGATCGAGCTAGTTTCAAACTTAGATATGAAACTTGTATTATTGATACTAACGCAATGTTGCATATATATACCTACAATGCACCAAATATAATATGTAGGTAACACCTAGATCCAGAACAATTTGAACAGTAGGTTCCTACTTTTTCATTGTGCTCTGGTCGGGAATCGAATCCGGGACTCAATGGCAACAGCGTTACCTCTGCGCCACACAAGTAGTTATAAAGTATTTATATAAACTTATAAACGAACATGAATATTTATAGAGTTAGATGTAGGAAAATAATAACAATAGCACACGTGTTATAATATAGGTAGGTACCTATTAAGTGATTTATACATTTTCCTATACATCGATAACACCATAGTGATAATACTGAAAATAGTCAATTTTTTGTTAGACACTCCTAGCTTCTAAAAGTAACAATCACAATTCAAGTTTGCTATTCACGGTGATAGATTGAGAAAAAAATAGTGATCTTGAAAAAATATATATTTGTGTCAAAATAGTAATTGATTATGTGTTTATAAGTAATACGTAACTTACCCTGACATTGATGGAATAAATGCTTTTCCTTATTTATTAGATTGTAAAGCCGTAAATTTGTCTCGTTTATACCTATATTCTAATATATAAAAGGAAGACGTGTGTGTTACACCATTTATAACTTAAGAATGGATGTACCGATTTGAATGATCTCTGATTTGTTGGATTCTTCTCCGCTCAGTATAGCCGATAGGCTATTAAAATATCTTACAAATTCATGGGAAGAAAAAATATGAAGAAAATTATTTACGCCATATATTTTTAATTTCAAAAATAAAAACAGTATGGAGAATTATGGCGCTGTTAGCGCTTCAGCGTCGCCTGTTGCATTGTGCTAAAATAATCCTTATATGTTCTGCTATATTAAGAATATAATTACTATAATGAACATGAACAAATTGTGTAAAACTGGTTGCTTACTATAAAATTATTCTACTAATATTTATGTGTCGATAGATCTGTGGACGTGCACAGATAATATTTTATTATTGTAGATGGAAAATTATTATAAAACCAAAGATTGTGCTATTAAAGATGAAAATAAGAATGAGTTCATGTAGTTCTGATGCAAGATTGTGTAGTGAAATTTGCCGATATACACTACCATCATACTGCCAAAGTATGTCAAATAACTTATTTATTTACGCCATACATTTTTAATTTCAATAAAAAATGCAATATGGAGAATTACACAAATTCACATTTTTTTTATAATATAATGACCTATTTATAGAATAATTTTTGTACACATTTTCAAATTAGAATTGTTATCCATACAATTTAACAACTGTGGTTCTGAAATTTCAATTTTGAAAAAATCATGCATAAGAATTTATATAAATTTAAAATGAATAGGTAAAATCTACTACCTACATACATTACGCACAACAGATAATAAACAAATCTGAGTTAAGTATGATTGTTCGACATAAATGAATTTTATTTTTTTACATTATACCAGTGATTCCCAAAGTGGTCCTTTACCATTTTGAAAATTCGACGACGGGGGGGGGGGGGATAGAAATTTAAACACGTAATATTTTTAAAGTATCCGGTATTGACATAAACAATAGTCGGTACAAATACCCGTTACATTTTAGAAAAATGTAATGTGAGAAAATATTCTAGAAGAAAACCGAGAAGTTTTTGAAATATTTCAAACTCCTATACCATCTCGAAAATTTAGCGACGGGGGGTAGAAATGCAGGGGGTCCATCGGAACCAGCAAAATTTTGAAAGTGATCTGAGAGAAAAAAGTTTGGGAACCTCTGCACTATACGACGACACACTTGGACAATTACGGGAGTTTGTAAAGAGATTAAAATATTAATCATTCATTGAATCATCGGCGGTACGAAGTTCGCTGGGTCTGCTAGTTTATTATAGGTATAACCATTTTAACTTTACTTGTTGAGGACCAATGTGCCGTCAATTAATTTTTATTTTTATTTTTATTTATGAGCGGAATATGTGATACTTAAATAATTTACTTATCTGTGGTACATGTTTGTGGATGACAGCTGAGTTATGAACGTCTTTTTTCTATTTTGTAAACCATATTTATAGTTGTTATCTGTTATGTACTTTTACTAATAAATAAAATAAAATAAATAAAATAAAATAAATAAAATAAAATAAATTATTTTACGGCACATTGCTCCTTGCAACTACTGAAGTTACCAATCACTGTTATTGAGGTTATTGTGACTGTTATATTTTATGTCACTGCGACAGTCGACTGTAAGCCAGACGGCTTTGGCGGTGAAGGATTTTCAGGATTATGGAAAAATAAATATGAACATTGACTGGCTCTCCGTACGTAAAGAGTGCTGAACGTAAAAAAAAACTGCTAAAAATATTTTCAGTTATCCATACCATTATCATTTAATTCTATAACTATACATGAAAAAAACTGCATACATAAAAAATTGTCTTTGTAAACGTAATTTATGGTGAGGACTTTTTTCATTATGAATCTTTTTAATAAGGTAGGTACCCACTCTTAGTGTCGTCATTCTAAATCGTATAATTTACATCTAGGAAAATGATTCAAATATATTATTTGTAAATATTCGATTATCCCATTCAAATAATGTTGAGTCTGTGTCTCAATATATTTTCCTGCATGTTCTTTTTCCTTGTACCTCCTTTCATATTTTCAAAAAATATATAATAAAATTTTCATGAATTTCAATTAGTTGGGAGAAATCGTGCGTCTACGATAAACTCATCTCTATGTATTGATTGTATGTGATATTATCATGTATCTATGTTATATAAAATTGCTGGTTAACAATGTGCAGTGAAAAATATATATAAAAAAATTAACGTATATTCTAATTTAGCACTATAAACAAAAAGATATACGAGTACTTTTTAATGCTTTTATAACCACCATTAAAAATAATAATATAATTCTGTAAAATCCATCCCCTGGAAAACAAAAATACCCACTGCGATGAATAACTGGCGTCAGGTTTAGGGTATGGGGGTGAAGAAGGTAAAGATAGAAGGAGGCTTGATTACATTATAAAGGGTTTCCGAAAAATTAAAAAAGGGTAATATTATTGCTTATGTATAAATGAAGGTAGTATATACAGTACGCATTACTCAGTAGATAAATATAATGAAACGATGATATATACCTATATCTAATACACCTACGTAATGTAGGTAGGAGCCCCGTGTAGTCATCTGAAGGGTTGTGAGGAGGACAGGGAGTGGATATGAAAACAACCAAGAGGGGATTCAAAAGATATCACCGCGATGATAATAATATTAGTGGGTGGGATCGATCATAGAACACAGGAGTGAAATATGGCGGAGAAGATAAAATAAAAGTATCTATTGTACGTGATCATTCACGGTATTTTCTAATAAAGTTGTATTCAGAAACCTTCTTCTCCTTCTGCTTGGACTCCTGAAATATCCGTCAAATAAAGTTATTTCAACATCTTCTGCTTGTAGTAGATCAGTAATCTGTTGGGAATTTGTTTCCTCTTGCGACGCTGAAGACCAACTATCCTTCCATCTTTTAGGTGCTCTTCCAGGCAATATTCGTCTTATGTGGTATTCTCACTTTGGCGAATATCGCCAAGGCACCAAAATATCGCCAGCCATTTGAACCGTGTGAAAAAATGACAGCTAGTCTGAAACGACAAAAACCAGTAGAAACGATATCGTCTCGAGTTGACCACCTTCCAACTTTTTCGGCCGATTGAACGATTTGCGCATGCGCAGATGTGCGCGGCGTTCGTATCTATGGTAAAAACCATAGAGTAAGTAATAATAAAGAGATGACATGAGCCCAAAATCCCATTCCATTCTTATTGAGAATTCCAAGAATTGAAGTTAGCTACATAGTGATGTCAATACAATTTATAATCATCGATGTTTTTAACATAGTCGAAGACCCTATCCTACTTGCAATGTTTTCATATAACAATATTTCGTCATATAATAATCTTTTCTTACCTATTAACCTACTTTATTTTTAATACTTGCACCATATGTCTGGCAGGGTAGGCATACACGAAATAATGCAATAAAATGAGAGTTGGGATATATTGTATAGGTATTCAGTACTCCCTGCTTAAGTTGTTCATATATTTGATCTGTTTGACATATTATGCTTCATTAAAACTTTGTATAGTAAGAAAAAATATAATACTTCATGCAAAACCAACGTCAATTTAGTAAAATCATTAGGAAATGAATTGTTTACAAGTTTCACGTGAAAGCTTTTTTGATATGTGTTACAATAGATCTGCTACTAGATATTAAAACAATGATAATCTGTCCATATTAATTAAAAAGAAAATAAAATTTTGTTTTGGAATTTTGCTGTTAGGGAATAGTGATAAATAAAACAAGTTTGATAAATTAATACGTTAAATATTATTCTGATATTAAAATATGTATTACAAATTTCTACAACATTGATCTTATTCGCCAAACATACATGAGATTTAATTAAATGAGCAGTCAGCGGTTTGAGGCATCGATATCATATTTGAGTATCAATCAAATGCAAGGTGTGCTAATTCAAAATCGGGGGCAAGAATCAGGATCTGAAACAAAATAAAAAATAAAATAGAATTCAATTTCTTAATAACTAAGTTATATCTATACAAAAATATTCTCAACAAATATATGTATCGATGTTAAACATCGACGCTCAATTTCCATGCCTATGACATTATGACAAAAGTTAGAAATGTCAAAACACATATTAAAAATAAGCTTTTACTCCTAAAATCGAGTGATATTGTTATGAAATATACACATAACGTTAAAGCTATTGTATATTTATTATTTATAATTGATTATATTACTAAAATATAATAAATAAGACGGATAAACACAAAAATGTTTCATACTTACAAGTGGAAGGATACTTCCGATTTATTCTACAAATAAACTCTTTTGCAGAACGGAAATGAACAGGTTTTCATTCTTGAAATCGTGTACACAAAAACTGTTTATGAAAATAACACTTTCACTTTAAAATAAATACGAAAACACGTCGATATAAACAAAACATAACACGCCGTCCTAACTTGTCAGACAATATTTAGCAAACGACGCACTGTAGCTAACTTCTCATTGATCTGTTAAGGGGATAAGGGGACAGAAATTTGCCTCACTATAGAACAAAAGAATCCAATAGCCTTGTCGTATCTACCTACTTATTTGATCTTTGGTAAAAACTTTATAACCTATACATTTTATA
This sequence comes from Athripsodes cinereus, assembly GCA_947579605.1. Classification (NCBI taxonomy): domain Eukaryota; kingdom Metazoa; phylum Arthropoda; class Insecta; order Trichoptera; family Leptoceridae; genus Athripsodes; species Athripsodes cinereus. The sequence continues at coordinate 6,450,905 of OX388321.1, forward strand.
ATGTTTCCCGCTTCGTGGCAGCTGTTATCTTTGTTGTTGGTTTGTGGTGTTTGTTTCCAAAAGGCGCCTTATAACCTCTACTATAACATTTTCGACTAAAAATAAACACTTCGCGATCTCCATCTTGACGTCCGCCATTTTGAAAACAGTGTCAAAATCAAAGCGCATCTGACAGATTTTTTCTATATCGGTGGACTGTGTGAACAGGTGTGACGATCAATGGATGTCAGGCGAATTTTGTTTCTTCACCTGGCGATATTCGCCAAATGTGAACACCCTATTAGTGGAGTTTCGTTCGCGGCGATGTGGGCTAATCTATCACTACTCATGCGATCCACATGGTCCCTCCAGAACCGTCTTCTCTTTCTGCTCCACCGAACGATATCTTCAGTTTCGCAGATTTTTCTTATTTCGGTGTTTCTAACTCTGTCTCTGAGGGTTTTTCCCGTTATTGCACGTAGAGTCTTTATTTCAGAGGTTCGAAAGAGATTTTTTGTTCTGTTAGTAGCTGCTCGCATTTCGACACCATATGCCATTATCGGCCTTACGCAGGTTTTGTAAACTATCTATTAAGAAACCGCGTCACCATATACATATATTGATAATCTACGATACACAACTCCAGAGTGTTTAGGCAGAACTTCATAATGATAATTATGGTATATACTGAAACATATTTTATTGATAAATGACAATTTCAACCACCTATCTCCAATGACTTTTTTTATGATACGCAGTTGATATCTTACACAAATATTAAAACCTTAATAAATTTATAAATCTTTCCATAATATCCAATCTGCCTCTGCCGCATGGCAAATGACCCCGTAGGAGAGAAGTGGTAAGCTTTGATATGGAAATTACCTCACGGAATAGAAATGACTTTTTTTATTGTAAATTACAGGAAAGCAGTCTCGCATTTTTTTTAGATTATAGGCCTCGGCTATTACGTGTAAACTCTGAATGAATAATATTAAAATGGATACATAGCTAAATTACGGTACTATCTATACAAATATATTGTGTTAAATATACTTTTGGAGAATTATAAAAATACCTACACCAACATATAAAATGTATAAATTATTTTCCAAGCTTTTTCAGACGGGGTTGAGTTTGCAAAGCCTTAAAACAAACAAGCAATGATATTATTTAAATACTCTTGTGAAGCATGCTCAGGCTTTTTAAAGACCGTGAGTAGTTTTTTTTGCAGACGTTCAACATTTCATAATGAAGATTTTTGAAGTTCTAGACAAAATGCACTTTAATTGAATTTAATGTTTCAGTATTAACATTGTGAAACAACACTTAAAACATAAAATTAAAAAAATTTGTTTCACAAAACGTGTATACAATGCATACCAACCACAAAGACACCTAGCGCTTTTAAATACGAATCAGGTCTTGTACTCAGTCCTAATGTTGACAATTTCATTACGCTGCGTATCAAATGGATGAAGAAAAGTATATATTTCTGAAAGATAGAGTGTGAGAAAATGTGGACACCCGAGAACTGCATGGCTGGAAAAAGTGAATCATATGGATATTCAAGGATGACCGCGTGTTGAGTAAGAAAAATCGGCGTGCATGTATTAGTAGTTGCATGAATGTGGAAGAAGCAAAAACTAAAGCCTCCTCTCTGCTTAGCCCACTTAGGATACGGTGTTAGGGTTTACCCATACTACTATAGTAGTATAGTACATATTTTTCTCACTACGAGTCTAACTCAAATTCAAATTGAAGAGATTTTTAAATATTTCATTAAGTCCTATATTACACTTTGTTCAGGCTTTGAAAATGATATAACCAAAGAGTATTTAGTTTCTATAAACATGCACTATAAACTTTTCAGTTCTTGAATAAACAGCATATTATTTATTCATCTGTCTAATAATAAATTACAGTAAACCTGGAATACACTAAGCAATGTGAAATGAATAGAATGAGGAGTGGGATATTTTTCCATTAGGATATATACTGCCATTTTACTAGTAGCAATAGATATTGAAGGTACTCTTCAATCTTCACACGTTCGTGATGAAGTTCAAAGGGTTTTGCTTGCACGATTGATCTAAGAACTAAAGCATAATTATTGGTATTACTGATGATAACTGCGTAGTTTAAAATGCTTTAACCATCTAAGAGTGGAATAATACAGCATAAAATGTTGTTATTATTTTATTTTCATTTACACGTACGTTGAATAAATATAATTACAGAACCTATATCTATACGAGTATATCCTAACAAGTGATGCTATTGGACATGTACTTAAGGGTAGTTAATAGGTATATATTATTATTTAAAAAAAACATTTCATTTACCATTGCTACTGTTTACATTATTAATGTCCACCTTTAAAGTCGATAATCTCATTACATTATAATTAAATACAGCCGGGATAAATATAATCTATAAACAAAATATTAAATATCAATAAACATTCGTATTGTAAATTGAAAATAAAAACCGAGCACAAGATTCGTGTTTTATTTTTTTTCATCTAAAGGTGATCTAAGATTTGTACACCTTTAGTCAATATAGCGTTATGTATGGAACATGTGAACCTCAAACAAAGTTTCAAGTTTAAATACGCTACATTTTTTATTAAGAAATATGAGAAAGGGTCATCTACCGATCTACATAGGTAAGCTGTTTTCTGGTATTTAATGGACTTAACTTTTTCTAGATTTATCAACCTAATTATTTATTATATGTTTAAGGATTCTTTCATTCAGACCGCATTGATATGAATTTAATGATGATTTTTTGTTTATCAACATTTTTAAAAATTCATAACATATCTCATGTACCTATCTATAGGAATACTTACGTACAAAAAATATGAAAACGAATATATATATAAGTAAACATAGATGTGCCTCGTGTCTAGCTGTCAGTAAAAAGGGTACAGTGGGAGACTAGTGTGTGTATTAATAAATATACAAACAAAAACAATGCCCATGTTCTCATCATAGGACATTGCACCAAAACAATATTGTAGTAGGTACCTACAGGTGAGTCAGTTACTATAACCAAAATATCTCACAATACATTCGCCATCTGTCCATTGTTTACTCATAAAATATTCTGATGGGCCATGGTGATGATGCAAGACTATACCTACTGAAAGTTTGTACATCATAATTATGTGTATTCTTCTAAAAATAAAAAAAACAAAGGTTGTATATGATATTGATTTATATTTTACAAGCTTAAATGGCGATGGGATGGTCATATAGTTAGAAGATAGGATAGCAGATGGACACCTATGAGCTTGGAGTGGAAACTATGGGATGATAAGAGAAGATATCGAAAGATAGCATTTTCCAAGGGATGAGAAAAAAGCGGATTCGTGTTGGTCGAGATAGAAAAGAATGAGAAAAAAATCAAGAGGTCTAAATCTAGCAATGGGGAGATTAAGACTAGCTGTAAGTTATTAGGTAAGTAGTATTTTTCTCAAACGGGTATCGCATACACAAGCCTTTCATCACAAAACTATGTATGTATGTAGGTATAGGTATATCGTATTGGTATAAATTCTGTGTCATACATAACGTGTGTCTGTACTCTACAGCCAGATAACCGATAGGATTGTGCGCTTTATATTATTAATACTATATTATTCCCGATATCTATATAATATATAGTCAAGTTCACTGGAATATAAATTTAGTAGAACCTTCGGCAAAATATTTATTGGTATCAATAAAAAATATAATAAGTATTACGGTCAGTCTTCCGACTAATTTCACCTTAGTGGCGCAGCCATAATATTACCTACTGGGTGATGTTTGAGGATTTATTTGTTTTCTTTTATAAACTATTGTAGATTCATGATTTGAAAAATAAATCAAACACATCTTTGTTGTTGGCTTACATAACATACTATTTTGTAAAATAGAGACTTGGAGGACAACAACCAATTTATTATTTTTTAATAAACATTTTTACATACCTATGTTTATAAAAATGTAAATATAAATAAGTAAACATGTTTTGTTCTATTTATACTGGTATCGAACTTGATGCAAGCGCGTGCAATAGTAAATTTACGTATTTATATTCTTTTGTCTAGACTTTTTTGTACCTAATGCTTGTCAGCGGTACATATGTTTATTCGCAAACAAAAACATCGAAATAGGCTCGCCGCGGTGGCTAAGTACGCCATTGTGTTGCGCTTCATACGAAAAAAATATTTTGAACATTGTACTCAGCATTGTCAACAACCTGACTCCGCTGTTCTGCACTTCAGATAGAGATGGAAAGACTATCATCGATATTCATCATTCGAACCAATATCAACAGTTTATTGCACGAATTTTATGTTAGTATTGAAAATTTCCATTTCTTTCTAAGATAAAATAGAAACTCTTAATAAATTATTTTTCGGAACATTAAGTTGTTTGCATGAAACATATTACGAGTATATTCGCACATATAATATATCTTAAATGAGTGGCTTGGGACCGGAAACGGACATATCCATTTTTAGTAAAAAGTTTTATAAATTAACCGAGTTTTGGTTGTTTTTAATAAAAACTGCGATTTTTTCTCCTATCTATCATTTAAATTTCGATATGATTGGACTGTTTTGGAAAATTCAGTTTGATAACATTTGAAACTTAGAATATTTTTTCAAAATAATAAAGGCTATAAGAATATTGTCAAAAAAAAACATTTTTGGATTAGTCTACTTTCCAAAACACACAAATAGAACTCTTAAGTATCTATTATCATTTATTGTTATAATTTTACGTATGATAATTTCCAATTATACTGACATTTAAACGCACAGAATTTATTTTCAACATCAAATCTAGTCTTAGTAAAAATATTTTGATAATCGAAGAACAAAATACGAGTGATATTTTTGAAAATGTTGTTCTTTGCCATCAGCAGGGTGACTCTTGACAAAATCTAAACACGATATAAATCTTAGTCATACGACGCGCGAAGTGACTATTGGGCAAAAATACGCACATACCGATCGCGTAGTAGCGGTAGCGCGGTGTTTTTGACCATAGTCACTTCGTGCGTCATATGATAAAGATCAAGATTAGATTAAGATTGTATTTAGATTGTGTCAAGAGTAGCCCTGCAGTATTAAATACGTATATATCACTCTACATAGTTAGCAAAGCATGCAACAATCAAAACAAGAACAAAAAATCAAACTTATACATTCCATTAGGTACTAGGTATACACTTTTCGGATCTAATAGTTCACATTAATAATTACAAATAGAAGAGTGTGTTTTTATCTACGGGAATGGTTAGACTTAGATTACTTTAAATTTAAAATTGGAATAAACGGGTATGCTTTCATATATCATAAATTATGCGATATTAATCGCGGTGAATATCGTTCATGATTTTGATCCATCGAACATGACGTGTGACATCCCTCATGTTGTCCTAATTTAATATTTAAGTCACGAGACGGCGCACACATATATACACACACACACACACCCTCACACACACACACACTACTACATCATGTCGTCGTATTTTTTTTATAAAATTATTATTTATTTATTTTACAAACAAAATGCATTTCCGCATCACCTCATACCAAAGTCACAGAGAAGAGTGGGTATTATGCCTAAAACTGACAAATATAATGTAGGTATATAATAAAATACATATAATCACTTTGTAGTATTGAGGGTTAGTTGAACGATAATTATTTTAAAATCAATTCGTCCTCTGTACATACCTTTATTGAGTATATATAAACTTAAATGTATTTTTTTTTCACACAGTGAGTATAATCTTTAATTTCATAAAGTACAAGCAGCGAAAACACTAGTTTTTTTTCTCTATTAACAGAAGAGTGAGAGAGAGAGAGAGAGGATTTTTAAAAAAAAAAAAAAAAGATGTATCTGGATTTTTGTTATAATACCAACACAAAATTAGCTCAAATACAACCTTATACACCTTTCACAGTACGCTAAAAACTCGTGTCGTGAAAGAGGAGTTTGCCAGCACATGGGATCGAACCGCGAACTTCATGTGCATGAGACCAAGACTCTACCTCCAGGCTACTGACAAACTCATGTAAATCAAATTCATAATCTGTTCAATATCTTGTACAACGTACACGTAGATATACGTACATTGCAGGCGCGTGCCTTCCTTGTAGTCACTACATTGTATATACATTTAATAGTTTGAAAGTTAGGTATATTGTTGAAATACTAAATCATAAATGCCTATACGGCGCAGAGTAATTTTTAAAGATTTTATTATTTTTTACTATAAGCCAGGGATAATACGTATAATGTGTGGGGAAAAATACGATAATATTATGTAGTAGGTATTAGTAGTAGTATCTATGTATGCTATACCACAGTGGTATGATATGGTTGACTATATTATAATAATTATGGAGTCCCTTTGGACTCGTTACCAGAACGGATAATTGATCCCTGGCGTCTCTATAACATTTCATTACTTAAATTCACCGAGCTGCTGTATATACCTACGTATTACGTACATAATAAATATAATGTAAGTATGTATGTACCTACTATTAAAAGTTCTTGACAATTATTTTGAATATATATAATCCGAACTTTGTCGATAAAACCTCCAAAGTGTTCATATTGTCAATATTACAGTTGCAACTATTGAGATCTCGAGTTCAATTTCATCCGATACCGACCTACTCTACCTTCACGACACGAACATATTGCTTTCTGTGAGGATGCTTGTGAAGTCTTTAGGTTTATATCGAACCAAGTCTTATTCAATTAAACTGATTTCAAAATAATACACGCGTATTGTTGTTTCAGATGTCTGATGTGAAAAATATTCAAAGAACCTATTTTATAAAAATTCATTCGTTCATACCATCACGGCATTTCCTACAAGTGTCAATGGATGGATTGCACGTAACAAACATACGAGTTGTCTTCTTTGTGCCGATAAAAATAAAGACATTCAGAATGGGTAGCATTATTCATCACTAAACTGAAGACATTAGATGTCTAAAATCTGATATTTTACGAATAATTCCATTTATCGTCACCTCCAATAGCTTTGCTCAATTTTGAAAGCAGCAAAACATTTGATTTACCTATACACAAAGTTCACATTATTCTGGAAGTTTGTCACGTACCTAATAATCTGGGTTCTACCATTATATATTATAACTACAACATTGGTAAACCAAAAAAACAACAAGGTAGGTACCTACATTATATTATTGTTCCTTTTTATTGTGATTATTTACTGTCACCTAGATATGTATGAATATAGTTGTAATTGTAATGTCCTTATAAGGCGAAGACGTCTCTCTCAATAAAACATCAAGGTATAGATATTAATGTTTTATTGTGATTATTTACTGTCACCTAGATATGTATGAATATAGTTGTAATTGTAATGTCCTTATAAGGCGAAGACGTCTCTCTCAATAAAACATCAAGGTATAGATATTAATGTTTTATTGTGATTATTTACTGTCACCTAGATATGTATGAATATAGTTGTAATAATTGTAATGTCCTTATAAGGCGAAGACGTCTCTCTCAATAAAAAGCATATAAAAAAAAACTGAAAGTTAAAATACCTTTCATTTCATTTTTTTAACGACTCTTTGAGTAGGCATATATTATCTTTACGAATACGCATATGTCTAATACATGCACATTACTCGGATATGAGTTAAACTACATAATAAATAATGCAAATAATTTTAATCTAGGCTGAATATTCTTCCAAACAAAGTTTTTAGCGCTTTGCTAAATAATTATCGTGCCTATATACTTAAGCACCAACCTAATGAGGAAATGTTGAAGCGTCCATTTTGTCGTCGTCCACTTTTTCAACCCCTTCGCTTAAAAACATCAACCCTCTCCCCCTTACACCAAGTTGGAGAACAACAAAGGTCCATTGTCTGTCCACCATCCCCTCCTACGCCTAATAATAAAACTCCAACCCCTAGGCTTATATTAGCAGATATACTCCAACCCCCACCCTCTTTATGTTATGTTATGTGAGATATTCAGTCCCTCCTACATTTTTCCACCCTTGCACCACACCACCCCCTAGCAGTGAGCCTTGGAACTTTACGTGTCATCCAAAATGTTGACCTGACTCCGCATCTCTATGTACATACATCTCTATAGGGGCATGTTATATAAATTAATTTAAAACAATGTTGTCCCACATTATATACTATATTTAGTACCGTACTAAATGTTTATAACATAAAAACACGCAAAAGCAGATCTGTATTCATTATATTTCTTCTATAACAAGAATTGAAATTACCACTATCAATCTAGAGCTTCCCTGATTTCCGAGTATTATTATTCTTTTCCAAAAAATCAATTTAATTCATTAAATATTTGCAATAAAGGTGTAATGAATGTTTGAAAAAAAAAGGAATAATAAAATACTGGAATTGAACTACGTAGGTACTTAGGTATGTACGAATGAAGTGAACGAATTAAACAGAGTGTTAAATTTCCATTAAAAATCGTTAGTACATAAATATAAGTTGCTTGAAGATTTTTGAATATCAATTTCCATCTATCAATCTCAGCATGGAGTTAGGTATATAATACGAGTATAATGACATCATAAAAGCGAAAAAGTCTGCATCTAGTTTCAAATAAAAACACTCTTTCGAATAAAATCCTAGTTTAGACTACCAACCTTTTGACTGCATTATTGCATTATATGTGTGTGTCTGTCTAGATACATACCTACACATTTAATAACAAATGTATTCAATGCGAGTCTGTTGTTATCTATCATATTTCACTTCTAAGGGTTACCGAGGGATTATTTTTAATTATTGTTATCAGGAGATCATAAAGTTAAACGCATACGATATAACTAAATATTATATTATATCAAGAAAACTATGCTATATACCTACTGCAGATATGGGAGTTATGTCTCCGCATTGCATAATATGTAAAAAGCGGCAGTGGTACCTATGTATGTATAAAGTACAAACAACAGTGGTAAAAGTCGTATGCAGTAGTTGGTAATCCCTAACTTCTAGACGATAGTAATTATAATATTACTGTGTATATATGGCCGATAGAGATGGACACACTATTATGCAGACATTTGTTTGATGATTTGCAATGAATTCGATGTGCGAATTTACAACCAAAACGTATTCTTATAGTAAAGTTTTGATTATGGGTTGACCGGACAAATACCTATACAAATGATATAACAACAATCTCAGGGTTGAAAACATATTTATTCAAAAAAAAATTATGTTTCTTAATTACTTTATATATCGAGTGATTGCCATGACTGGCAGTATATGCACCAAAGCGATATTTTGTTTATTCTCTTAGTATCACTCTTACAATTACTTTAATAATTAATGCGTATGTGTATTATATTACTAATTTCTTACAAATACCTACATATTAAAACTCTATCTCAATACGGGAAAAGCCTACTGAGATTGTTGTGCATATATAAAAATGTACAAATTATTTCGATGAATGTACTACGTGTGGTGAATCACTGTTTATATCCTTTATTATTCTGAACAAAAGTGGATATAAACTCATAAAGTTGTAACAAATGACACAGAACTGTGTACTCGCAGTGTTGTCTGGAAATCTCTGTGCGGCCACTAGAAGTAATGCGAGTAGAAACACCCAGTACCTAGTTAGACGTAAAAAAAATGTGATGAAAACAATGGCTACTAAGTCGCAGCTATAGTTTTTTATGTAACGCAACCAATGCATACTAAAAGTTATGAAAGCTTAACGGCTGAAAGAGAAGTAAATGAGAACTTTATCCTGTATAGAAAAGATAATAATATTATTGATACATTGTAGCAACTCTTTTATGATATGCCTCTGTAGGTACGTAATGATAAAAACTTAACACTGTCGATTCAATATGGTGAATGATTTACAGAGTAAAAAACCATTTAATAAAATGCATTCGTTTTAGTTAATCTTTTTCATTTCCTGCTTTGCTTGGTGATTTGTATGTTTTTTTTTATGATAAATCATTCTTGAATTCTAAGGATAGGTATAGGTATATAATTATGTAAACATTTTAATTGTAAGTTTTTTCTTTTAGAAAATTAGACATGATGGCATTCCTGTTTTCATTTTCAATTATCATTCAATCAAACAAAAACATGTCGTTGTAACTTTATAAGAGTCCAATAACACATTAAAAATAATTACAGAACGGAATTTGACAAAACGATGTGTTAAAATAAAGTTTAAAAAATGTTTTGACATATTAATAAATACTTCCAGGGTAATTCAATGTATAACTACCTTATTTCATATTTTTAATGCACATACTAATCTTAATTTCTGTTTTAAGTTGTTTATTCGTAATGTGTTTTCGTAAATATGATCAATTTATTTCAATACAGGCATTGGTAGAGAGTAAGATATTTATAATGTGTAAAAGTTGAACTTTTCCTATTAAACAATGGGTTTATCTAAAATCTACGTTAAAACTTTACAATTTCAATTTAAAAATCGAACACTCTATAGATCTCAATACAGTAAAACTTTCTGGCAGCAATTCGCTAATGGATAATCGACGTTTTATGTTGAAATAAACTTTTCTAACAAATTAATTTCAGTAGTAGGTACACGTTTATTAATGATTGTAAAGTACAATTTTATAAATTATTTAAAATCTCTAGAGTGATATTAACTAATAAAAAAGTTTATTTAGAAAAATACAGTACAGAAGTAGGTACCTACTGAATGTTAGCACATTCTTGTACTCTTGCAAAAAAAGTATTTTCGATTTCTAGACTCATTTTCCGTTTGGGTTGTGCTGTTTTTAAAGATGATATTGTTTACAGTTGGCTTTTATTCCATATTCAAATATATTTTTTAATTCGGATGACTGAATAAAAGTAGGTAAATCAGTGATGGTTTTGAGAACAATTATATTTTTACAAATGGATAGTGGTTGTTTTAGATCATCCAAAACGTTTATTATTAGGTATTTTAGACGAGTCGCCTTTTCACAATCTGTATTCTCACACATCACAATCTGTAGGTAGACACTTACTATCATATTTGTTTGCGATTATGAATAATATGTGTCATTTCAAGTGGAAAATTTGTATGAAAGATCTGTCCCGGAAAAATATAAAAACAAAAATAAACAAACAATGGAGAATGATAAATAATAATAATACAGATGGTAGAATAAATAAATATAATATATGGGTGTTTGATGATAGGCGAAGAAAAATAAATACAGGAATGACGTGAAATTCATTAACGCCATAAGTAATTGAAATGCCTTGACAGTTGACATAGCACGTACTTGATGGATCACTCGACGTAAAGCTCTGGGATGACTGCACCTACATAGTATAATATCTACATGTTACAGACACACACGTGCTAAGTGCCTGATATATTATATAATTATAGTATATACCGATTTTTATCGTTTTGACGACTCGTGATCGTGTAATAATCAAAGTTTTACTCATTGATTTGGCGGTAACGTTGTGGTAGTTTCTAAACATAATTACGAATGTTTGGAGTCAAAAAACTTTACTTTTACCACTAAAAATTATTATACTTACGCGCGACCAAGGTATCAACAGGCAACCTTTCATTCTCAAGCGCAATATTTGACTATCAATATTTGTCAAATTTTGGCAATATTTGTCAAATATTGCGCTTGAGAATGATAGGTTACCTGTTGAAACCTTGGTCGCGCGTATAATTTTTAGTGGTATTAGTAAAGTTTTTTGACTCCAAACATTCGTAATGAAGTTTTACTCAGTTATAAGTGTAATAAAAAAATCATGTTTACCTTTTTAGACACAGAGATAAGAATATTTTTTTGCACATCATCATTATATAACAGTGTAAAAAAAAAATATATAAAATTTAAAATACTAGGATGTTATGCAGTGGCGAGCTTTTCACTATGAAGTGATTTCTTCCATCTAACCACGTAACCATCTAACCATGTAAATGTAAACCTAGATGCTTTCACAATAGCGTCTTCATTTGCTACCTTATTTATGAAAACTCAACGTAGTGGTACATTATAGATTAAATATATAAATAATTAAATTTATCTTGAACTACCACGTGGAAAATTCTAAGCCTAAAAACTTGTTATAAATTAAGGTTATCCGTTTTTATATATTGTAGATATTTTTTTAATGAAAGCATATTGAGAAATATTGTAATAATACCTACATATGTTATAATTTTTAACATAAATTTATCTCTATAATTTTTCAAACACAACTTTGTGTCGGAGATTGGATTTCCTATGCTTTCCCAGAAATGTAGATGTTTAGCATATTAAGCTATTCAAATCAAGTTTGGACACCGTTTTGTTGAAAAGTTATTCAAAAATGATCGCTTGCAGTGTTTTCTACACAAAACGGCGCTTTTGTAAAATCAAGTTTCTTGATGACATTATTACCTACGATCATAATAATTCTAAATGATTTATTCACATTGATTTAACGTTAAAAAGAATCATCTTTGATAGTTTAATCATAATATTATTAAATTAATATTGATTAACTTTTATTTTATATCAGAAATTCTAATACAATAAAATAATGAGAATAAAAAAGAGACGGTATTTAAAATAATAATTAAAACATGGCAGGTCGCGTGTTATCCACGAAAGCTATAAACAATAAACAAACAATATCAAAAAAAAAACATCACCTCAGGGATTTGTTACACAATAAATAAATAAAAATAAACACAAATAGAAAAACAGGTACCGTTGCGGTATGATTGACAGCAGATATAAAAAAAAAACAAATAGCACAAACACAAAAAAAACACCAAAATAAAATTAACAACAACAAAAAATAATAGTTAATTAGGTATTTCTTTCATTGAAAGAAAACATATTGTGGAAATTTAGGGAAGTCAACAAAAAAAAAAACAATCGATTTTCATGCGTATAAAAATTGATTATTCTCAGCCAAGTGCAGCGAGATACTAAACATACATACTAGTTGCGCTCTGAATGTAGGTACCAATGAATGTATGTACTCGACCCATTATTGGACATAACATGATTGTGTGCGGCCACGTATGTTCGGTTCGATGTATTGGAGAAGAGTAGGTACGCAGGTATATAATAAAATATATAATGGATGAATACTCACCTATTATTTTTATGTACCTATAAACTAACGCATTTATTCATTTATACTTATATACCATAAGGGAGACATTTTATATTCACGAACACTGCTGATCAAATTATCGTGATAGATTATTATATATATTTAGTTAAGAAAGTGAATAAAATTTGAATTGCAAAGTAAATTAAAGTGAAAATTATTGAAAGGTATATTAAGGTATATTTGATGCATAAAAATCAGTTTTTTTCCAACAAAAAAAAATACATAAAAACATTTTTCAATTTACGTGGTAAAAATTGAGTGTAAATACATTGAACGTACACATGTTACATTATTATTTTAGAAATTGTGACGTAAAACTCAAAATTACATTTAAGTTATGATAAAAATTAACGCGTATATGAACTTCATTTTATTTGGATAATAGTGGAAAAATGTTGAAAATGTATGAATAATAATACTAAAATTTTCCACTAATTTCAATAATGAAAGAAGATGTGTTTCTTTTTTTAGAAAATTTACAAAAAAAAAATTTCAACGTCTGCAGATCAAATTATCTATAATCAAAGTAGAAATAGGTTATTAACACAAACAATGACATGATTGCGTAAAACGTAATAAATGATTCACATATATTATCATAACGATACAACAAAAAGTAAATATCTACCACATTAGAAGGTAGTAAAATATAGTTTTTATATTTTTTTTTTGGAAAAAGCGTTAGCCATTTATTTGATAAATAAATAAAAAAATTACCAGTTGTGTATAAAGTATTCTGCAATGAATGCAGAGATGTATATAACGTGTATCAAGGTAGTGAGAAATAAGTTAAGAGGGGGGTACAGTAGAAATGTATTTCACATGTTTAAGCAAAAGTGCTGTAGGTTGGAGTAGGAACATGGGGTAGTGTCAGGAGCAGAAGGGGGCATTCTTTACATACCTACACCTGAATAAGGGAATCATCACAGCTTTATATTATATACTTAATACTTGCTGTGTGTGGAATCGATGGCGCCGCGATGTCGATGTAATGGTATATTGACGATAAATCTAATAGCGACATTACGCCGAATTTCTTTAGTACCTACCTTTTATATTTAATCGGTATACAATTACAGATAACTTCTTACAGTATCATCTTTTTTATTTAACAGTATTTTAAGAACATACATAAAATGTCATAAAATCTACCTAACTGAGCATGAGCCTTTACCAAGAGAGACTTCTACTTCTACTTCCGCAAAAAAATATAATACGACGTGGGAAGAAGAGGAAATATAAATCGTAAAAAAATCAATAAAATTGGCACAAAAACCATTTTCTATAGAAAAGACGATATCTTTCGTGCCTTATAGGTAGTAGGTACCTATCGGTGATTATCGATAATCAAAATATATTCTAAATTTTATTTTATTTTTTGAGTTTTCGAGTCCCAACTGACTCTAAAAAAGTCAAATATTCAAAATTCACGAAAAAAATTGTTTTCCAAGTTGAAGTGTTACGAATTTTGAAATTTTATTCCCAAATTAAATTTCAATCCTAGAATATTAAAAAAAAATTAAAACATCTTTCATCACATTTTAAAGGTACGAACATTTATTTTATTTTTCACAGTATATTGCATATAAAAACAATAATTACAGTATTATTATAAGTTATCAATTGTTAAAATAAACTCTAGTACTTAAAAAAATCCGATGTAGGTACCTCACATGCATAGCTCGCATCCCTACAACTGTAAGTATATAAATATACGTAGGGTCTTGGGGGTAAATAGATCTGCGGTGTGTATAAGTGTGTGTGCTAGGTAAGTATAATGTACGAATGCCTTATGTAGTGGAGAGCTGAAACATTTGTGCAGGAAAGCAGCAACGAGGGCGCCTCAACTGGGAGGCTTGCAGAAAATCTTGCACCGTTATTAGGTACGTACCATTAAATACTACTCGCATCATTGCAGCGCTATTCAAACTATTAGGTATATAAACACATAAATTTAAAACCGATCATATAAATATGTGTTTTTTATGCCAATGCTATTGCTATCTAACTAATCTGAAATGACTAATTAATACTGATAACTTAAACTTCTTGTAGGTATGTTACCCTTTTGTTTATTTTGAATAGATAGGTACCTTTACTAATTAATTTTTCTTGATAGAATGAAAGTATCACAGAAATCCCTCGAATAAAGGTAGTAAACTAATGACATGTAAAATTGTAGAAAGTATTAGATTTTCTAATGAGTTCTGTAGATGCGTCCATATTTAAATTCAATCTTGATGTTGTATGCGTGTAAAAGTTAGCCTCTTTACAAAAAATTAAAACATTAAACTATTATATTTACTGAAAATCACCGCATCACATACCTACAATATGAAAATACTACGCCAGCAAACTGTACAAATTGAATACGTAGAATTTAAACGTAGCAATTTAACACTCTATTGTTAAGTTGAGAATCTCTGGATGCAAGCAAAGGGCTCTTTGTATTATAGTTCCTTGCGATAAATTCTGCAAAACAGGTTTCATTTTATCAATAATAATTTATTATAATGAATCAGAGATGACCCTTATCGCTGGCCATTGCACGATTCTGGTGCTGCACATCAGCTGACGGGGGATCTAACTAATTAAAGCAATATCAGCATTAGCTCGGAGATTTCTGCAGAATAGCTCAGGTCTTGCAGCGATTTGCAGGATCCGGTTTTTCAGGGGTGGGATTCTCGTAGTAGCTACACGCGACACGGAAAGGGGAAAAGGAAAATGATTTTGTTATTATTATAATTCTAGTGAATCGGGAGAAATGTGGGGATAATGTCAGTGGTGGTGGTTTTATGCATCCACAGGGGGTAGATATGAATAAGGAGCAGGATATTATTATTATACACAGACTACAGGTGGAAGTAACATCAGACGTGATTTATTGATGCTGATGGGGTTTTATGGCGCGTGTGCTTAGAGGCAGATCGTAATTTAAAAAAATAATAAAGCCTATACCCAGAGCTTTTTTTGTTATTATTTGTGGTTTCTCAGAAATATACCTACATAGGAATCTATGTGAAATGTTAAAAATATGTGAAAATTTGAATAAATGGATAAATCATTTTCGATTGCAATAAAAGCAATCGAAAACGATTAATGTATTTTTTACGTGTCGTTTTTTCACATATCAACAAAAATTGATGAAAGTATTTGAGAATAGGTAGGCGTTGCAAAACAGTTCGATTATGAATAGTTTTTTTTCTGCAAAAGATTAGGACGCACCTACCTATTACACAAAATAATATGATCGCAAATGTAGCTGTATATGTACTTACGTATTCCCATAACTTGTTGATAGAAATATAATAGGTAGGTATATCACTCGTTTTGTGTAGTGTGCACAGTGTATAATTCCAACAGAATTCTTAATCGTATTATTATTTTCGAACGCCAAACGCAAAAACATCATAGAGATGAATTGATTACTTCAAAATCATTATTGTATTGTATTATTATTTTGTTTCAGAACAATTTAAGAATAATATCAATGTTTTAATGTTTTCTACTTCTGCTTCTTTTCTAAACGCATTACACACAATATTGAGCGATGCATAAATATCTATGTTTATTCAACATTAAAAAAAAGCTTTAGTTTCGATAAGAAGGTGGATACCAACCCATTACTAATGTTATTAAAAAAACTTTTCAATCACAAGACGGATTTCCTTGACTACAATGAATGACTCCTTAGGGAGCTTAAGCAATCCAGTAATATTTTACAAGTAATGACAAAGAATTTAGAATAATTAAACACAATAATAATCTATTATAATCGTATTTGTAATCAGCAATCCCAAACCAGGCACCAACATACCACTTAATATTACAAAAATTACAGATAGATTATGATTCCTATAAGAATTATACCTATGCGTGTTGTGCTTACAGTTTTCTCTTTTATAAATAAAATAAACATAAACCTGGCTATAGGTCTTCATAAAGTTTAGGTACCTTCATTCATATAGGTAATATACCTTCATTTTATATGGCAAAAGTACGCACAAGTCCTTTGTATCTATGCAACTACCCGCATTTTTAAATTACGTCCAGGTATTAGGTGAAATATAAAAATACGAACAAAGGAAGAGAACAAACAAAAAGAGAAAATAATAATAATAATACTTAAAAAATAAAATAAACATTTTCCATTTAAACGACACAATTTTAAATTAATTTCGTTAAAAATATATAAGTTTAAATATAATATAACATACCTACATACACCTACGCAACTCTTTGCGAACCCTTTTTTTTAATTAAATTTAGCACACCTTTAACAATAAATTTTTGCACCCTCATAAATTTTCTCACAAAAAAATATTACGACGTACCTAACCTAAAAACGAGGCAATACCCTTTTGTGTGTTTTTTTAGGATCTTAAAACATTATTCCCGTGTACCTGTCATACCGGGGTAAAAAAAGGAATTTGAATGTATCGAATAATTTCCGCGTGATAAAAAAGGTTGCCATGTACAAAAAAGGTAACGATCTAATTTGAAAACTCATTCCACCCGAAACCCAAATATTATACCTACTACTGGATACATAGGTACCATTACGCCTTTTTTATTTTGTACGAAAAATCGTTACGCACCTTTTTGATATAAGGTTACATAAGGCTTGGGAGATGGTACTAATTGAAAAGACGACACATCGCGTCAGCCAATTCGAAAAATACAAGTGTTGTTTTTAATGTGTATTGGGTCCATTTATTTACAGCAGGGAATAGAAAAAGACTTGTTTCCACAAATGCAATTGATGTCAGGTAAACATCGTTGTCTGTCTATTCATAATGTGGCTGTTTATTTTTGATGTAGGTAGGCTGTTTATTTTTGATGTAAACAATTTAATTGCCTTTACTTTGAAATAGTTTGTTATTTATATAAAAACACGTGTTTTAAAATATCAAATTAGGTACATAATGCTTCAATTTGTGGAAATATTTTCAAATTATGTGCGATATTTTCATTTGAAATTTCGATTACTATTTGTAATTCTGAGTTTTATATTTTGATCGCATCAGGTAAGTATACTGTATTTTGTATTTCTACATTGTACGAGTATATGTGCATGCCACAATGCACGATAACTATAAAGGCCATGTCTTCAATGTGCAGTAAACTAATAATTAATCTACTTATTATATTACGTGATAATGGGACATGTATCTAACTGAATAAATATTATTCATAGGTATTGAATCTCTTATGTGTAAATTTAAACGATTGATTTTATTATTTGTTTATAATATGGACAATTTATATAATTATCGCGCCGTTTAATAATTCGTGATCATTTCAAGAGCGCCATGCTAAAGTAATGTCAACAAAAATACATTCAAAACGAAGTTTTGTATTGCGATGTGACGTTGAAATAAAGTTCCCATCAAAATGGCTATTGCCGCATTCCTTATGAACTCGCACCCCAAAACACGTAAGGCCCTGTGCTCCCCCGCATGTTTCTCCCGCCCGCACTAATGCTAAGCCACACCGCCATTTTGATTACATAGAGTAGAGAAAAAATACCCCCACTCCCTCATCTCTCGGGGTACATTATGTAGAGTAGATAGCTGATACAGACCTATGTATGTACGTAGTGTGTACCGCTACCTACTGTCGACCGGGATCTTCCCTTCTCAGTACTACCCTGTGTTAAAAGGGGTGATTTTATAAAACACGTTCGCATTGTAGATCCTCCCTTAACTGCCGACGAATATTTTTACCACCCTTTTTCTAAAAACGTTCAAGTACATAAAATAATATGCCAAGCATTTTTTACTTTCGTTAAATATCCAACCCCTTTTATTTAAGGTCGATTTTAGCACGAAGCATGGATTCGTCGTACTTTTCATTTTATTTTTTCAACTAAAGTTGTATTTTTTTTTTATTTTAACAATCTCATTCCTTGGGGGTGATTTATCAAATGAGCCTGTCGTTACAAACGAGATAGCGGGAGCGTTTGGAGTTTTTTTTTATATTAATTTCCCCCTTAGCGCTAGTTAGAATACGGTTGATTTTTGCGCAACGCGTGCTTGGAGGTGGGTTTTTATTTCCTTTGAGTAAAGGGACGGTCACAAACAGAGGGGTTAGCAAATATTTAAGACCGCTATTAATTATTTTACTGTAGCGGAATAAAACATACAAGTATACAACTCTATAGGTATACAACAGCGAACATAATTATCTGGCAACATAACCAACTCTATACTACCTTATAGGAATATGTCTACCTATTAGTTACAAACTACCAACAGATTTTATAACGCAATATTCTTGTTCATTCCGCAGAGATTATAAAATATTAAAAAAAATATTACGATACAAAATTTTATACGATACAAATCATTAAAGATTAAAAAAAATTAACCATTTTTTTTGTAATTTAGTTCACAGTTCGGTGTTATTCGTTCCTTATAGGGTAGGCAAATTCCAGATGACCATATTATTGTATATCTCCACCTAAACATGACCGTAGAAGATGGATTAACTTATCTATATAACTATATCATATTATGATAACACCTACATACCATAACACTTCATCATTCTAAATAAATTTCCCTATCGCACGCGGCACTAGAACCTTTCAGAAAGGGCTAATTTATCATACTTCCCTTATGTAAAATAAAGAGTAGATAATGTACCTACCTACCTCCTTCTACATGCAGTGGATATATAATATTAATACATAGGCAGGTAGGTATGCTCCTACTTCCTCATATATTCATATTACCTACTTTAAATATCAAGAGCATTCTGGCCCCTCTTTATGTTTATAATGTAAAAGGGCTGCTTTATATTATCTAATAGTCCCTCCGATCCTCTGAGAAGAGTTTGATGGCGCTAATGGTGTCCGCGATTCTCCCTTCTGATGGCAAATAGTAATAGGTAATAAAAATAATAATAATACCTACCTAAAATGAAAAATATCTCATAGACATCGCCGCAGCCTTAACGCTTAATTAATTTCAAATGGAAGAATGGAATAGGTACATAGATGGTAGCAGTGGCGGAACTAGATTTTTTATATCGTTTTTTGTGACTAGTAAATAGGAACCCATCCACAATTAAAGTAGGTAGGTCCTAAATCAAATGAGTGTTTGAGGAGGATATTGGGTGTCATGTGAATGACAGTATCTACATAATATGGTACGGGAGATGTGATAGTCTTAGCTGGGTTATGTCTTTGGAATGTCTAATGATTGTTGCCTAAAAAGAGTGCTTTTTTCGACAAACGATCTTCTGCAATATTTCACCGTTCCTGTGACAACTAGGTTAGGTATCTATGTAGGTCGTTATACATATATGACATGGGATATATGTAACTAGCATCGATTTATAAATATATAGATAAGTATATATTATTTTTAATGTAATTTCTCTTTTAGACTATACTATTCTTGTGTAAATCTCCAATGCGTATTGCCCAGATTAATGTATGGAAGTTACGTCACTGCTAGGATGGTGGTATATTACTAAGAGTGCATGCTACCATTGCGTGTGACGTCAATAGTAATTATTGTACATTGGGTACATAGATAATATAGAATTAGGGGTGTAGGGTAATTAAGGCATACGCAAAATACATAGAATCCGCGGAGACAAGTTGGTAAATAAAACACTGAAAGCAATCTTTTACAATATGTCTACATTTTTGCATCTAGGATTGATATCTAGGATTTCATGCAAACATATTCAAAATTGTAGATACTGTGTTATAGCTAAATGGAGGTATTATCTCATTACGTGAATTTTATTACGGTGTATTATTTGCTTATACATATTAACGTTAAACTACCAGTCCAAATACCCAGCGTCAGTAAGCTGGCACATAAAAACTGCAAATGAATTAGGAATAGGTATATAAACTCATATTTTGTTCTTCGACTTGGATGAATTACACAACATATGT
The DNA here is from genome assembly GCA_947579605.1 of Athripsodes cinereus. Taxonomy (NCBI): domain Eukaryota; kingdom Metazoa; phylum Arthropoda; class Insecta; order Trichoptera; family Leptoceridae; genus Athripsodes; species Athripsodes cinereus. The sequence goes on from OX388321.1 coordinate 6,471,976, forward strand.
TTACAACCTTCCTACTGTTAAGTTTTCTTTTTTTATATTTCAAATTGTAAATAAAATCTCATCTCATTGTAATATTATATAGGTTCATATTTATTACTAATCTCATCAGTACCAATAAACAGAAAATATAATTTTATAAAATTGTGAATCCGGGTTAGTTGGAAGACATCGCATTTTAGCTATAAACTTGCCCTCTGTACATTGAATTGTATAACTGATATTTTCTATGATAAATGCTTTAATTTGTATTTTTGTAAACAATATACAGTGAAGAATATAATAAATAAATAAATAAAATAAGTTTAGTTTGTAATATGTGCCAAAAGACTTTACGTTCTCCTTGGATAATAAATAAAATAAACAAAAAAATAAAATAAAATAATCCGCTTAAAGTTATTCGGTTGAAAAAACCCTTTGTATTTGCTAGATTTTTTTACAAATTTAAGTTTGATTTATCAACCGACGGTTTTTGATGGAATACTAATAAGTTATCAATGAAACAAATAAGATTGATTGAGTTATTCCACTATTGACTTTATTAATTTGCGAGCCGGCTTTCAAGAGTTTCCGCTCTCATCGTCAGGCAAAATAAAAGTGATTTTTCACAATTTGTTGTTCAGACATATTATATACTTATATACCTACATGCGAAATAACTATAATTTATAAAAGTATCTATTCAGGATCCCGTGATTACAAGTAGACACTAATAAACTTACTAATTAAATCTATAACTAGATATTTGTGTATTTACTGATTACCCCATTTAGCAGAATCGTTGTGAAGGTAGAATTATAGCTAAAAATAAAAAAAGCACGATTGCATCGAAGGAAAATACCATAGGTGCAATTAGGGGAACACAATTAAGGACCATTTGTGTGGACACAAACATTTAGGCGCATAATTCCTACAATCTCTTATGCCAGGCACGTTTTGCACCTTCGTATAAAAAATATCTACAAAAAATAAAACAGTATGCATTTATATAAAACTTCTGATGAATAATTTTATCAGTTGAATAGTAATGCTGAATAAATAAAATGTAATTGATTTATTTTCTGACTATTTTACTTAATGTTTTCGGTACAAATTAATGATTACCTACGTATTATCTAACTTTGTATAACTAGTAAACATTTATAGAAATAGGTACAATTAAAGTTGGGTAACAAATTTATAATAAATAATATTAAAATTTACGATTAGTAAAAGTTCCGATGGTTTGGACATATTGAGCGAATGCAATATGAAAGAATGACGAAGAGGATGTGTTTATATGAAAGAGGGGGTGTGAGGAAGCGCGGACTGCCAATAACCACGTGGCTTGATCACGTGGATAGAATTCTAAATGACGGCCGCGTGCATAGCTACCTACGTATTTATTGTCAGTATCAAAATTTTATAAATCAAATGTTTGACTAACTTTGGAAATTCATTATAATTAAAATGATTTTAAAACACTGTATAATTTCCAAATTTAATTTATTCACCTAAAACGTTTTCGCCAAGGCTTCTACTTGGCATCATCATCAGCTTGGAGTCCTCCTGATGATGTCATCATCGGAGAGGACATCAGCTTGGAGTCCTCCTGATGATGCCAAGTAGAAGCCTTGGCGAAAACGTTTGAGGTGAATAAATTTAATTTGGAAATTATACAGTGTTTTAAAATCATTTTAATCAAAATTTTATATTTACCTACGTTGTCTAATTATGAACAATAATAGTTTGGAATCAAAAAACTCAATGTCAGTTTATTGATTGAGTTGAGGTTTATTTTGTAAAATTCCATGTTTGACAATGACTTTATAAGTCGAAACCAGGTCATTATATAATTAATAGATATAAATTCAAACTAAAACGTACTTTAGTATATATAAATCTATGACTAACACCAACTGTGTTTTCTTCCATATGTGATTATTCTGAATATGTGACGGCCGGTGTGGCGCGGAGGCTAACGCTCTTGCCTTTGAATCGCGAGGTCCCGGGTTCGATTCCCGGCTAGGGCAAAATGAAGAACGAACTTTTTCAAATTGTCCTCTGGGTCTGGGTGTTACATGTTTATGTGCTTAGTACATTGTACTCTATATAATTGTGTACCGTCGCGTTAGTACCCATAATACAAGATTTATTTCTGAGTTTGGGACTAGCTCGATCTGTGTGAATTGTCTATACATGTTATGTTATTCAATGTCAATACACTGAGAAAAATACTAACGAAATTTCACAACGAATCATTGGTACGTACTATCAGATTAGGACCAGAGATCGTACAAACGATTCATTTGTACGAATCTATAATATTAACTCTTCGCAAACAAGTTGTTGGTAAATTTACCAATGATTTGTTTGCGAAGAGTTAATATTATAGATTTATACCAATGAATCGTTTGTACGATCTCTGGTCCAAATATGATAGTACCGTACCAATGATTCGTTTTGAGTATTTTATTAAAACTACCTCCTTATATCTGATTAAAAAAATCATTCTTATTTTTGATAGATTTTACTTATTACCTACTTTTATGTCATGATATTTCCGGTGGATTGGACATATGAAAAGAACAAAAAGAGATCAATTGACTAAGAATATAATATGAATCGCTTAGAAAAAGGATACTCAAAGATGTAGATGGTCCAGGATCAAATGACTAAACCATGTTGTTAACCAAGCGTAATGGCTAAACCAAGTGTTGAGAACATGAGCGCGAATGTTTTGGAAAAAAGTAGCAGGAATAGATAGGTACCTACTTATTTTCGTGATGCTCGATATTTTCTGTTTACCCAGTAAGACAAGCGATGTGATGTAGGTATGCACAATAATAATGTACCAGACGGTTTTACCTGTAATAATTATAATGTTAAATTATAGGTACCTGCCTATTTAATTAAAACGGACACTTTACCCGTAGATATAAGTAGGTATAAAATGGGCTTAAATTATTATTCTCCTGACTATGATAAATTAAAAGAGTTTTTTCCATGCACAACAATATCATAATAATCTCCTCCTTTCTGTTTGTTTTACTAAGAAATGGCGGCGTTGGTTGTTCCGAAGTAAAAATCTCGTTGAAATTATTATCTACCATATTTTTTTCACCCTCATTATAAACGTGTACAAAAAATCTTTGTTTTCTTACAGTAGGTAGACGAGGGGGGTGGCCTTCTCACACTGACGTTAAAAAAAACACCCCTAAACTCTGTATACGTATTCTGTATTATTACCTGGGTGTAGATGTGTGTGTGAGCGAGGTGCGTTGCATTTGTGTACGTACTAAAAAAAAGACGCCAAGCTGAGATCACAACCACACGACGCTGACCTCGTAGAGTTAACGGAGAACTTTGAACATATTTCGCTAGATGGCATTAACATACTAATTAATCCTACTAGATTCTTCTTGGGAAATATTGCATCATTTTATTCTGTTAATGTAGTACCTACATTTTTTAATTTTAATTTTATTTTTAAAATAGATACCCATATTCAATCATTACAGAAACACATAGATCTATTAAATTGTATTTATGATATTTCTAGAGTTTATCACATACAGCTAGTCCGCTAGCTACCTCACTTATGGGTTATAAAGTTTCTGATAACCTACTGTGAGATGAATATTTTGATACTTACCTGTAAGCCCAAACAAATATATCGTGATAGTGTGTAGTTGTAGTAGATTTCTATACCTAGTTTATTTATGAAAATTATTATTTAAAAAAGGTTTGTTTATAGCTTTGGCGAAAATATATTGCAGGGTTTATTCTTATAATTTTTCGTACAATTATCTTCGACTAAATTCTAATTTCACATAGAGTATTCAAATTATCAAATTAATATACTACAAAATAATATTAGGACAAATATTTTAAATCTTTTAATCAATGTAAGGATTTGCTGATTTATTGTATAATGAAAACAGAATAATGATATTGATTATATTTTGCAATTGTCTGAAACAATAATGGTTCAGCGCCTAGTGATAAATTTAATAAATGCACATTTTATAGACTTACTTACCTTGTATGTACTTCATACTTCTGTGCAAATATGTAGAAAATATTTGTTCACAGATATCTTATAAGTGAATTTCCTGTAGGAAAAGAGAAAGTACCTACTTATAGCGCTATCTACAAATGGTTCAATAAGGTAAAAAAAAACAACAAAAATGCAACAAACAAAATAAAATAAAAATCGTATTTTATTAACATTGAACTACAATAATTACAAGAAAAAAAGCATTTTACATACAAACACTATAATTAATATACTTGATAAAAATTATCATTATTATGTAGGTACATTAACAATAAACTTCCTGCAGATTATACATATAATATATGTACTTACAAAATAACTTTAAACATACTTAGATATACCTACCTCTATCTGTCCATAAAACGAAGGCATATCTCATAAGTAGATTAGCCAGCTATATGAAAAGTATCATTTGAAATGATAAATTTAGTATCTACACTGACTTATATACAAGTTTAGACGTGTCTAATTGATAAAATAAATCAAGTTTAAATTTCTACTTTCCTAAATGTATAAATAATACTTTGACAAAAATGGGTTAGTTGAGAGATCTCTGTATATCGATGTATATACATATTTCTTTATAAAATTGTTTATACTCAATATACACAAATATATGAATTAGTAAATAAAAAAAAATAGTTATCTACTGAATGATAGTGAGAGATTAAAAAAAGCAAATTTTGTTTTCAAGTAAATAAGCTTTCTCTTCTAGACATAAATGAGCCTGTTTGACAAGCATGGAAGAATTGCTGGTAGACATTGTCTAATAAGTCAATATGTACCTAAAGCCTCGTGTAAATGTATGCAAATGTTTCGTTTAAGAATAGTTTTGATTGTGACTATAATGGATTATTTTATAACAATAGCTAAGCCACCGAGAAAATATTAAATATGTAAAGTTTTCCATAAACATAGTACAGACCTACTCAATGAATAAACTCTCTCTCTTTCTTCTGCCATCGATAATTTTTTATAAATAAAAATAGTAAGGTATCTATTTTTACAAACGTTAATGCTTGTACCATAGACATACATTTTAATAAGATTGGAATCAACAACGCTAAACTAAATGTACATACAAATAATAATTACTCGAACACGTACAATATTCGTATGTGTGACTATGGTAACTGGACGGTCCTGGTTGTCATGGGTTGTCCTATATTTTGGAGATGCCATGAAACGTCAGATGACAGTACTCATTAACATTTTATGATTTTTCATTTAATTGTTGTTTTCTCATGTTTTATAGTAATAATAGTAAAATATTCAGTCCTAGATAGGTTTAATAAATATAGGTACCTTTAAATATAAGCTAAATAATCTTAAATTCAGCGATGAGGTTTGCCACCCATCCTGAATGTCTTTATTTTTTGTTGACATATAGATGTGCCGTAATGGTATAGTAATAGTACCTATATATAATCTAATAATTAGATTGATGTTTTTTGTTTTGGAGTGAGATTCGCTCATAGAATTTATATGTCAGTGGGTTGCACCCTCCCTTACCCGTGAATATTGCAGGAATGGTAGTTCCTTTGTCTTTCCTACTCTTTGTATATTTTTTATGTTTTCTATGAGAGGTATCAGAAACAGCCTAAAGGGCCCTTCTGACAAGTATTAGTACAAAATATAACTATATAATGTTCAAACATATTGTAGATATTTCTTACATGTCGATGTTACTTCATTGCTGTAAAAAAATCAGCCCTTTACAAAAAAATATCAAAAACGACACAATATTGAGTTCGATAAAAAAATCATTTCATCATTTTCAGGTAAATTAACAGAGTGAATGTGTACAATGTTGTAGCTGATAATATTTTCTCTGGCATGTACAAATTAAAGTTTTTTTTAATGTTAATTTTTTTTAATATTATGATCGTTCCCACTTTAGTTACAAGAGCGTTAAAACCACAGACAATAATAATATGCACTACGAATGTGTATGTGGCGTAGATATGCGGTTTGTGTGTGTTATGATGACGTAAACACTTAGTTGGCGATGTTTATTTTTCAAAATCAATCAATGAACTTGGACGGGAATCGATGACGATTGCCGGGTGATTGAGAGGGGGGAGTGTGGTTGTTGCGGGTGTGTGCGGGGGGGGGGGATATATGAAATAAAAAATAACAATCATAAAATAAATAAAGGATATACAAGATCATTGACATCACCTATATTATGTTGTTTTGTTGCATTCCGCGCTGCAACAACGTGCCGGTGGAAAAAATACGAAAACTCTACAGAGGCGACGTAAGTTAAGTAAAGTATTTTAATTTTTATTATGGATCGCATAAACGTAGTGATTTTAAATAATGGTTGAAAACGAGACAGGGTTTGCAACAGAAAAAAAGGACAAAATAATTTCTGATAAATAATTGTTATATAGAGAGAACGTGGTGCATGCACTCTTTAAGTAAAACATTGTTCTCAATGATTTCTGCAATGAATAAACAGACCGCATTTTTCAAGGCAAAATAATAAGACATTTATGACAGGTGTTTTACATTTCATAAATAACCAAATTTAATTTATTGCACAACGACTCCGGAAAACAATCATAAATATTCTTAAATGAATATCATGGAATCGGGCGTAAGATGCTTTTTGAGTAGCTTAACAAGAAAAATGGTATCAAGAAATCGCTAGATTAGATTATGAAGATTTCAATGAAAATTCTAATATGTAATATCTACTATTCGTTGGGCAATGACAACATGTTACTACAATTAGATCATCCCTGGTAATTTCGCGAGTGTATGTGTGTGTGTGTGTTCACTCTGGGTTGAATAATAATTGTATGTGTAGACGTCTCTTTATTCTGTTGCTGTGAATATGTTGGTAGACGATATATCTATTATATTATGTCTGTATATTATATTATATTTACATGTGTGTGTGTGTGGTATTAGTAGTAGTGACCATGTTTTATGTATAACATTGAAAGGACGCTAGGATGCTTTTTTTATAGATTTTATATAAGTAAAAAAAAAATTGATTCCTTTAAGATTCATTATACAATTCACGTGAATGTGTATTGACGTACACTTAATACTGTTTTCAGGTCACATATTTCAATAAAAATAATAATAAAGATATATTATAGATACTACTACTACTATACCATCAGGACATAGTCCACAAGTAGGGTAGCCAGCAGACCAGCCGCGTGTAGTAAACATGTAAGCTGTCCTCTCTATACCAACAGAAAATAAAGAGATTTTGGATGGGTGTAAAAGATACAAATTAATTTTTTTCTCAAAACCTTACGGAAAAAACATAAAAAAGAGTCAGAGATCTTATTTTAGAAAAATACCTTTATAACCTAATTTATTCCTTTAAAAATAGATAAAGCGTTAAAGTCAGATTAAATAAATAAATATACTAGTGAGGTAAGATGAGATGAGGGTGGGTCAAATATCTTTATATTTTTCGCGAATCAGCATTATTTTTCCGAATACTCGAATACGGATGGTGTATATATAATTCTTTATAACACAAGAAAATCTTTTGAAAATTTCTTACTAATATTATGTTAGTATCTTCTACATTTATCTATGAAGATAAAGAGCTTATTAAGTAAGAAGTATCAACGATAATGGTAAGTAGAAGACCAAAGGGGAGGTCTATATCCAGCATTGAATTCAATTTCTAAAAGCTGAGAAGCATATTTTAATCAAAAAATAATCTTTTACTACAATACCACCACGGCATATCTCACAAGTGGGGTAGCCAGCAAACCAATTCCACGTAGTGAACATGCAAGCTGTCCTCTCCGTCACAATAAAAAATAAGACATTCATTATGGATGGCAAGTCTCATAGTTAAATTAAAGATGTACATGGTCTTATTTATCAAACACCTGTCCTTTACAGGATATTCCAAAATGACTGGAAGAACAATTTTTGCCGAGTGCTCCACGGAATAAAATAAAACATGTAATCAAAATGCAAAAATGTTGCGTGCATAATAATAAAAATAGCAGCGGTAGGCGTGTAATTTAAAATTAACAAAAGCATAATGATACGCATTTCAAACACACAACGTTCTCTGTCTGAATCCTCAATCAAATGTAGTTGTAGTGGGAGGGAGAGGGAGGTGGCGGTGGGAGTGAGTGGGAGCTCCCCTCACACTCCCAACTCATAACTCTTCCCTGGCTTCATCCATCTCTCCATTCACCCATCCCCCGCGCTACACAGACAGACTTATCTTCCATAAAAACCTCCCCTTTACTGCCACTGGAACGACCCGGCATTATGCAAAACTACCCCTCCTCAAATCCCCCTCTCGTACAGAGGACGTCCACCCGAGTTCCGCTCGTAAAAACCGAACTAACAACGATCGAGACAAAAACAATCCCTTATCCATACACCATCAATGATGGAAAGAGATGGAAAGTATAAAAAAACCCGCACGGTTTATGAGTAGTTAGCCGACGACGGAAGGAAGGGAATGAGAGAAAGAGAGAGAGGTCGAATCGTGAAAGTTGGAAATTTTCAAAAAAAATACACCAAAAACGCATCTGCGCATCTTTTCGGCGCAGAATCGTTAGTCGGCCATGTCGTTCTTCTATCCGCGGTTACGTTTGAAAAAGATTCTCACTACTCGTTTCAGCAATTTTTGCCCCTTAATTTTTATCCTGTGGTGCAAAAATGGTTCTAGCGAATAGTAGGCGCAAGGTGCAGTTTTCCAGAGCATAATTTTCACATTTGTATGTTTTCCAACTCCAAGTGTTGTGTGAAGGAGATAACGAGATGATGTCGTCTCAGCGTGTACTGGGCGCGTATTTTTGCGCAGCGTGTATTTTATAGGAGGGTGACTAGGTTCTATAGAATACAGAACAGACTTATAACAGAACTAGTCGAGGCTCGGAAATAACGATCGTTACTTGCTGAAGCACTAGACGCTAACGTGCGAAAAGGACGATATGCGTTAGCGACCGAAAAGGACGAAACTCAGAGTGGGCTTTGGGATAACCTACGAATGTAAAAAAAATCTTTAAATCTACAATATTATATTCAGAGACTTAAGTAAAAAGTGCCTACTTATAGGTAAATAAAACACGTCTGACATAATATAATGCTAAAGAAGTTGCCAAAATACAGGAGTTTTATTCAAAACAAAAATTTGTAAACGAAATACTTGGTAGTTTTTAAACGACTCGTTAAATGACATATCAGCGAAAAATATGATTTTTAGTCGAAACTTGCACCAAAAAATATTGAATTAATATAAAACAACTAACTGCTAGAGGACAGCTTGCATGCTTATTAGGATATGCAGCTGATCTGCTGGCTAACCCCACTTGTGGGATATGCCGTGATGGTATAGTAGTAGTAGTAACTAACTGCTGAAAAAAACTTTCCGTAGTGGAATATTGACTTTGCACAAAATAATAGTTGGCAGATTATATTTTTGACAGAAGATTATTTTATATTTTACAAAGATTACATTTTACTTTAAACTGGGTTTCTTACAAAGAGTAGCTGGTACCATCGCCATATAACGATAAATATTTAAAATTTAGGTAAAATCGTGCAATAAAGAAATGCAGGTAAAATCGTAAACAGTGTATTCGAATGTTAGTCTGGACAAGATGTCAGATGAAATATTTTTAACACGACATATCATATTTTAATAGATAGCATTATTAATTAATATGATATATTCGGTGTATTATTTTTATGTAAGATCATACCCGAAGTTATTCAATTATGTACGCCATTCATTGTGATTTAATTAAATTAACTTATTTATAACAAATTGGAAAACAGATGTTTGATAATAATTCAGTATATTTTTATTTGTTTAGTTCATTATTATAATCTATCTGTTCATACAATTATGAAATCCCTTACAAGGTGGCAACCAGATAATAACAATCACTAAAAAATATGTTTTTTATTTCAAAGTACAATATAAGACATTTAATTAAACCTGATTCGTATCTGATTATTGAAAATTCTCTTGAGTTTAACCATGTGCATGTGTTGGTGAACACTCAAACATCCAAAAATACCACCACTCTTCATATGAGTATCTTCGTTCTAAGGGGGGACTCACAGGGAGGGGTAGGCGTACCAAATCCCTCCCAGACCACCCAATTCCCTCTCACCCACCCGACATGTTTATGTGTGTTGGTGAGGAATGTGCATCGGTTTAAGTGTGTGTGTAAGCATGTCTCCTTTTTTAGGTTCGTTGGTATTTTAATTTTATATTCTTTTATTTTTTTGAAAAAAGCACTTTCCATTGTAGTTGGCGCATTCGCGTTTGTAAAAACGCTGAAAAAAACCTTCGCGCGGCGTTCGCTAGATGTCAATCGGTGTGCTGTTTAATAGAAGAATAAAAAAATATATTAACGTTTTTTTTAAGATTTCTATTAATTTACTTTAGTGCTTGAAAATATGATTGAGATTTATATGTAAAAATATTATCGATAATTATTTTTTAACAAATTTCAGTATGTTTGTATTAAAAAGTAATTGAACTTTTTCGTTCCTAATAATTTTTGTTTATAATTATTTATCAAGAAGTTATCGAGATAATAAATTTATTATGATTAGTTATCTACACAGAAAATTGACCAATTTTGACTTTTGATTGAATACAAATATTACAAATACACTTCATTTTTCTTTACATCTTTTTTTTTAAATAGAAACCTTGTAACTATTATTAACTCTTTTTTAAATTTTATCATTAAGGTTGATTTTTTCCCTATTGTTCATTTCGTCTAGTCAATCGATAAAAAAAACTGAAAAATTCAAAATAAAATTCATTGATAATACGCTTAGACATGAATTGAGTAAATATATATAAAGAATGGGTAATTTCTACGTTTTTTCCTATCAAATAAAAAGAAAATTAATTAAACAAAATCTAAATTAGCGTATCTACAATATGCAACACAATAAATAGCACAAGCTAAGCAGAATACAATAATTTTGCAAGTATAAGCTAAAAGCGTTGAAGCGGCAGTTGATTTTTTGTCTTCCTTACATCTTTATGCCTGTTGTGATGACGATGAGACACTTTGAAGACAACTTTGAGAAAATTCTTGCCGGATGATGGAGTCTGGTTGAAACTGCTAACTCATTTATTTCTTCCATGATGAAGATGACTATGTTTTCCGGATGTGACGTGGCGAGGCTAGGTGATACCTAAAATAAACATCTTATTATTATGATTGTCAAAAAAATGTGTATCTTCTCTCTATGGGTTGATAGAAAGAAACGAGTATCATAATATAACGTAAATATGGAAAAATTCGAATTTCGAAAGTTTGAATTATACATGTTTATTTTTTACATTTCTGTTTTTAAAGATATATCTGGGTTGTGTTATAAACTCAAAAACAACCTTATACACTTTTCACACTAAGCTAAAAGCTTGTGCCGTGAAAGGGGATAAGTTTAACTCACAATCATTTCTAAGACATGTGTTAACCCTTTCTAAGGGAAAAGAAACTGATGTGACATAAGAGCCAATATTTATAAATGATAATTATATATTTACCAATGATAATAAAAGCAAGTAAAAACATAAAAAAAAAACAAAATATTGGTTCAAGAGATGTCACTAGTTGTACTTAAAGTAAAAATGATTAGCAACAGCGTTATACTTAGATATTTTTATTAGTTTAAAATGGTTTACAGTATATTGCCACCACCAAAGGTTTCAGTTAATTTTTACAGGTTCGTTTTTCATCAAAAACAGTACAGTACAGTAAAACCGGAGAAAGTGGGTTTAAGCTTCTATTCTGCTACAGACCTGTAATATCTCATGTCTCTGTCTAATTGATAATGTGTTTTAATAAATAAATAAAATAAATTTAAAACACTGTAAAAAAATATTTATTATATTACACTAACCAGCTAAGACCTGTATATCAGTTTAATATATTATCTTCTCATTCTATTAGCGTGGTCCATTTATTTCTCTTCATGTGCCCTCTTTTCTCACTCGATCCTGTTTCTGAATCTGGAACATAAAAAAGGAGCATAAGTATATCATAAAAAAAAAATATTTTCTCTGAACTGTTTTTTTTTAAATTTTTTTTTTAAATTCAAATTTTCTTTTATAAGATTTATAGTTAAAAAACTTTAGTTTTTTTCAGCTTTTCAATATTTTAAAGAATGCCGCCTATAATAAATCCATTATTTTTTTAAAGCACAGAGATGACGATTTGTATGTTAGATATCTATTTCTTATAAGTCAGATACCACATATAAAATCAATATTAAATTGAAAATAAAAACACGTTATTAAACGCAAATTTGTAAGTATGTAGGTATCTAATTGCTTTTAATCGGTAGATATACGGTAAAGAGGATATATTATACTTATTTGAAAGAAGGAATGTGAGGAAGCGTGGGTGTCCGAGAACCACGTGGCTTGATCACGTGGATCAAATTCTCTAATACAGCCGTGTGTTACTGTTAAGTAAAAGAAATCGACATGCGGATATGAGAAATTATAATATGAATGTAGAAGAAGCAAAAGACGTTTAAGGATAGATCAATAAAGTATTCCTTTCTCTCTGCCTACCTCACACGGGACACGGCGTGAGATTATAGTATAGTTTTGAAGGTATAGCAAAAAAAAAAAATAAAGATTATCAGGTTCAGGAAAAATCCTAAGCTTTCGTAAAACGAGTAAAAAATGGTGAATCACGAAATGCAACTTTTCTCATCAGCGCCATTTTGTGTTAGATTCTCTTGCATGGGTGCTCTTACATCATAAATCTCCTAAGAATTCTTAAAGCCAGAATAGTTTTTAATTACTCGGTCCATGTAACAACATAGGGATGCTATTCATCATTGCCCCCTACGTGCGTCTAATTTCTATTCCCTTCATCTTGCACACACTTCTCCCCTTTGTGTAGTGTAAGGGTCCTGACAGGGTCTACTGAATCACCACGACCCCATCACTGCTCCCCCTGACAATGGCAAGGATTTAGGAGAACATAGGTATTCAATATTACCAGCATCTAAATTTACTCGTGAAACTATAACAGGGTGTTTCGTAAAATCGGCACACATTTATCGAGAATTCAATCTACGAAAACTTGAGAAACTCCCATTGTAAGCTTACATTGGCTTCAATTGGTTGTTTTAACTTTGAGGAAAATATATCTTTATTATTAAAAATAATATATAATGACATTGCAGTGGTATATATTTCTAGTTTAAATTAACTACTGGTAATGGAGCGTGTTCTGAAAGGCCTCTTAGATTTTTTATCCGTATTAACCGTAAAGAGTGATTTGTGAAAATTAACAGTGTTTTTTCAATAATCATTTTTCATTTATTAGTTATTCCGATATATCATGTTATAACTTTCTAATAAAGTTTCTTAATGCTCAAACAAAGCGTCATTGAAAAATACTGATAACTGATTTGAAGTGTACATTCAAATTAAATTTTTCTTCCATCGGTTTTTTTCAAGTTAAGTCTAAAATTCCTTTTTTTTTATTTCATATAATATAAACATTAAATACAAATATACAGTCGCGCCAAATCCATTAAAATAGATTTGTCGGCGCGTTCCTTACATAATAATAATATAAACATAAATTATTTAAACCTAATTAAAAGCATCGAACATAAACTTAACAACTAAAGTGTTTACAAAATTTGAATTATATACAAATGCACATTTCAGCAGCCATTCCGTGACAAGCCTTTTTGTAGCAATCTTACTACCATATTTCTTAATAGATGTCAGCATCATATTAAGCAATTTAGTCACGTTATATTCTAAAGTTCTCTTACCGTATTTATTATTATATTTTGGTACCGAGTATCCATCATTCGATTTAAATCTAGTATGATGAGCATGTCGCGGTTTTGTTTATACTCATCTTTCAAAAACTGGGCAAGGACTATCTTTTGCCAAAACAAGCCTTTAGCAGACAAAATATTCAACTTTTTGAAGTATAACGAAATATCATTCTTACTAACAATTAATCTTAAGATCGATTTTTGTGCGAGCATTACCCTTTTTAAATTAGTATTAGAACAGTTACCACAGTTACTAATACCATACCTAATCAAAGATTCTGCCAAAGACTTGTATATTAACTTTTTTTTTTTTTTTTTTTTTTTTTTTTTTTTTTTTTTTTATGATTTTTGTTTTTAGTGATTTTTATGATTTATAGCGCCTTGTTGTATTAATTGTTATCAAATATGTAAGAAAGTACCTAGGCACTTTAAATCATTAAAACATTTCTCAAAATTTTCATCCCATACAAAATCAATATTTTTCTTTAAGAGTTGTCTTAATAAGGCAGTTTTTTCTGATAAATTTTCTATAAAAGGGCTTAAATAGTTAATCATACCTAAAAATCTTTGCAAATCATTTTTATTTTTTTGGTGATTTCATGTTATTTATAGACTCTATTTGTGATGGATCTGGTTTAATACCTTCACTATTAAATATATGACCTAAATATTTTATTTCTCTTAAATTAAATTTGCATTTCTTTTTATTAAATTTTAAATTTATTTCCCTTGCTCTTTCAAGAACTTTCTTTAACGCATTATCATGACTAATCTGATCTTTACCAAATATTAAAATATCGTCAATAAAAATAGTTACCCCCTCAATGTCTGAAAAATATTCATTCATAGTTCTACTAAATACTTCTGACGATATATTAGTTCCAAACGGAAGACGTTTAAAACAATATCTCCCATATGGTGTGTTAAATGTACACAATTCTGAACTTTCTTTATCTAATGGAATAGTCCAAAAACCAGATGTTACATCCAAATGTGAAAATATTTTTGCACCTTGAATTTTATATCTAATTTCTTCAAATGTTGGTATTGGGTAGTGTGGTTTTAACAGTGCATTGTTCAAATTCCTTGGATCCAAACACAATCTCAAATTTCCATCATTTTTTTCGACAATAACTAAAGAACTTACCCATTGTGTTGGTTTTGAAATTTTTTCAATTACCCCTATCTTTTCCAAAGACATTAGTTCTTGTTTTAAACGTTCAATCAACTTAAATGGTACTCTCCTTGGTGCATCTGCTTTAGGTATTGCATTTGGATCCAAAGACAAATGACATGTGTATGGTAAACAACCTAAACCCTCAAACACATCTTTGTATATATTACATAAATCAGTAACAATTATATTTATTTCGTTATTTCTCTGTAAAAGATTTAATTTGATGCATGTGTCTAAACCAATTATTGTTTGACATTCAACTTTACATATGATGAATCTAATATATTGTTTTTTCATGCTACTATTTATACTACATAAAATGTTACATTCTCCCACAATGGGAATGTTAAAACCACCAAATGCTGTGATTTTTGTATAACTCTTTTTTATATTTAACCCATTGTTAAAATTTAATTTATGAAAATTTTCCAACGAAATCACATTTACCATAGCCCCTGTATCCATAATAGCAATTAAATTATACCCATTGATTTTTAATAATAATTCCCACTTGTTTTTATATTGATTATGAATATTACATATTTTTATATTACTTATTTCTAACCTGGAGTCTTGTTCTGATCCATCTTCAGTATCTGAGTAAGTGTTACCATCGTGAAGTGTTCTCAGGTTGTTGTTGGTTATTTTCTTTTTACACATTTTTGCAAAGTGTCCTGGAATCGAACAGTTATGACATTTGATCCTATATGCAGGGCATCTTCCTCGGATATGTTGACATCCACAGCGTCCACATATGTCTTGTATTTTTGTATCATATTTCCTTTGTTTGTGCTCCTTGTTATGTTTTTGATATTCCAATGTCTTCTTATCACGAATTGCCGGGTGAAATTCTCTCGATTGACCCGTATTTATTTTATATATATTTTTGCTTGCTTGCAACTCTTCCATTGTTTTTCTTGTGGATAAATATTTTGTAACAATTTCCATTGCTTCATCGGAATCTTTACTCATTTTTTCTAATAATAATAATTGCAAATTCTTATAATTTTGATGTATATTTATAATGAAGATATCTCTTAAAATGTTTTCTTTCAAATCACCAAATTCGCAAGTTGTTATAATTTCTTTAAGGTTAATTGTATTTAAATCATTTATACATGATTGGGATATTCATCACATTTTCACGAGTCCGTATCATTCAAAATCAAATGGACAAGCTGAAAGCGCAGTTAAAATAGTGAAAAATATTTTCAAAAAGTGTAGAGACAACAACTCAGATATTTATTTAGCTTTGTTACATTATAGAATAACTCCCAAGGACAATTCACCATCGCCATCTCAATTACTAATGTCGAGACAACTCAGATGTAATTTACCCGTAACTAAAAAACATTTAAAACCAAAAATTGTCAAATATAAAGATTACAAACAACATATGGAATATAAGC
Source organism: Athripsodes cinereus (assembly GCA_947579605.1). NCBI lineage: Eukaryota > Metazoa > Arthropoda > Insecta > Trichoptera > Leptoceridae > Athripsodes > Athripsodes cinereus. The sequence continues at coordinate 6,488,387 of OX388321.1, forward strand.
AAAGTATCATGAAAAAACATTATGATAAAAGTTGTAAAGATTTGCCTCCACTAAAAATAGGTGACAGTATTGTTTTCCAAAAAGATCCCAATAGTGATTGGGAGCCAGGTGTCGTAATTGAAATTTGTAAAACTCCACACCTGACACCATGTTATGTATTAAAACATGCGATTCCAGTTTTCAAGTGACTTTTATTTTCAATTATAAAACAAAACAATCCAATGGAATAAATTCAAAATAGAAATAATAATAAATAACTACTAAGCAAAGTGCCTAGGTACTTTCTTACATATTTGATAACAATTAATACAACACGCCTGACATGCCATACGATTATATATATATATATATATATTAACGCAAAATTTATTCAAAATTATCATTCAGTCGAGAAGTAAAATGGGATAGTTTTCGTAATTATTTGTACGCAATCCTAAAGCGGGGACAGAAGGGAGAGTAAAGTAGATTAATGATGTTAAGAAGAAGGGGAAGATGGTCTCCATTTAATGTAATCACGTGCTCGTGTTACGAAAAGGAAGATTGGAAGGAAAGAAGGGTCACTACGGCACGCCATGGAACTGCTAATGTTGTTTGTTATTATGTCAAAGTATATATACATCATATATATATATATATATACAGGATCTTACGGTAAATCTCATATCCAATTTCCTAATGCTTTATATTTTATGAAAGTACTTAAGAATGTGTTTACACGCACAAAAAGATCATGAACAGGTATTACGACTACCGGTTTGAATACAAATGAATCTGTGATAATATTTGTATCTCCATATTATATTCTCTAGTAGGTACATTTGAAATATATAATTGAACATATCTTTTTGATAAATAAATACTAGTATAGAAACAAATAAAATAACATAATATAATAGCTTCTGTTCACGTAAAAATATTTAATAAACTTTACTAATATTCACTATCTATCTATTCCCTCACGCCGTATCCCAAGTGGGGTAGGTAGAGAGAACGGAACGCCAATTAGATCTGTCCTTACATACTTCTTTCGCTTCCTCCACAGTCATACAATTTCTCATGCACGCAAGTCGGTTTCTTTTACTCAAAACACGGCCGTCCTTGAGAATTTGATCTACATGTTCAAGCCATGTAGTTCTCGGACGCCCGCGCTTCCTCACACCCCTCCTTTCAGTCAAGTATATCCTCTTTGTCATTCTATCCTCTTCCATTCGTTCCACATGACCAAACCATCTCAATTTATTTACACGCATTCTATCCACAACACTCCTCTTGCATCCACTCATTCTTCTAATATCCTCATTCCTCACTCTATCACGCAACGTTTTACCAACCATCCTTCTCAGCGATCTCATCTCTACAGCATTTATTCCACTTTCATCCTTCTTCAACCATGTCCACGTTTCGCTTGCATACATAAGTGTCGGTACCAGGATGGTACTGTGCACTAGCAATTTTGCTGACAATGGGTCGAAGTGCACCGTTAATCCTAGCACCGGCTACTTTTCTTCTTTCGATATCCTTGTCACATCTTCCATCCCTCGTAAACAAACTTCCTAAATATACATACTCGTCCACTTGCTCCAAACATTCATTTTCAACCTTTATTTCGCACATTGTTCTATCAATCTCTCTTTCAAAAACCAGCACTTTCGTCTTTGTCACATTCATTTTCATCCCATTCATACTACAGCTATCATATACAACTGACACAATCTTTTGTAAATCACATTCACTCTCAGCCATTAAAACCAAATCATCAGCATACATCAGCGCATTCACACGGTTACCATTCAGTTCAACGCCAACATCCATCTCTTTCAAAGGACGCATACAGTAGTCAACGAATAGGTTGAACAGCCACGGAGACATGACACAACCTTGCTTCACTCCTTTGGTGAGGATAAACCACTCCGAGAGGGTATTGTTTACCCTCACACAAGCGGAGCTCCCCACGTAGAGCGAAGAAATTGCGTGGATCAATTGGCTGCTCACCCCATACTCCGACAACACGCGCCACAATCTTTCCCGGTCCACACCATCATATGCTTTCTCCAAATCCACGAACGCGCAGAAAAGCTTCTGGTGTTTACCCAGAAACTTCTCCACGACCATTCGTAGGGAGGAGATCTGATCGGTGCACCCTCTACCATTCAATATTCACATCCTTAACAATTAAAATTATTTTATAATTCAGATTAGTGATGCATTTCTTTTCACGCACAATATATTTATAATCTACAATTCAGCGATTCCACCCATTCTAATTGTCTAATTATTCTTATTAAGGTGTGGACGAGTTAATTGCACGAAATCAGGCCATTACCTTCCCGTTTTTGGAATAGAGTTTTTTTAAGATCATTGTGAAATAAATAATAAATAACACAATGGAGAGTTCAAAATTCTAATCAACAGTTGATATTTAATGAAAAAAAAATAGGTGTATTTCCATTCAAAAATATATAAAAATATATATTTTATGTCAAACCATGTGCGACATTGTAAAGCGGATATAGGTACCTATTATGCGAATCATTCATAATACACCAGATATTATCTCAATCAAACCTGTCAATAAAACATAATAACTGGTAAATTTGAATATATGTATTTCCTCATTTTCAATTTAAACTTGCTGACATACTAGGTACATAATATTATTATTTAGTTTCCTTTGTGTCAAACAGTCACAGAATACCTTGAGGTGACATTCTCATATTAGCCACAGCATAATAATACAAGAGAAAGCCATTTTAGAGATTGTCGATATAATTACGTATAGGTACATAGTGTATCTATATGTTTCTTGAATGGAACCTCGGGGCTATGATCTATTACAAAGCTTTTTTCAATATATTAATTCAAATACGAATGAAGTAGAGATAATTTATCAATATTAAAATTAATTCATACAATAGAATCATTCGCTTTATTAATATTCTCACACAGAACACATTTCGGAATAAGATTATGCATTCTTAAAAAAATAAAGAAGGAAAAATACTGGGTTATTGAATTCATTTGAATTATCGTGATCACTCGGAAACGAGTGGGTGGTTTTTATACGTATGTAGAATAGAATAGAATATACTTGGCAATCGCATATTTATAAATATTGTCATAACAAAAACATTTTATTCAGTAAAGTACCCGGAGAAGAACAGACAGACAATGAGCCCGTAGACAATTTGTACTTAGCGATCGTCTACTGGCGAACTTTTCGACAATCTACCTACACGTACCGTATAATTATGCGTTATTGTTGCAGTTATTGACGAAAATTCGTTTGTAGGCGATCGCCAAGTACAAATTGTCTACGGGCTCACACTCTTTACTCAACGCGTTTTGATGTCATGCATAAGACATTCAACATATTCAGTTCGGCTGTGATGAGGTATGCAACCCATTCCGAACATCCCTTTTTTCACTGGCACGGAGAAGACGATATGCGTGTTTATAATAAACGCAGTTAGTCCACAGGCTAAATCACTTTGAGATATGTCGTGATGGTAATGGAAAATGAATCGCCTAGGAGAATATTGTCCTTTACTTATTTTATATAGGCATATTTAATACTATTAATATGTCGAGTTTTGTTTCCATAGCCTGACTAACTAAAGCTTTATCAACAGTACCTATGTATAAACCTACCTAGTGTTACATTTATAATATCATTATATTACTCTATAGATAGATAATAATTATGTTGGTTACAATATGTTATACAAAGCATACAGAGTTGTGTCAAGATAATTTATTTTAGAATTAATATTCATGAATTCAAATACCTACTATATTCTCAGTGGAGTTTAATAAAAAAAATGATAGTAATTGTCTAAATTTAGAAAAATATAATATTTTGCCAACTGTATTTGCATGGTGGTTTGGGTTGGTTCATAATTTTATATTGTGCACAGAGAAAAATACTCAAAACGAATCATTGGTACGGTACTATCAAATTAGGACCAGAGATCGTACAAACGATTCATTGGTATAAATCTATAATATTAACTCTTCCCAAACAAATCATTGGTAAATTTACCAACAACTTGTTTGCGAAGAGTTAATATTATAGATTCGTACTAATGAATCGTTTGTACGATCTCTGGTCCTAATTTGATAGTACCGTACCAATGATTCGTTGTGAAATTTCGTTAATATTTTTCTCAGTGTGCCGTTTTAATAATTCAAATCATCTCAAGGGCGCGTTTACACTATAATTTCACATTATAATTTATTCTTTACTATTTTTACAAAACAAATTTGGTTTTGCTTAGATTTTACGATTATGTTTCTATTTTTACGATTTGACATTTTAACTTTAGCACAGTAAACACTATAAACAATATAATTAAATAAACCACATTGCATTTTAGTCGTCATGCGAAAATATATAAAATCAATTATTGATGTTTAACTATTATTTTGAATTTAAAATAAAGAGAAGTTATGGGTTCAGACAGCTACGAGAGCGCCATCTATCCAGACTTATAAAATGTTAAGTGAAACTGTAAAATGTGACGTGTAATATACATTATAACGAATATTTAAAAAATGAGAGATAGACTTATTTGTATACCGAAACGAACATACTTGATAAAAAAAATGTAAAATACAATAATTGAATTAAGTTGAATTTCAAATTATTCAACAACAATTAAAATAATAATATGATATGTAATACCTACACAGAATAATTAAAATAGATTTACTCTCTACGTTTTAATTTTAGAGACTTTTTTTGTCTAATGTCCCAACAAGACGAAAGACGTCTGTCTCGTTAATAAATCAAATAGTAGAATTAACATTTGTTCTATTTATTTCGTAAAAAAAATGGGGTTTGACGATGCCTAATGTGGTGTTAACATTTGGCGAATATCGCCAGGAAACCAAAATATCGTCAGCCCTTTGAACCGTGTGAACAAAATGACATGTAGTCTGAAATGATAAAAACTAGTAAAAACTAAATCGTCTCCAGTTGATCATCTTTCAACTCTTTTCTTTGGTGGAACGATTCGCGCATGCGTAGATGTGCGCGGCGTCCGTATCTATGGTAAAAACTTTAAAGCCTATCAATTTTATAATGTTTCTCGCTTCGTGACAGTTGTTGTTGGTTTGTGGCGTTTGTTTCCTTAATTAAAAGGCGCCTTATAACCTCTACTATAACATTTTCAACTAATAATAAACACTTCGCGATCCCCATATCGACGTCCGCCATTTTGAAAACAATGTCAAAATCAAAGCGCATCTAACAGATCGTATCTATATCGGTGAACTGTGTGAACAGGTGAGACGATCAACGGGCGTGTGGCGAATTTTGTTTTTTATGCAAACGAACTTTGCATGACGATATTCGCCAAATGTGAACACCACTTAAGACGAATGTGCTTGGGAACAAGTCAGTCATTTGATTAGATACATACCTATTGTTATTCGTCTTGTGAAAATAATGACGGCATTTAAATATTCACTTTAAACTATATTCGATGATCTAATGGTGACCGACGCCGTCCCTGATATGTTCCCAAAAACAATATTATTTTAATATGTAACAATAACGTACATAAGTTAGAAATCCAGACGGATTCGGATATTTAATTAGGACTCCACTGTACAAACACTTTAGTATAATATTTATTATTATCATATTATGTACCTAATATTATGTATTTGTTACACAGAGGCTGGAGAGAGATATATAATTTCATATTAGATGTATTATCATTATTATTAAAATCCAAGAAGACTGAAAATAATATGTCTGTATAGACACCAACACAATAAAAGAAAGGTTTTATTAGAATATGCGATACTCTCAAGGTTAATACTATATATAAATGTATACAAATATATAATTTAATTATATAATAATCTATGTACTGTGAAAGTTAAAATGAAATGTCTCAAAGGATTAGATTTATCATAGTCTCATACATTGGGTGTAAACAATACAATTTTTTTTTTTTTGTTTTTCTTTTTTTTTTTTTTAAAAAGATATATCTGGGTTTTTGTTATAAACCCAAATACAACCTTATACACCTTTCACAGTATTATTTCTTACTTATTTCTTATTATTACTTACTTTCACATATTACTAAATTTATAACCCGTTCATATGCTAAAATTAAGAGAATTGCAAGTATTTTGTGAAATTTTCCATTATAATTTCCAATGACTTTAAATAACTTTTTAACAATCATCTCCTTAGGCTCCAACAGGTTAATTAAACCTAGCTATAATTTTTTAAGTGTTTGCAAAAATACGATTAAAAAATACTCAAGGTAATCAAAAATACAATATTAAAATAGATTAATGAAATTGTACGTCCCTTATATCCATACATATTATTATAACACAGTAAGTACTGAAGAAAAACAACATCGGTTAAAATCAAATTAATTAGATCAAGTTTGCAAACCGTTGTACATACATAAGTATATAGATTGGTACATAGATGCTCGTCGCAAAACTCTCTGAAAAGGATTTAATAAAACGAATTCCAAATTTGTGACACTTTACCGCAGGCTTTAACGAACTCTCCTCCTGGGGAGTTCTTACAGCATCCTAAGGCAGCAGGCGGGCGGGCAGACCTTAACCAAGGATCTAAACCAAACCGACCGGACCCCTCGCCAGTTTCTCCAAACCGCATATTTATCCCAAACTAACGTGACCTCCCTAACATACATACATATCCCACCCGACAAAGTATCTATACACCCTTCAACACCCACTGGGAACTTTATTCTCCCCACACCGACAGTATAACAACCCCCTCCCCCCATTATTATCTTCAAAGTACATATTTGTTTAGATACGTTTTATGAAAATTTCAATACTTACTTTCCTACATTTTACATAAAATAAAATATGGAAACCTTTTCATGATATGGCTTCAATCCTTCAGTTATAAAAACAAACTTATTTTTGTACTATTTACATTTTCGTTCATTTCCTCTAATATTGAAAAATCGGAATAAGGGACGTGTAAAATACTGAAACTTTTTTATTTGCTACGTTTATTCATGTAAGTTGCTTTGGCTGAATAGAAAAAGTTTGCCTGTATTGATTAGAAAGTCGAACGTAATATCCCTGTGAAATAAAATTTAAACAATAATATAACTTCATGCACCTATTACAATATTATACAACACGGATAAAGGAATATTTTAAGTAGATAAAACAATAAATTTATAATGTTTTTACTTAAAACCTTAGCCAAGCACATTCCAAACGTGTGCGACGTTGAGTAACTCAAAATTATTCTAGTAGACGATACAAAAATGTTAGTATGTCTTACATAATAGGTACAAATAAAAAAAAAATAGAAAAAGTTTTGCTAAATTAAAAGATAAGTATTTGAATTATTTTTTATCTTACTGTAGAAATAAACTGATAAATGTTGAAAAGAGAGGTTAGTATTTGTTGGTAGGTGGAGTGTAACCACAAACTTTACATGTAGCTGCAAGTGTGTTTATAGTTTATAATTAAATTAGTTTCGGCTGTGTAGAGAATACAAAGAGAAAGATAGAGTAAGAGAGTGTGTAAGAGAGAGAGGGAGAACCTAGAAATACCTAATAATATACAATAATAATAATATAAACATGGAGGATCGCTTCTAATCTGGCAACCCTTGCCGTCTTCGCCTGAATATTTGAACATTCTACTAACTCTCACTTTAGTGGCGTCCGTTTTCCTAAAACCACCCGTCGACCTCCTTCATCGTAAGTCCCACCCTCACTCCCTAGTTGCCACAATATCTGATTCTCCACCCCCTTATTTCATCATCGGCCGCCAACCCCACCAGCCCGTTCCATCTCGGCGACCTTACTACAGTGGACGGACCTACCTAGTGTTTAGCCCTTATACATAAGCGGCCTTATCATTAAGGACTAGGAACACGAATCGGACCATGGAACAAAAACGAAAAATAAACCTGAAGCAAAATTTTCGCGGCATCGAATGAATGAATATGAATGTTTCCCGGAAATTAATTTACAAAATCTTGCCATTCAATTGAAAACCGATCAATTTACAATAAATGCAATATTATTGTACTTCCATTTAAAAAAAAACGTAAAGCGTTCCAAAGATAAAGTGTTGTTTAGTAAGTATATGAAAAAGATGCTCAATTGACGACTGTGTCAGTAAAGTGAGTACAAACTTCATAAGAAAACCAAAATTTTCAAATTTATTCTTCAAACAATTACGCGTGAATTGAAATTGAGAGCTTCTTTACGAATGTGAACTAAATATGTCAAGAGTCAAGAGCATTGAGAGATTGTTTAAATTAATGAGATCTTGAATAGTTGTGAATGTTTCATGATGAGCGGGAGTTGATACATACATACTCTGAGTGAAAATATAAATCATTATACGTGTAAGTATAAGAAGGACGAACCAATTGAATTTATGCGTCCATTATAAATTGTGTTAAGGACATTCATTAAAAAGGGTCAGCCGCCGCAGTTAGGAAAGTCCGTCTTTTATAATATAATATTATCCTTTGCAAATGTCTTCCCTTTGCTCGCTACACTACATACCTACCTACCTACTACAGTACGAGTTGCGTAATTAATGATACAAAAGGCAACTTTAAACGTGTGCGTCCCAACCGGGGAGTTATCATAACTAAATATTCAGCTTCCATTGTGCAATTGAGTTCAAAATATGTTATTATTCAAAATATTTTGTAATAAAGATTTCCTTCAAAAACCGAATACTTCCAGTCAGAGGATTTCTACTTATTCGTCCTTCTAATGATTTTTTTTGTTCTTCCGAGCGGAACACAGTAGGCAACTTAGAGAGCGGATACACAAAAATTGTTTCGTGGGAAAATTTTATGCTACGAACATTCATGTCCTCCATGTTCCTTTTAAGATAATCTACTTCGCAGGTAAATAAAGAAAAATAGTTTTCCACTCGACCCCATACACAGTCCATAGCGCAAAAACGGAAACCTTTGATGTTTGAGGTGAGATTTACGCTATATATGAGAGTTTTAGACTTTAAATTGAAATATCCGAATGTTCAAATCCTGCCGCTGCCAACCACATTCACCTTCACAACACAATCACATTGTTTTCTATGAGGAATATTTGTTGAACTTGGTTCAAAATTAATAAAAATGATATCCCTTGTGACGATCTCCCATAGTAATTATTATTATTACATCCTCCCGTTTATTATAAAATGCCAAAGATGTGAGTGACGTCAAAATGACCCTTTATTAATCGTCCTTAGTAATCTTTAAACACATAAATTAGTATATTATATATTAGTACGTTTTATTATATACTGAATTGTACCCACAGAAAGGCAGCGTAAGCGTCACACGACAACACCATAACATACATATACGAGTACATACATTTACATGTAATATTAAATATGGACCTAATGAATTAATCCTTATAATATAATTATTCATTCACTTTCTCTTTAATGTTCTTAGTGCGGATGAAAGTCTTTTATATAAAAAGCGGTCAGTTGAGTCAATTTCTCCCACGATATTTAAAACTCACAATTTCCAAGAAATACTGCATGCTAAAAAATAGTCGTCTAGACCAACCTAGTGACAAAAATTAACCAGTTTATTTGGGGATTCCAGTGGCGGTGCGACCCTAAGATTCTACTGTCTCGAGGGGGCTAGTAGGAGCGGCTTTTGTCCTAATTCTGAACGTGACGGTATTTTAATATACCTACACAAAGCTGTTATTGCGCTGTGTATCGTTTCATAAAAATGTAGCATTTATGATACACAGTGTGCTTCATTTCTAAAATAGATAAGTACCTATCTATTGAAAAGTTGCTTTCTGCAATATTTGAACAATGCTGTTTACTCACACGAGTATGAAAATCACAATGAATAAATTTAAACAAGATAATTCAACTGTACAAAGTTATGCACATGACACATAATATATATGAACACACAATAATGATCTTAATATCGTATGCTTTTACATAAGACACAATGCCCAATGTTATATGTATAACATGTAGGTATAGAAGTTTTATTATAATGATATTATATTATATTATGTTGTATTGCACGGACCAATCCTCAAGTGATTTGTGTTGGTTATGTGGTTGTGTGTGAAATGTATGTAGTTAGTTTTCAGCTTTTGACAAGAAAACTTTGGTTGTTTCATTTCGCAGTAGTACATAGAAAATATTAGTTTTAGTATCGCTAGTAAGTTTTACATATGATTATTATTATTATTATTCTGCTATACTAAAATGAGAGAACTATTGTACTAATGCACGAAAGCTCTTGGAAGGTGAACCATTCCTCGTTTAATATTGATTCGATTAGCGAAAATTTGTTCATCTAAAATTTTCACTATACAGAAAGATCTATTAAAAGTTATTCTCGAAGAAGCAGATGTATCAGCAAATTAAACTTCTTTATGATTAATAAATTTACCATAGATTCGACAATGTCCAGAGTTTCTATCGATTCAATATACTTCGGTATTCCAGGTAAAGAGTTTCTGGCATTTCAAGGTAAGTCATTATGAAAAGAACCATAAGCAGTAAATAATTTTAAGTTTCTGAACACTGATATAAATGGATAATTAAAGATGCAAGACTGGTGAAATTAACCAAAAGAAAAAAATATATTTATAAAATCAGCGTGTAACATTGGAAGGAGGTTAATTCTATAAATAAATTCTTTTCTTATTTTTTTGTTTGTTATTGACACAATAGTTAATATAACTCTTGGCAAATGTCTCAGCCTCAAAACGTCGAATATTTAATTAGTAATTTATATAGTAGTGAGACGTGAAGTTAATGAGGAGGTTTCTTGTGAAAGGGTAGATAGGTAGTACGAATATTGTGCTTATTATTCAGAATGAAGGCTCTGAAACGTGAAAATTAATGCTGCTGGTGAAATGGTACGAAACTGTTGAAGTTGTTTGACTAGAAATTTTGAAACAAAACGTGGTTTTATAACATGGACGTTCCAATTAAACAATGAAAGTATTATTTTTTTATATTAAAATTTCATACTTTTTTATTATACTGTATTATTTGTAGAATACCTTTTAATTACTTAGTTAATATTTTTTATAATTTGAACTTGAAATAGTGTCCCTGATCACTCGCATACGAGTGAATGGCCTTTGTACATAGAATAGAAAAGAATTTGAAACTATCTGGTCAATGTATCTCAAACATTTTAGTGAAAATTCAGATTTAGAAAGGTTTGTCACTATATACCTACCTATTTTTTTTAAAGATAAATCTGAGCTTCTAATAAATCCTAATACACCCGCAAACAATCTCACAGTAAGCAATATAAGTCTTGAAGATGGAGGTCAGTAGCAGATTTGAATTTGGGACCTCCTAATTCAAAGTTAAGGCCCGAATATTATGCTACCAACCACCTGCATATATAATATTTCATATAGCTAGAATCTATACAAACACGGTAGGCTGCAAGCGTAGGTACCTATTATATACCTCTCATAACTATTTTTGGTTAGCTTAGATATCCTTTCATGAACAATGCATCTACATAATATATTCCCATGAATTCAAATAATGATACCTATATAATATATTTGTATTTTTATATTTGTGTTGCGTTGTGGATAGAGTGTTGTGGATAGAATGCGTGTAAATAAGTTACGATGGTTTGGACATGTTGAGCGAATGCAAGATGAAAGAATGACGAAGAGGATGTATCTATCTGAAAGAGGAGGTGTAAGGAAGCGCGGACGGCCAAGAACCACGTGGCTTGAGCACGTGGATCAAATCCTTAAGGACGGCCGCGTGTTGAGTAAGAGAAATCGGCGAACATGTATGAGAAACTGGATGAATGTGGAGGAAGCGAAAGAAGTTTGTAAGGATAGATCTATATGGCGTTCCGTTCTCTCTGCCTACCCCTCCTGGGACACGGCGTGAGGGTATAGATAGATAGATACCTAGATAGATTTTTATATTTGATTTTATATAACTACCTTCGTAATTTTTTGATTCAGAAATAAGGTAAATCATCTATTTTGAATGTGTAATATTTAAATGATATGAAATAATATTTTAGTTTTTTTATATAAAATAAAATCTAAATTTAGCTAAGAGTGGAATGCCCTTGCTGTGTTTAGATTATAATAATATGTATGTGTACATTATAGTTAAAACTCTTGAAGCATAAATTTACGAGTGCACACACACACACACACACATACACAGTTATGAAACACAAACATACGTAATTATATTGTGTTTATAATAATAATATATTATAATACCTACATATGTAAATTCGTAGTAAAACTAATATCAGTACTAAAACTAACATACTTAGATACTAGTACTAACACTACTAAAATATTTCTGTGCATTCTGTATAGTGATATCTACGTGTAGGTATGTGTACCTATAGATACCTAGATACATCTGGGACTAATACATAGAAATTATCCATATTACATACATAAATATTTTGTTAAGAGCTTACGTCAATGTACCTATGCAAGGTAAGGTATCTGTGTGTGTGTGATTTAGATAATAATATTTCATAAAATGCAAAGTCATAATAAAGATTTTTCAATGTTTGTTTCAATGCATGTTTGCTGTATTCAGTTCATTACATGTACCTGATTCTTTTCATGTAAATTCCCTTCAAAATATCATTACATGTAAATTCCCTTTAAAATATTACAAAAGGTCAGTTTAGGCAGAAGAAATATTTAATCGTTTATTCAAATTTTTACTTAAAATTCTTTCTGTAAGTAACCCAATCGGATTTACAAAACCGGAGAAACATATAATAGAAAATCAAAACGGGCATTGAAGAAACATCCATGAGCTTAATACTTCGGAAAAAATATGAAACAAATAATTTTATGATACTAAATCAGTTTTAAAAAAAATATCTATATTCATACATCCACATAATGAAGACTTTTCTAAAACCAGCATCCGGCGGTTTTGGTTGTGTGGAGCAGTCGGAAAAGTTTGTTGGTATCCCACCCTTTTCGGTAAGTTTTCAAAAATCCTGTAGAAGGCAGGTGGTCGAAAAAAAAATACATTTTAAATTCAGTGATGAGGTTTACCACCCTTCCTAATTGTTTTATTTTGCAGCTTTTATGTGAATTTCATACAGCTGGTCTGCTGGCTACCCTACTTGTGGGATATGGTGTGATACTTAATCAAAAATATTAAACAAACAACAAAATATGTTACAGTTGCTATAGTGGATATGTCACCTAGTTTATATGTTGATATAATGACTAGTTGCTAAGCACAAACCGCCTTCAAGTTGTCTGTATCTATCAACGTATCTAGTAATATAATTATCATCAAAAAGACTAGGGTGGAGCAAAAATATAAAAAAAATGTTATCTGAATGAATAAATTAGCAATTTATCAACAACAACAAAAAATTCAATAACATCCATTATTACCAGAAATAAATATTTGACACTATCCAGTCAGAAAGCTGTGCCCTATTATTCAATTTCGTAAATGTTAAAGTCTGCAATTGGAAGTCCATTCTAGATCTAGAGTGAATACCATGGAAGAGAAAGAGAATGGTAGGGATATATCAGAAGAATGAACTATTGGCTTGTGTCGAAGGGAAGAAAAAAAATGAATCGGTGTTCTTTGAGACCGAAAAACATAGAAACTATCTGAAGAAGTCTAAATCTAGCAAAACATAGATTAATGTTGTCAGTGGGTAAGAAAGCAAATTTAGGCATGTCTGGTAATAAACAGTTTATTAAACGATCCACCTTAAGTGATCCTCTACGGTCTACGATGCTACGACGTAGTGTTAATAGTTAGCGGTGGTTTGTTTCACATATAATACATAAGTAAATGTACGTTCCTAATAACACATACTTTTCCTGACTCCACCTTTACTCTCCCTCTATCTAAAACTAACTATAAACTCAACCACCAATAATAATACCTACTCTCTATGTATGTGTTTCTGGCTCTTAGTTCTACGGCTAGTTCTATTTCTAATAAAACTATTATATTTATTATCAGTCTACGAACAACACCGCCTCTACGAATCTGCAACTTTTCATACTACAAAGCTTTGAAAGTTATTATTATGAACGGAAACAATAGGAAACAACAAAAGCACAAGGGAACTGATAAATTATTATTATCATTTTCATCAATTCAAAATGAATAGGTACAGATAAAAGTATGTATTCATACTCATTTATTTTGATATTAAATATTTTAATAACTCCGTGTTAAAAATAAGTCATTCATTTCTGATCAAACTAGTTACGAGATTAAACTTGTAATTATAGATAGGTAGATGGGTAAATAATATTTTGTTTCATTCATTGATCAACATTCTTCAAGCTTTCTCAAAAATCAACACCTATATTTCAAATATTTTATTCCGTCTAAAGTTATACTACAAGAAAGCGAAATTGACATAATTTCACTATGCATTTAAAAGTTAACTTAAATCCATAAAATTTAAATTAAAAGAACGGCTATTATTCTAAATTGTTACGTGTTTATTTCAAAATAAAATCCACCTATATAATTACAAAATAATATAAAATGATGTGTCTAATAAATCATGAAGTTACCTATTTTTTTCATTCTCCTTGCAAAAATTCTTATAATTTTCATATCTTCAAAGTAATGCACCATTTTCAAAGTTGTCCATTACTTAAGTTCTCCATCAATCATTCATTTCCCCGATCTGTGTATGTTTCTGGTTCGTGTATCTTTTGCCCATGATGGATGTAGCTATACGCACCTGTAAAAACGTAAACATATACTTTATAAATGCTTTGCAACATATTTTCAAGACAGCCTTAGGTGAAATATTTTTTATGTATCTCAATATTTTCAACAACGAGAAAACATGCCACAAGGCTCTCTAATACGATGTAAGGCCCCACTAAAGATAAAATGCAACATACATCATAGGTGAATTCAGGGAAAAAAATGTTTCGTTGATTATTGGCTTGATAAGAGAAAAATCAGTCGAATTGTCTATGCCTGTTAATGTTAAATATGTAAAATCAACGTAGGTACTGTGCAACTCTACCGTTTTCTCCCCAAACCATTACATTTGCATTTCAGCAGCACACGTACGCCTATGAAGGTATAATTAACTACAAAACACTGAAATCGCCTAGGGATGATTGGAGAAATAAAAACATAGGTATTTAAATGATAATTTACATACCTCACGCACTACCTTCTGACTAAATAACATCAAATATTTGTCTCAGAACACTAAATATCTGTCCTGGGATCTTTTGCGAGTAATCTAAGACTTGTGAATACATCATCAATAAATTCAATCACAATACACATTTGTACAAAATAAAAATATGATATCTAAAAAGATTATCACAATTATGACATTATCACAGCCCGCACACAAACATATCGTAAATAAAAATAACAAAACGCATCAAAACAACACCACATGATACATTTGAAAGATGTCAACGGTCTTGAACTTTACTTAATACTAAAATTACAAGGTAAAACTAAATATGTACAAGGGTCAAACTGATGAAAACCAGATTTAAAAATTCAAGCGCAGCATGTTAAGTCTATTAAGATCATTATTCAAAAGTATAAAGGACTGACCAGATAACACGATTTGAATATTGTGAATGAATCGGTTTTATTGATTCATAATGTAGATGTTGAACTTTCACACATATAATTATACAAAATGTATTATGCGTATGATATGAGGTGCATATTATGTATTACTTCTGTCCACTATGAGTTTGTAAGATATTTCTCACATAAATTAGTATATCATTATCAACCTCCACAGTATCATTATTTAATACTTGGGTACTTACAACTACCCCAAAACAGGTACATCTCCTTACATGCGTACCAACAGGTTTATCAATAATACCTACTGCTTATTATTCTGTAGTAGAGTTTATACCCGACTTTATTTAGGATGTCGTTAAATTCACAAATGATTACTACTTGTATGAATTTATATTGCATTTAATATTTATTTGTTTCTTGCATTTGATATACATTTTTATGTTTATGGGATGGAAGATGCGATAGGGACATTGAAAGAAGGAAAGTGGCCGGTGCTAGAGTAAACGGTGCACTTCGACCCATTGTCAGCAATGACAATGTGTCGAACATGGCTAAAATGCTGGTGCACAATACCATTCTGGTACCGTCACTTACGTATGCAAGCGAGACATGGACGTGGTTGAAGAAGGACGAAAGTGGAATAAATGCAGTAGAGATGCGATCGTTGAGAAGAATGGTTGGTAAAACGCTGCGTGATAGAGTGAAGAATGAGGATATTAGAAGAATGAGCGGATGCAAGAAGACTGTTGTGGACAGAATGCGTGTAAATAAATTGAGATGGTTTGGTCATGTGGAACGAATGAAAGAGGAAAGAATGACAAAGAGGATATACTTATCTGAAAGAAAGGGTGTGAGGAAACGCGGGCGTCCGAGAACCACGTGGCTTGATCACGTGGATCAAATTCTCAAGGACGGCCGCGTGTTGAGTAAGAGGAACCGACGTGCGTGTATGAGGAACTGTATGAATGTGGAGGAAGCGAAGGAAGTGTGTAAAGACAGATCTGTTTGGCGATCCGTTCTCTCTGCCTACCCCACTTGGGACACGGCGTGAGGGTATAGTATAATATAGTAGTATAGATATACATTTTTAGAAATAATGTGATTTTTGTCTAAAAATCATTTCCAAAAAAACTAGCAAGTCCTGTTTAAACATGCTAGTAAGTGTAAAGATAGACAAGTAAATTTATAATTTCATAACGTTATTTATAATCAAAATTATTTTTCAATGATTCTAGGAGGATTCTACACAAGATACAATCATACACACGTACAGATGCATAAACTAGTTTGAATATAATTTATTAGACTATGATATCAGAATGAGATAACTTCGTATCCTGTATGTCGTCTATATATACACCTATGTATAAGTACAGTACTAACATGATATTTGTAATTTTGAATATTCTTATGATTAGAATGATGATACTATACAAGTAAGTATTTAATATGATCATCTCCCTTCACCCTTCTATACAAAATATTTAGATATAGGTAGGTATATACATGTATAATTGAGAATCTCGCTGACCTCCGACTTCTGATCTGGACCGTGTGACCGTTGGGTCACGAAAGACGGACCCCAACACGCATTTTTAAATAGAATTATAACAATAATAGGGTCAATTTGAATTTTACCGTTTTATGATAATTCCTTTTAAGATGTTTGTTCGTTATTTCTTTTAACAATATTTGATCTTTGCATTGTAAATTATGACCAACGTGATCCGTGAGAAAAAAAATATCATGAATTTATTTATTTTTGATGACTACTTTTTTCCATATTTCAAGCATTGATTACAAAATATCTAACATGGTGTATTTTTACGAATTTCCGTTTGGAAATATGTGCATTTCAAGTGAATCGGCAAAATTATTACTGAAGGTTTATTATTCAGATTCAAACGTCTAAAGGGTTCCGATGGCTCCGGCGTCTTTCTTTCACAATACACAGTTCCTATGATAAAGACATCAGGGCGCTGAGAATGTCGTGGGAGGAGGAGAATCACTTGGGGTAGCGACGTTCTAAATTAAGGGAGCCGGTTTCTACCCTGGGCTCCCGAGTGGAGCGTTAAAGGGCGATATGATGATGGTATGATGAGTGATCCATATTGGAAAACCGGAAAAACATTTCAATCGCCTTCAGCTAGGTACCGTAATAATTTGTAATTTATGTCATCGAGTATATTTGTGAGTCAATTAATTTTCAATTTAGCAATTGAATGATTAGTAGCAATTTTACTTTTCCGTTTAATTTCATATTATCTACTTGATTTATCCATATGTATATATATTGATTATTCTAGAACAGGTCCCCCTAGCTAGATAATCCAGTGTTTATTCATACATTGATTGTAAAATTGTATTTTGAACGAATAAAGAAAAAAATTGAACTTAATTGAAAATCCGAAAGTGCTTTGATAAACCAAATAAAATAATCATTATGATGGCCATCTCAGTTGTATATTGAAGTTGAAATTGTCTGCATTTTTTTAATCTAGATGCTTACATAACTAAGATATGTAACAAACAAATATGGTGTTTGCTAACACTAACACAATAGGTATCTCCTTTCTACGCTATTAATGTAAAAGATATGTTTTCGATGTTTTTGGCATTCACTATGTGATAATTACGCGACATGATTAGAAAATGAGTTTAATTCACAATGTATTTAAATTATCACTTGATATTAATATGTAGATCTGCGACCGGTTTCGATACGCTAGTACCATTCACGAGCAGAATATAAACTATATTCTGTTTATATTCTGCTCGTGAATGGTACTAGCGTATCGAAACCGGTCGCAGATCTACATATTAATATCAAGTGATAATTTAAATACATTGTGAATTAAACTCATTTTCTAATCACGTAAAAGATATGTTTAAAATCATGGTTAAAACAATGAATAAAGTTATGATAATAAAACAAAGGATTTTCATATAATGATAATATGTAAACTATTCTCAATATCACTATCTACATAATATTATTATTTATAACAAGGGTAAGTCTAAAGTTTGTTTGTATGTCTGTCCGAGTAGATTTCATAATACACAGACGTGCCTAGTAGTACTAGTTGAGCAATAATAATAATATGGTTGCAGGCAATAAATAAGACATTGACAAGTAATTTCCTCCAAGTCCGGTTTAGAATGATTGTACCCAATTATTCAACACCGATGAGAGGCAAGTAGTGGAGGATGAAGTACAACAGTGCAATGTATGTACACTATAATATATCACATAATACTATCGGTGGTAGTACGACAGGGTGGCGAACTGTCTCCTCAACTCTCTTGTACCGATTGTTGGGTTCCGAATATTATTATTGAATTACCTTCCAGGCACACTATGCCGTAAGTATAATATTTTATACAATATATAACAATTGAAAAGGAACATTGATCCACACCAGAAAATAAAAAAAGTCAATTTCTAGTGTCAGACTTCTTGGTTGAAGCTTCAACAGTGTATTTTTTTCTAGTCTTATAAATAGTATTACCAGAAAATATTAGGGTTTTTAAAAACTCTCGCTCTATCTTCAGTCGTTTTTACAATTCTGTAGGTTGTGATTTGCAGACAGCCCCTCATGGACAACCCTGCGCCATCATCGTTGAGAAACTAAATGTGCAGTTTTAAGTCAATAGAAGTTAACGTAAAGTTCATCATATTGTGTGAACAATTATTACGTGGCTCTACCGCATAGGTAAATTTTGTGAAATTATAATTACAATCATGAAATGATGTGCATTACAAAAATGATTACAAACAAAAAACTCTTATAAAAGCCGTTAAAATGACAGACGCTAATTATGGCTGTAAAATAGAGTTATATTGTCAATAGATGATAAGAAATTCCAAAGATACAAATACTAAACTGTGTAAAAATATCCTACCACAAAATGATGAATAAAAAGTTTTAATCGGGTGACTCTGAAGCTTAAAAATAAATCCACAAAAGTAACTTAACATCATGAACAACTTTGTAAAAAAGGATGAATTTTGACAAGGTTCGAAGGTGTTATAGGTATCTAAATGTCGGCATCATTTAGTAATGGGTAGATTTCTTAACTGTAGTACATAAAACTATAAGTAGTAACTTAGGTACAGCAATACATTCCCGACAAGTCCCTGACATCATTGCTCAAGCACGAACAAGTGACTGGAAGTTGAAAAGGGTAGGTGGCAGGGGGTGGGGTGTCTAGTTTTGTGGAATGAGGGAGGTTCAGCAAGCAGTAAGGGGTAGAGACAGAAGGGAGAGGGTGGCGAATACGAAGGCGTGGAGGGTTGTAGTGGGAATAATAGTAATAATAATAATAATTTTAATATGGGGTGCATGTTAGTAGTGTTAGGTATTTGACAAAACTAAAATAGAACTTAATAATAATAACATCCATACTACTACTAATATTTATGTACAATACGAAGCCAACTGCTGCGCTGCGCTTTGTGTATGTATGTGTGTGTGTGTGTTAGGAAGGAGGATATACAAGAGGGTACTACGCCTAGTCTCACTCAACACAGTAGGTAGGTGTACTCGCAGCTACAACTGAAAACTAGAAATTCTAATGAATATATTTGTCTATGTTTAAATTAAGTTGATAGAAATTCACACATATTATTATCGCTATACAACTATCACTAGTAATATAACTCCGAGATCAAAGAGACGAGCTATAGCCAGAGCTATGAACGTAGGTACTTTGATAATAATTTGCTTTGATATTAGCAAAACCACACAGAAAGAGCGACTTTTAGACGTTTCAATAATATGTGTATTAATCATAATGTCGATGATATTATCTAAAATTATTTGATGATCAATCAATTCAAATAAATTTACATTATTATAAATGAATAATGTTCAGTTTTGGTAAATAGCCAAATGTTGTAAACAAGTTATATTGATTATTGAATTTTTCTTGATTTGAAATCTGTGATTAAGTCGTTTTTTGTCTATTTTTGTTTGGCAGGTTAAAAAAATACGACTCTTTTCACTTCTAAATGAATATGTCCTTATGGAGAATAAAACTTGTTTTTGTAGATTCAATGTTTTTCTTTAGATAATTATTTAACAACGTAACTTAGCAATGTACAAGATTGGACCAGAGTGAGCCGTATCCAGGAACAGTTCCGACTGGCGCAGATGCCAATGTATGAATCAAGAAAATATCTATTTCATAATTACCTACTCACAAAATATATCAAAAAGAAATTCGTAGGTCAGAAATTAAAAAAAAATTAAAAACAGACGGCAATAAATAAATAACTACGGGAAATATACAAAAAGGGTCGTGGGAAATCTTAATTAGAAGGAGTTAATGATGAAAACAGAAAAAAAGTATTAATTATGCAAATACGGAGTTAATTTATTTTAAATTATATTTAAAACTTTTCCTTCGTTACAGTAAGCGCGTAGTACCTAATAAGTAGGAACATGCGTAGGTATTATTATTAAATAGCAGATACTGAAAAACTTTTTTCTTTATTCATATATAATAATAAATACCTATATATTTAAATAATAAATTCGTCTCTCTCTCTCTCTCTTTTTCTCCGTTTAACCCTTTCAGTGCGGGATGCCATTTAATTATTTTTGTTTAGTCAGTAGCCCGAGCTAAACTTTATGTTAATATAAGTCTAAAGTTTGTGTTATGGAATATAATGTATGGGTGTATTTAGGTGTGTGTTGTAGTATGTGTTAGTATTAATAGTAGTATGAGGAGACTAAACTGTAGGAACGATAATAACTGGACAAAGTTTCTAAACTCTCTAATGAAACACACGAGTTTTGTACAATAGAAGTTTGAATCGCTGATGGGAATCAACACCAATCAAAAATTCAACCATAAATGTGTTATTACGACACAAAAAATATCTAAAAATCTCATACACAAAAAATGAATTTAAAAAATCTTTTTTCAAAATTTATACGAAAGGTTTGTATAAGTACTTCAGCGTGTCTATAATTCATTCATAGTATCACGATATTTCCTACAAGCGGATAACAGTCAATTTAATGCACATTAGAAACTGCTATTTGTAAAATGAAACAAATAGTCAAAATTGAATTCTTAAATCGATTTAAAAATAATAATAATATTATATTTGCAAAAACTTAATGTACAGCAAACTATGCAATGGTTTTTCTTCTCGATACTTTGTAAACGAGTGTATAAGTACATAAACACAATACATATTAATTGTTTGTAAAGGTTTGACCACGTGAAATCAGTTCACGATCTCCTAAGAGAGAGTGAGTGAGTTTTGTGAGATAACGGTTTTGTTCGACTCACTCCATCGAATACCCAGAACGACTGAAGTAATTTATTCTCTGTTTAAACATCAGCGAAGCTTTCCAAGCAGAAAGTTGAAAGTTCTCTCTTCGTTTTATCTATTGTGGGATGAATACCTATGAGATTTGGTAAAATTTAAATCATTATTTCTAAATAAGAGTCCTGAGGCTTGGGAACGACCATATTATATATACATTTACCTACCTATAGGTACCTTATACTTACGTAAAGACCTCTAGTACCTAACATAAGCAAGCACATCCTGTGAGTATAATCATTAGTGATGGAATTAATAATGGTTCAGCCGGATATCAGATAATAACGATATCCTTCAAGATTCTTAAGCAAATTGAACGATATCTAGCGATTTTGTTTGATGTGTTAAGCTTTAACTGAGTTATTGTATGTAAAGCAAAATGAGGTAATATAGTCAGCGAACCAGGGAAAATTCTGATACAAAAATTTTTTTTAATCGTAAATACGTTATATTGAAAATAATCTATACATTTCAACAATAAGATAATTTATAATACAAAATTAACCTCTCAAAAGATCGTTCTAAACACTAATGATATATTTTAACGTTGTTTAAATGTATGAAATAAATTTAAAAAATGTCCTATTGTATCTATTCTATCGAAAAATCGATAAATTTACTACGATTTATTTTTTCCCGAATATAATGACTATATGCTATCCGACCGGATTTCAGCTGCTCTATGGTATCCAGGTGGATACTGAAACAAAACGGGATGTAAGTATAGGACACCGGATATCTGTTTCTTCTTTAATAATCATTATTATAATACAATATTATGTTAATAAAACTAAGATGAAAACGGTGATTACCGAGGCTCTCCGAGGACGAATGGCTACAAAGAGACCGTGTGTATGTGTGTGTGAGGATAATTTTCGGGAAATTTTACAAATAATACGGTAGGTAACTACTTAAACGGTAAATTATTAGAATTCCTAAGGGATAAGCTCGTATCCTCATATCCTCCTCCATATCTGGGGTCAAAATCTCCAGCATCAGATATACCTTAACACTTATAAGAATGAGTATGAAAATAAGTATTTATTTATTTACATCATACGAATATTTATTGTTAGTACGTGGACACTCACTATAATCTTTGTTTAGTAATACAAAAAATATGCTTTTAAATAATAAGTATGAAATCACAACTTGGTGTATTTCTTGAAAATTCTAGTTATACTAAGTTTACACTGCCGTTCATATTGCCACGATAATATGAAAGATCTTTTTATACACGCAAGCTTTTCAGATGTGAATGCAATCGCTCATTTTATAACAACAAAAATATCTCCACGTGACCTTAGTGCAAAACATGACCACACAATTATTCTCAAAGAATCAGCTGGTCTTTATAGAGTTTTTTTTTATCGTGTCGAAACCCAGAAAAAACCCAATCAAACTGATCTCCAGTACTGTGCAGAACGCATAACAGAGAAAATTATGCTTATTAGACTTCGCTAGATTGGCTATGATATAACAAGTATATCACATTAATGTATGTAAATGAACCATTTTTAACACAACAATTAGGTATTTTTTTACCAATTTAATGTAATATTATTAGGTAAGTTATTTGTACACACTTAAAAAAATAAAAAAATGGCAATCAATTAAAATATACGTCTGTAGGTATATATGTACTTGTAATAGAGTTGTAACCGAGTTAGTTAAAAAGTTGGGTTCAAATAAAAAGTACGAAACACACAAAATAAAATAATGCCGAGTTAATTGTGCGAAATTCAATTCGTTACGGGATATAAAACGCTAAACATTTTAATTTGTTGGTTGCGGGTTTGAGAGAAAGAGGGATTATCTGGACCGATTATAGGAAGATACAATGTTGTGTACGGCACTCGAATTATCACAGAATATAATATGTTTGAAATTGAAGATATGCGTTGATATCTAACTTTTTTCCAAATACTGTATACCTTTTCTGTTAATTTATCATTCAAATATTTAATGGGAAATAAATTCGTTACAAACATGGAAAAACGTTGAAAAATCTTTTGAAACTTAGCAAGAATATCACTTCAATTTACAAATCATATTTTAAATACGTCTTAATTTTTTTATATAAAAATCAAAATTAGATTTAATTTAAAAATTTCCTCATACGGATATGAATAATAGTTTCACAGTCCACGACACATTTACCCGGTAAAGAGTTCAAAAAACTGTTCGAATATTAAAAAAATAGAAATCCAGAGGCGGCCCCAAATGCCTTTATAAGCATTGCATTACATGGAGCACGTGGATAGGGATAGGATACAACCCATACACACTGTATTTTGTAATTATACATATTGCCTTAAAACATTTTATTAACAACAACGTAAAGTGAAACAAAGAAAGTGGACTCACTCATCTTTCCAGTAGAGACGGAGGAGAGGGCGGAGGCGAGCAGGACGGAGAGGGGGTCGCCAGCGGTTTACGATGGTAATCCAAAAATTTGTCAACCGACCACCCCGCATACTGAATTGTGCAGAGTTCTTCTTTGTCATCGTTGTATATGGCACACTGTAAAAGTAACAGTAACATTAGGCATTAAAGAGGCAGATATTGAAAATGAACAAGTGAAAAACAAAATGCTTTCACCATTTCTTTTAATAGTAAGAATATTGGATCGTTAATTCGGTAGAAATGGTGACATATTTATACACTGAGAGCAAGTGATCAGAATCATAACTATTTATTAAACATATTATAGTATAAACGTAGTTTCATGTTTTTTTTTATATAAACAAGAGAAATTTAAATGTTAAACTATTTAACTACGTATATTACGTAAAAATATTTTCACAATGCTTTGTGCGCTCGTGGGGATAAATGAGGTAAGAAAAAAGTAGTGACGGAATCAATATATTTTAAATATCCTATCGAATAATAATTTTATATATCTTTTTGCGTACTTTTTTTTAAAAAAAAAAGATATATGTATCTGTGTTTTTGTTATAACCCCAAATACAACCTTATACCTACACATTTCACAGTAAGCTACTTAAAGCTTGTGTCGTGAAAGGGGAGTTTGTCGAACCACGGACCCCATGTTCACGAGGCCGAGACTCTACCTCCAGGCTACCGACGAACTCCATCCAAACTCCAACTACTACTATCCATCACGACATATCCCACAAGTGGAATACATGTGAGTTTGCTATTGGGTAAGTTGAAAAAATCGCTTATCTGCGATAAACTCGTCCTTTGTATATTGATTGCATTTAATATAAATGTCAAGTATATGAAGACATAAACAAGATTTTCAAGTCAACAGATTGTACAAACTTACTTACGTATAAAACATTTAAGGTGTCCCGATGCTTAAAAATCGGCTTAGGCTGGATTGAGTACGCTATACCCATGATAGATACATTCGCCACATGAATAATGAAATAAAATTAAGATACATTTTGTAAAGGGTACAACAAGATAAAACAATAATGTAATAAAAGAAAAATCTGAGTAAGTTCAATCAAATTAAATTTATATTTATTCAGAAAAGGAAGAACTGACAAAGGTGAACAGTGAATGAAGAATATGAATACTTTATAAATATTTCAATATTCACAGATCACAGTGACCGTTCTTATGAATCAGGTTTATGTTTGTGGGGTTAATAAAATAATGTAGGTATTCCTAAAGGGATATTCTAGGAGGGTAAGTATTGTATGTCATTATGGACTTTAGTATTTGAAGACATAAACCAAGTTTTTATTACTCGGTACATTTACATGTTAATACTATCATCCATGTTCACGGTACTACTGGTCGATATGAAGGTTCGTACTTAATGCAATGTGATGTTAAACTTTTCAGAGTTCAATTGAACAATTAATTGCGGAACAACAAAAACACTAAACAATATTTTGGAAATATACGGTGATTTAAATTTTATAAATTCATAATCAGAAAAGAATGACAATTTAACGTTTTGAAAGGTTTTTATACTAAAATTTAAGATCTTCATACCTGACAAAAATTTTAACTATTAAATATTTATCCTGATTAATTTTCATAGATATATAAGTTTATATACCTTTTTAGCGATGCGTATAGAGTAAAAAAATTCAGTTGACCGGCTGAAATTCCTGATATTTGACATTTATCACATCGATAAGTTGTACGACTAAATTATAATTTATTGTCTTATTTATCACTGTAGTATTTTTTCTTTATTTAATCGAATTGTGTTGTATCTTTTTTGAAAAAAAAAAACACTATTTTTCACTAAATGTTTTAGTGTTAATATTTGAGAGTGAAAGTGATTTACAAGATATTGTTTCATGTGCGTATGATAGTTGTAGTTCGAATGGTTTAAAAATTAATGTTGCGAGGACGAAAATAATAGTGTTTGAAAGAGAGAATGAAAGAACGATTTATGAAATAAAGGTTGGTGATGAATGTTTGGAGTAAGTAATTGTGTATATTTGGGAAACTTGTTTGAGAAGGATGGAAGATGCGATAGGGACATAGGAAGAAGTAAAGTGGCCAGTCCTAGAGTGAACGGCGCACTTGCCGGCAATGGCAATGTGTCGAATATGGCAAAAATGCTGATGCACAATACCATTTTGGTACGAAGGTAAATTTGGAGTTGGTTGAAGAAGGACGAAAGTGGAATAATTTGTGCGGAGATGTAATCGCTAAGAAGGATTATTGGTAAAACGTTGCGAGATAGAGTAAAGATTTAGAATAATAAGAGAGTGAGAAAATACGAGAGATGATTATAACTTTTTATGTTGAGATGACGATTTTCATATGTACCTATTATAAAATTTGATATACCTAACCTATGTGGATTATGAATAAGTAGGTATTCATTTCTATAACTCGATAAGTAAACAAGGTGCATTATATTCTATTCTCAAAAGATATTCACTTTTGAAATAATTTTAAGTGAATATATAACAATAAAATACTATTAATAGATAATTGTATGTACACTTGATCTTTGATGTACACATAATAAATGTCCAGAAAGACTATATACATATTATATTACATTATAGTGGTTGGCGCGTAGACAGATAAAACTTTGTAAATTGGATCATGTACTTGTGGGGAAACCTATAGATAAATAATACTTATAATAATAGTAGTGTCCACTTATACCATATTATGGTTTAATATTAAATACTGGCAAGTAATTTCAAACGGGGAAATAAAATACTAATAGTACATAACTACGTACTTCTACTATCACTTACAAATAATTCGGAGAGAATTGAATGTACATAATATGTATATAGGATACGTAATACCTATACATACTAATATAGACAGAAATATTAGTGATAATTGTAGAAGGTTCTAGATATATTATATCTATTCATATAAGATAATATTTAAATGTCGTATTTCTTCGATATTTCTTATCTCAAAATCCTAGTACTTGTGATAAATGCTAGCGGTTATATCAATATCGTGTATTTTTTGCAATACATTGGTAATTGGTTCTAGAGCGGCAGCCGAGGAAAGGATAAATTGACGTGGAAATATCTCATAAAAAGTAATCTAATATTATGATGGAAAGTTAACGGAGAGGATTTTATTGAACAATGAATCCAAAGTAGCTGGAAGGAACATCTAAAAATACGATAATAATTGAAGAGATAAACATTCATAAACTACCCTAAAACAGTGTATGAAAAATGTGGAAGTGTCTATCTATGATTGGAAGTAATATAAAAGTTTTTTTTTAAATTGAATTGATATGCATTTGGTTCATGCTTGAATACAGAATTTACAAAGGCTTATGCACATTTTATGTGGTTAGGACTTAAAAACCCAAAAATAATATATCAATGACTGATTTTTGAATCGTCCTACGACACACAATAAAATACTTCATGTAGGAGAATATAATAGAATGACGAGATGAGGAGTGGATGAGGGGGGCTAGATATCTGCCAGAGAAGGTGGCGTCGGTCTTGGGGTGGTGTGAGGGAGCCCAGCAATGTCCAGGAGATGGGAGGGACAGCGGGGGGTTTTGGAAAATTGTGGTGAGTTTCGTGTATTTCACTTCAGACTGGACTACCACGTCTTTAGAATGTAACCCAAAATAATTGAAATATATAATTAATTAACATTATACTAATTTTATTAAAGAAAAATTATAGAAACGACTAGTACTTTGTTTAAATCTTCACCTTATGGTAGACACTGTGTCGGCAAACCAAAATTCATGTAGCTCGATGACGAGACAAATGATACAGATGTTTCGAGCATTTTTAATAGAAGAACTGAATCCCATGAGATAAAAAAGAGTTATGAAAACTGCTAGAGGAGTCCATTAAAACAATTTTAATGGTACGAACAAAGATATTGATTGAATCATAACTAAGAAATAACTATATTTGATCGAGAACGGGCTGCTTAAGCCGTATGTATTACTCGCATTAAAACACTTGACTACACAAAATAAATACCTAGTTTGAATAATTATTCAAATCAAATAAAAGTAGAAATATAATTTATTTATTTTATACATATTTGATAATACCAGCACTAAAACCAGCTTCGCTAGGGAATAAGGTAAATTTATCGAATTTCCAAACCTTTATTTGCTGTATCTGGGTAATTGGAGAAAAACGTATTATTTTTTTAAAGAACACTTTCATATTCTCTGTAATATCTTGTTGATAAATACAATATCATAATCCAAGAACACGCTCAATGGATGTGAATTTTGAAATAAAAAAAATACTATGTGATTTGTATTTGTAGAATTGACAATGTCCTTAAATTAAGGAGATTGACAATGTTCTTAGAAGAGAAAAACTTCTCCTTCAAATAAAAATCACATAATAGGAAACATGTTTTTTAAATTCATTATGGAATTCTAAGCACTGACGCAGTGAAAATAATTATGGCAGTTTTCATAGAGGGCAATAGTTTCAATTTACGTTTTCGGTTAATTTGTAGTTGTTTCGGATATACACGGGGAATGAAAAATAGGTGAGAATCAAAAACCTAACTTTAAGTTATGTGTTTTTGCATCGATTTTAGTACTCAATTCTACGTAGGCACTCGCCTATCGTTTAATATTTGTTTTGATTATTAGGTAGAGGTAGACAGGTATGTTATTACTTCCATTATGTGCGCTGACATTTGGTTTCTTTGTATTATGACTACTTGTTTACATATGTTGTATATTATTATAGATGGCGAGGCCGAACCATATTGCGCATCATAATACAGTATTGTTGTCGATCATTAGTAGTAGATGGATATCTGAACATTAAATTCAATCGTTAGTTATGTAATAAAAAGAAAAATATTCACACCGACTAGTAATCAAGTTTTTATTGTAGTTAACATAGTTACGACATTGTGTATTTTATTTATGTAAATGCATTGGTATTTGTTCCGTAGAGCACCCGCCAAAGAATTCGTCTCCCATTTTTTTCCGTACGTTTTCGAGTGTCCTGTAAAAAGCAAATGTTCAAAAACTTCAAAATATTTTACATCTTAAATTCAATAGCCAATACAATAGCCAATGTTCGTAATCTTAATTTACTACAAAAAAAATCTCGATTAAACATTTTGGAAATATTATTAATTTTTATTGAAATAAAAATAGAACTTTGAAATGTAATCCGTACTCGGCAAGCTTTATAATGCCACACAAGAAAAGCTAAGGACAAGTGTTGGCGGTTTAGGTTTAGTAATAGTAGCGGAGTGGAGAGATGAAGAAGGCGCGGGCGGTGAGGCAGAGGGGGAGAGCAACAAGATGGGAGACATAACCAGGAGAATAATAGTAGTAGGTAATATATTCAAAGGAAACGTGACGATAGAGCGAGATGAAGAATATACAAATATAGATGCGTGGGAGAAAGATGAAATATTGTAGAAATGTGGGAGGATCATTCGGTCTTCGTAATAATATCTAGAAGAGAATCTTCTTTCTTATGTGTATAAAATACTCACTGTGTATTTGTATGGCGCTCGGGCATTATGTAGGTACAAGGTAAATGAATGGGAGGATTGAAAAAAAAATATAAATTTAACCTGAGACAGTTTCTACGCCTACAACACGTCTTCTGGTAGCTTAATTGGACAAAGCACATCTCGCAAAAAGGATGTGCTGTGGGTTTAAATCTAGTTTAAGGCACTACCATATAAGTTGAAGTTGTATTTTCAACGCATTTTATGATAGTTTCATGTGTGTAATTTTAAATTTACATATGTGGCCTCATACAATGGCTAATTGTAAAAATAATATGGAAAAAAATCGATACAAAAAAGAAAATTTAGGATCCCACGACAGAAAAATGATTACTACTACTACCTACTATACCATCACAGCATATCCCACAAGTGTGGTAGCGAACAGACCAGTTGCATGTAATAAACATACAAACTGTCTTCCCGTGACAACAAAAATTAAGACATTCAGGATGGGCGACAAACCTCATCGTTGAATTTAAGATGTAAAAGGTATTTTTTTTTCGAAAAGGGTGAGGGACTCATTTTCGCCGGACACTCCAAGGAAAAATGATGCGTAAGTGTATCTACTGCTTATAGCATATATCTCCAAATAATCAGTTGTGTTTTAACTCTTTGTGTTAAATAATCTATAATGTATACACAAAATTAAAGATTTCAGGAGAATAAAAATGTATGACAATAAATATTGTAGAGACCGTATTCTCGCGAACACAATACTTTGGTTGACTACCCCACTCATGGAAAACATTATCATACAAAGATAGATAGACAGGTAAAACAGAAAGATTGAAATAGATTAATTATCATAACATTATCACAAAAATCATCTATTATACTATACCATACCCTCACGCCGTGTTCCAAGTGGGGTAGGCAGAAAAAACTGAACGATAAAACAAATAGATCTATCCTTGCATACTTTTTTCGCTTCTTCTACATTAATACAATTTCTCATGCACGCACGTCGATTCCTCTTACTCATCAACCGGCCGTCCTTAAGAATTGCAAATTTAATAACAAAAATTGCACATTTGAACAAAACTAATATCGCAGACTGATTAGGACTAGTATAACTCGGTGAATTGAAATAAACTGCATAATGTATTAATAATTTATTCCTAAAGTAGGTAGGTACCTACCGTGCAGTGATATTGATTTAAATTATTTTACAACAGAGAAGTTAAAGGGTAGTAGAACCGGTTTATATTAATAATAATAAGTTGTAGGAGTAGTGCTTGGTATTGCTCGGGGGTGAGGGTGATGGTTATTCCGAAGCAATCGTCTGTGGACGGTTGGATTGTATACTGTATACATATGATAATGATAGTGTGACGGGGGTGGCCCTGGGGGTAGATCTGGGGGGTAAGTTAAAGTAGTAATAACAATATCTATAGTGGCAACAGCAATAGCTAGCTGTAGAAGAAGCACTAGTACATATTATTAGAAAGGGTAAAGTAGTAGGTATGTACCTATTGGTAATATTATTGTAAAGATACTATTTTAATATTATGTATTATATAAGCAGCGAGGGTGTGTTCTCTCTGATGTTGGCACAACGAGATAAAGAAGGTTCATTATACATATAACATGTCCACTGAAAATACACGCCATTAATTATTGCAAATAAGGCAAAGTCTTTATTCCGGCGACAAAATCTAAGTAGGTACCTACGTACGACAAATATTTTTCACATATCGTACGACCATCCGTATGTAAATATAAATAAGAAAATTTACAATAAATGCTGCTGTAACTATCATTGCAGTTATGTAAAATTGGAGATATGTGAAGTAGCGATTATTACTCCCAGTTAATAAATGAAAAAAAAGAATACTTTTCGCACATAAAAATATACTATAATATAGTATTACGAAATAACAGATGGATAGACGTATCATTGACCTTGAACTGTACTCGTCATCGAAAAATTGTAGTACCCTTTATTTTATAAAATAAATGTGGAATAAATTACGTAATATCACTTGATTGAAAGGATGAACTTTATAAATGTGCGAGTTACGAGAGAGAACAATAGAAAGAAGAATGCGTATATTTTCTAGGATATCTTATACAAGTTATTTTAAAAAAGCATTATTTTTATAAAAATTTAGACATTTATTTATTTATTTATTTATTTGATCAATAAACGGCAATTTGCCTTTTACAATAGGTTTAATACATATGTATGACAAATCAATAATATAACAGTCTATAAATATATATAAAAAATGCGCTAATACATTCAAATAGAAAAGAAACAAAACTAATAACAGAAATTTAGTCGCATGGGTAACAATAATCATGCTCAGCTGCAAATAACTGCAGCATACAAATATATAATAATAAACAAATATAGTCTTTATATACTGTACAATGGGAACCAGTTTACATGGCTGCAAGTTTGGCACAATAGCTCATTAGTATATAAAGTTAAACAATATAAAACAAACATAACACAGTAGCTACATGAATTTGTTTGCCAGGTTATGTATCTCTCTTCTCAGCCCATTGAATAACAGTTTGTAGAATATTAGGAGACAACTCAGATATGTGATACCCACAGAAATCGTCAGTCAGACATAGGCAAAAATAAAGTACTGAAAACACAAGCATCAAAACCGACAAAACAAACGATACCTAGCAGATACCTTCAATAGATTATAAAGAACAATAGTACATAATTAATTTATTAATTCTCTGAGGTGCTAGACTGTGGAACAAACATTTTCTTAATTAAGTTTCTAAAACTATTCAAGTTCACATGGAATAAGTCTATATCAGACAAGTGCCGGTTCCCTAAGCCGTGCAATCGAGGGATTACTGTATGCGTGACGTAGTTCGTCGAATAGTTGTCGCAGTAGAACATTTCACGACTCCTCGTACATCGGCCAGGCACACGAAAGTTAATTAGCTGTAATAGTTCAGGGGTGTCAAAAAATTATTAATAATTTTATACAGAAATAAAAGATCGGAAACGATCCTCCTATCTGCAAGATTTTCTAAATTTAATTTTGTTTGCAGGAACTTGTAGTTCAGCTCATGCAATGGTATACGCAACATGCTCGACTCGTAAGCATTTCATTTGACAAATTATTTTTTTTACAAAGGTACCTACTATTTTCGATTATTCTATTAAAATATAGGTTATTTTTTTAAAAATATACTACAGCTTTTATCAAACTGGGCAAAAACTAGATACATCATGAATATTCACCCATTATACACAAATACCACACATAGTATGTACATTGTACATGCATATCTACATAATGCCTTATTAAAACCGTTATTATCATAATAGTGTAGGTACTACATGCGAATGTATGTATTGTATATGTAGGTAGGTACATATTATATATATATATATTATTATCAGCTCTACTTTACTATGATCTCCCTCTCTCCTCTACTCAATTCATAACAACATCACCCCGTCCCTTCACCTCCGCAATGTTCTTCTTACGTCTCATTATAATATCAACTTTACCACGGTGACTAAAGTAATTATGTCAAAAAATACCAAATACAAAATAATAAGGAATATCTCCCAAATCTAAAGGCAAACTAGGTATATTTTTAGCTAGAAGGAGTTTTCTTACCATAGTAAGTAGTTGAGATAAATTGAATACGATCTTGTGTGCAGTAAACATGATATTATATTCAATGGATATTGGACTTAAGTTATTACCTAAATACAAATCGTATGCATTCCTTGTTGGACACCCAAAGAAGACATGGCCCAGAATATTGGCACCAAGCTCGCGCTCGTAACGTGGGAACGAGACCAAAATTATTTTCAAGATGTGGCCATTAAATCTATGGTGATCAAAGCGAATGAGAATTTATGTGGAAAAAGTTTGACCTTGAAAACTTGAAAAGTCATGAAACCGTGATTACCTAGAAATAGATTATTTAACGCTCCAGTATATCAATCCTTTTATTTTGCAGAAAATCGGCCCGTTCCAACATTATAAACCGCCTAACATCACTAAACGGGCGAGTAATTTTTAAATTATAATCTTTTTTAAAAAAAAAGAAGATATATCTGAGTTTTGTTATAAACCCCAATACAACCTTATACACCTTTCACAGTAAGCTACTAAAAGCTTGTGATCAAGTTCTATATTTGGAGACGTGACCAAATAAATCAAGCAATTGGTAAATGAAACATAATGAAGGGTTGGAAAATGAAAGACACGTAAATGAAACATGTGAACACAAACTATTATTTAACAGAACATGACATTGTTAATAAATTATAAAGATACGTAAGGAAACAGGCATTAGTATTTCACATATTACGTAAGTAATGAAGTTTATTTTTAAAGGTTTGTGTTTTTTACCAAAAAATACGAACAAAACGTAACATATGCATGTTTGCCATTACGGTGCATAAAATAATAATAAATGTACCCAGTGAGCTTTCGCCGCCTTTCGATTTGCCAACGAACCTTCTTCGTTTCCAGAGAAGCTGGACTAAAACGAACAAAATGCTCATACAGGAATAGTGCCCAGAGAGAAAAGGGGTTAATTCGCTTGACTTTGCAAGTCTATATTCTATACATGGAGATAACGATTCTGATAAATTGACTTGATTTCTTATCCCACTTTACAAATCTTACGCATATTTAATGCAGCCTTAATTCTGGTCCAAATATCTGTCAACAACTTTTTGATCATTGCACAAAACGAAGGATACACGTAAAAGGGTTAGAAGCTTTCAAAATAAGTTCATATATTAAGTCATATTTTCATTATGTTCCGTTTGCGTATTCTCAAGATACTCGGATATAAATTTTATAATATTTGCTCAAGCTTTTAAAGTTGCTTACACGATCAATAGAACCGGAGTCTTGGGGGAATTTTCGGGAGAGAGAGACTTATCAAAGCAGTGAACCTTAAAAGGGTGTGAAGCTACTAACTGAAAGGAGAGGGAGGGAAGGGAAATGCATTACACAATGGTACCGGAGCCTTCAGGCTTATGGTATTATTATATTTTCTTTGTATACACGGAATCTTCAAACGAATAAAATTGATACATGCTACGAACGTATATCTACTAACTAAATTATACACCTAGTTCATTATTTGAACACCGCTTAACACTTTATTTTTGCTCTACATTTCACGCGAAACTATTGTTATAAAAGGATATAATATGAACTCCAATAAATTCATAATTAAATTATTAAAAGGTGATAAAATATTATCTTTTCGATTTTCGAAGAGGAAACACAATGAAAGTTCATTTTAATTTAGATTATAAAGTAATAAAAATAAAAGCTTCTAACACTAATATATCAATCAAGTGAAAGTAAACAGTGTTTTCTATTTATATTATTTTATAATCTAAAAAAAAAATATCAATCAATAATAGTATGTAAAAAATATGCGATTTAAAATATTTTTTGTAATTATCAATATTAAAAGAAAGCTGATCTAAGAATCAAGTTTACTACTGAAATAATTTTATAAGTTTACTACAAAAAAAAAAATAAACCATCCCCAAGTTTCAAAAGGCAAATGAAATAAAGTATTGATGAAGTTGAAACAAAAACCAATTGGTTAACACAGAATCATTGTGCTTGGAAAAATTAGTCTGGTTTAATTCTTAAGTTCCATTATGGAACATTGGTTGTGAGCAGTGAGAAGAGAAGTATTATAAATAAACATAAACATCTGTCGGGTCAGGAAACTAAATTTTCTCTATGTAACACGTTTCTGTCCTTACATATTATTATTATTATTATCAACATCTGAACACCCTCCCCCCCTTTCCCGACCCGCACTATAACCCTCCTTTGGACCATTAACAAAGTAACCCCACCCTATACAATATAAACCTACCCCTTACTTTCAGATACCTAATAGTACAACACTTACATTCCACCCCCGACATCCCTCCCACTTTCTAACCGATCTCCATCGGATTCTATCTACTACTACCACGATTCCTCATCAAACTCGACACTAAACCCAAAAAGCCTTTCGGAGCTTTTCACATTAAAGGCAACCAAAACATTATTATTACACTTACATAATATTCTGTTTATCAACTATTATTTTTGGTCATAATTTCAAATTCCATCCAAAATTATTAATAAAATAACTAAAGTTTTTAGAACTAGCCTGAGATAAAGGTTATGATAGTATTACATAGCATCAATCTGGATCCGGATGAACTAAATAGGTACCGAAAATTACTGGTAATTCACTGCAAATGATTAGTAAACATCGAACGTAATGCTATTTTTAAGACTAGGGCTTACAATATATTTTAGACATTCGCAAGTAGGTAAGCTACAGTTTTGGAAATAATTATCTTAAGTATAGACTTATATATACTCTACATATTATGCACATTCGAGAAAATCAATTACGGCTTGTTAAAACAAATTTATACAAAGTGAAAAGTTTTTAACTATAATAAATTGTTAGAAATAAAGTAGGAACATTTATAAGCTGAAAACGTTTAATAATAATAATGCTCGTACTTATAAAACGTATATTTGATATTTCAGGGTTTTCCAGAGCAACGGAAATCAGTCTACTAAACAAATATTGAATGGAGAATTTTTGAACCTTGGGAAGTAAAGGCGTGGAGGATGATAATGTTTAGACGGTCTGGGATTGATGTAATATGTGAACTTATATTAGGAGAGATAGGATGTGATGAAGGGCAATAATTTTATTATTATTTTATTATTACTACTTCTCCGAAAAGGAAACACATGTAATTTAACTTTAACGATTTGTTGACACAAGATAACAATTAATATTCTTGCTTTTCAATCCTTTTAGATGATAATAATAGATAACAACATGGTATACACAATAATAATGCACAATGGGCGAGTTTATCGGAGAGATGCAATATCTTCCAACTAATCCTACAATATCAAGTTTCTGGTAAACAAATCTGAAGACTTCACTATGTATAGAATCGATCTTCAGAGATTAATTGTTTTTTAGTTATTAAGAACGTTTTAAAATGAAGAAAAACAAAATCTAGGTACCTACATCTTTTTGCAATGACAATAAAAACACCATTGACGGAGACCCACTGTCCACTCGGATACCCCAAAAGTCTGGGGACTTCCATTTATTTATTTTATTTATTTTTATTTATTTTACATCAATATACGGCGTGAGCCTTTTACATGTTAAACAACAGTATAATAGACAACAAATACAAACATACACGATAATCAGAAATCACAAGTTATATATAAAATAATTAAGTTATATAAAGAGTAATATTAATTAATATGAAGCCAAATTTATCCTAAACTCTCCACTAAACAAATCTTGTCCACACCGAAGGTGTGATAGTGGGCAAAAATATGCTCGTGTGGAATCTTTTACTACACTCCTTTGATGTCCCTCTTGCCGAGAGAAGCAACGCAATAATAACATATATTTACAAAAAAAAAACATACAAAAGTTGAAATGAAACATTAGTAAATAGTTGCTTGGTGCACACAAGAATCAGGAAATTATTGCATTTGCTGAATACTATCTTAATTTATATAGGACAAAGCGTGAATTAAGAGTGAATCATGATGAAAATGTTTAGGACGTGGCATTAGTACGTAACTCAACAATTTTGCAGAAAACAACTGGCTTATATGAATACTACGAATATGACAAAAAAACACTGACGAATATCTTCAACGTTAATGATTTTGTTAAGGAAAGGCAGTGAATGCAATACACATACATATTGTGTACATGAAATCTGAATCCCTAAAATTTAGTAAATGGACTACTAGCAGAAGTAGTAATAATGTAAAATATACAGCCGGGATTACAGAATAAAGATCGTATAAGTCAGATAGGAGTTTAATATATATAAGTCGTTAAGGTTTTCTGTTGAAATTGCCATGGGGTGTTTGAGGGTTGATTGTGTATTTAAATAACAACGTGTACTTACTTTACCCATAGTAAGTAATAGTGCTTTTTGGATACCCAAGTATTACAATTTGATATAAGAAAATTATTGGGGGAGTACTCACTGCAAGTATTATTGTTGCGAACGAGTATAATAAATATTTATCTTAACAATATACTTATCAATTTAATTATTATCAAATATTAATTAAAAAGACAGAGGAGTAGATAAATGTATGGAGTTGAATTGGAATTAAATCCTAGAAAGAGCAGTAATGTTTAATTCTATTGAAATCTTCGCACAAATGTTATGATATATTTTCTAGAATGTATCAAGCGGAAGACCTCATGCAAAGGAAGTGAGTTTACTAAGATCAGTTACACACAGTCTTTCTGTTTTATTTGTTATTAATTTTTGCTTATACAGATATTACTGTCTACTGCCGAACATGAGATTTTTCCATATGTTTTCCAGGGATTCGTGTAAAATCATCATACCATCTATCGTAGGTATAGAATCTCTACTTATTTTATATTCATGTACATAAAATAAATAGACAAGCACATTGCTATTTGTATTTCAATATCATAAGGCTTTTCAATTTGAGCACTTGTAGTTTTTTTCATCGTTCTTTTGTCAAAAAACTAAAAGTTATTCGTAAATGGTGCAATACATTTATATTTAAAATTCACCAGGTTCAAAACTAACGTTCATAGTATTATATACATATAGTAAACTCGGCATTCCATTGATCGACCAGTGGCCATTAAAGTGCAAAATGGATTTCAAAACTCCCCCATCCCAGAAATAAATAAGGCTTCCGTACATTGCCAGCGTTGCCAGTAAGCACCCAAGCTGAAACCTTCATTTATTAAGTCACCCTCCACATTCTATCTACATACTTCATCCCCTAACAGTTGTGCGTCTTATTTCTTACCCCCTTAGATGCGAGAGCATTAATCAAAAATCTTTTTGTT
The DNA here is from genome assembly GCA_947579605.1 of Athripsodes cinereus. NCBI lineage: Eukaryota > Metazoa > Arthropoda > Insecta > Trichoptera > Leptoceridae > Athripsodes > Athripsodes cinereus. The sequence continues at coordinate 6,527,112 of OX388321.1, forward strand.
CTCTACTATGTAGTATTAGCAGTAGTTGCCTCGAAGGGTCAGAAGAAAAACAACCCCCATTGGAACCACCCTCCATCTGAATACTAAGCAAAAGGGATTGCAAATAAGGGATGTGTTCTGAATATTCAAACGCGATGTTTGCAAAACTGTCAACAATTAAACCAGATTTAAATATGTTCATCTAATTTACTCAACATACATCAATATACAACTTTTTTCTAAAAAAATACTTACATATATGAAAAAACCAATCACACATCTTAATCGCAGAACCATGCTTACACAAAGTAACATTAAGCACAATCTAATCGGTAGAAGTAAGTAAGGCGTCCCAATGCTCACAAATTGACTCTAGGCAGGCTAAAGCAATTACTTTCGGTGTTCATGGATAACGTTCAAAATTCCGCCATTCTCACTGTCACGATGTAAGGTCTACCATAACAACAATTGTAAATATTATAAACATAAAATGGAAAAAGTCTTATATAACAGAAATATATTGTATAGGTTTATTAATTGCTTTTCATGTCACAAAGAAATTTGTAAGATATGTTAAAATTTAAAAGATAACTACTTTAAAAATGTAGTTGCAGATTGCATTCTAATTTTATTAATAATTTAAGTCATTTTGGCTGACCCCACCATCATGTGGGACTAATAATTGCCCAAGGAGAAGAGGGATAAATTTAAGTCATTTTATTTACATTTGACAATGGAAACAAATATGATTTCAGCCCTAGCTTTTTAGATGATATTTTGTTTTTCAAGAATTGGCTATGATTGCTGAGTGTAAATAAATTCATTATACAGCATCTCACACATTTTGAGAATCATCATTTGATACACTGAAGGGTTCCTCCACGTTTGTTCCGCTAAGAATATTAATGAAAACGTTGGACTATCGCTGCATAATTTCTGCATCATTTCTAATTTAAATAATTATATTCTTGTATTAAGTACAAGTAGATACATTCGTTAGGTATACTTGCTACTCTTATTTATGTAGCTACGTTATTAATAATATGGACTTCGCTTGACCCCTTCCGTCCTTGTGTTAATAGGACGTCAGGTTTTATTATTGCTACGAATAGTATGTAGATTTCTACTGTAGTAATTGCAAGTGGAAATAATGTTGGGTACACAATAATTACTCTAGAAAATGATACGCTTATATGAAAATAGGCAGTAGCATGCAGATTAAAAACAAAGCAATATAAAATTTAATACTAAAATGCAAAGTAAATACTAGTCATAATAAAATAAAAAGAGAAGACAGTACGTAGACACCTATGTAAATTTCTGGGACGGACACCACAATGAAGAAAAGGAAGATCATAAGATGTCAAAAGAGATGGGGATATGGTATTGTCCAAGAAACGGGAAATAAGTAAATACCTTACTGTGAAAGGTGTATAAGGTTGTATTTGGGTTTATAACAAAACCCAGATATATCTTTTTAAAAAAAAAAAAAAAAAGTAACTCGGCCACTGTGCACAGTAGTGTATTCATAATCAGATGTTATAATTATGTACTTATATTTATTTTAATAGAGTACTGACAAAAATGCATTGATTTTATTCCATTTATTTTGTGATCAATTCTGACGTAATAAAAAAAGCGTTCATAATTAGGTACCTACAACCATTATTCATTTCGTTAGAAAAATAGCGATTTGTTTTTTTTTTGTATACATAAGTAGATATTATTAAGATACTTATGTAACATTTCGACAATTCGTAAACTTTGAAAACTATTGATTACGGTTTGTTCTCGGTAGTACCATTATATTCAAGAAGTTCCGAGTTTTTGAAGTGGGTAGTTGTTTTTCATTATGAAGGGAAAGGTTTCCATTGATCGATTTAATTCCATTAGGCAGTGTCTCCCAATTCCTAAATGTCGAGTCTATTGTCAGAGAATCTGCCACGTCATCTGGCGACACACTAATAAAATGCCTTTGCGATACCCTTCCAAAACTTTGAAGCTTTAATTAATTACGTCCAATGAAACCCCACCACCCTCTTTACTCTTCCCGTACCCCTTTACTTTTGTACGTCCATCTTTCTTTGGCCCACCCAAAACTCTAGTAAACTTTAAACATATCTCCTCTCGCCTCCCCCTACATCCCTGGCAATTCAGCACAATGTACTGGGTACTTACTTCTAGGGGGTGTGGAGAATTGGAGGGAGATTTTATAAGGGAGGGTAGTATTTGCCTGCTTCTTCGTCTTTCCCGAAAACACCCTTTGTTTCTATCCCCTATCTTTGTGGGATAACCATCACCGCCATTGCCTACCTTCCCCTTGCCCCTGCGATCCTCCCCCTTCCCGATATCCTTTCCTTTCTCATCCAGGATTCGTGATTGTATCTTTTAGTTAAATTTCTATAATATTTGAGCAACCATTTTGCTGAAACTACACGCTAGGTAGTAAGTACATACATCGTATCTAATATAAGCGGAATAATAATCTCAGGGGTATAATGTTATACAATTAGGAACATTAGATACTAGCTTTGTCTAAATATTGCAAATTATAACACTCGTATACCTACATACTAACTACATATTATACAGAAACATTCTTATGTAGCACGTATTTAAGGCAGGTACATAACCTACCTTATACTACTTCAATATTCTGGTCCTTTGGGAAATATCATAATAATAATATAATAAAAACTTTTTTGGGTATAAAGGAATAAGAGAATGCTACAAATACCTACACGGGATTTATAAGTTCACTCTGTTACATTAGCATCCTCACCTACTCTGCATATATTAATAAATACTAAAACTGACATCAATCAATATTTGGTTTCAAAAAACCTAGGGTTTCTGCAAAATACACATCACTGTAGTTCAGGTACATAAGAATCAAGGTACGTAAAAACTATAAAGTAGATACAGGGTGGTTTAGCACTTAAAACCTTAATTATACATAGTTGGGGTTATGAATGTATATTGTACGAGTATATAGTAGTAACCTACAAAATAATTTATTGTTGGAAAATTAATTACTAACTCTGAATCCACTAAAGTTATAATGCATTGGCAATTAGCTGAAACTTAAAGGGTTTTTTTTTTACTTTGAAAATATATTGACGTAAGAAAACTTGACAATGCAGTACATGGGAGATGTTCTAAGTTTCGTTTTATGTGTTATGTTTATATCATAAATATATATTTATACACCTAAAATAATAAATTTGTTTAGTGTTATTATTTTGAAAAAAGGAATCACTGGCTATTACAACGAACGAAATAAATAAATATTATGATACGTTCTTTATTTAAATAAATATCCAACTAGTCTAAGTTTTCTTACTGTTTAATATAATATTCAGTGTATTTTTATTTTATAAAGCTGCTAATATCTAATCGCACGGCGATAGATTTTATTTGTTTATTTCATATTTTATTCGTTTACAAATATTATTGCACAAAATTTCACATAATTTAACAATAAAATAACACGTACAAAATGACACTGAATGACAAATTTACTAGCCTAGCTTGTATCGAGGAGTTGACACGTAGTTACATCGCTCCATTTTACTATAAATTTGAGAAATTATTGAGAGTGAATTTTAAAAATAATTAGATTTTTATTTAGACTTAATTCACAGTATTCCAGTCATTAACACTGATGATAGCGTGCAGATCAAACAGGTATTCAACACACAGTAGGTAATGTTTAAATCTGTGTATATCATCAAAGCTTTTTACACAAGTGGGAAAACTAGCAGACAGACTGCATTTGATAAACGTAAGAGTCGTCCCCTCCGTACTAATAAAAAATATTCTTGAAAAGTGGCATACGTAATTCCAAATTTATAATGATTATTTTTTGTGTTTGACACGGAAAGAACAACCATCGTTGTTCGTTAAATATAGTGAATTCGTTAGCTGGACAACTTGCGCGATAGCATAGATAGATAATATGAGTACTTATATGTTTCAGGTCGTGTTTGAATTATTATTATCCTTCAATTAATTAAAGATTTCAGTTTAATAAAGAGGCTTAGAACATTAAAAAACACCATGTTCCGAGGGAGAAAGCAAGTCGGGGCAGGGGTGAAGTTTGTCCTCAAGGAAGGGGGATGAGATATTGTTTAAATAAATTACACACAACCCTTCTCCGTGACATCAGAGGAAAGTGAGTCTGATGATAATACAACAAAATATTATTAAACGCACTAATATCTGCTATACATAAATATATTTTATTTTTTCTTATTACGAGCACCGAGAGCTGATGTTATTTTAAGATGTTGTAGTAAAAGGAGCTGAGCAGCGTTAATCGAACTCAATTAATCTAAAATATAACTCAATAAATCGTTTATCGTGAACTTTTTATTTTTGAAAAAGGAGAGTAAGAAAGCCTCAGCACGAAAAATAAAGAAGCTAAAAAAATAATGTATTTCAAATGCTGGGCTCATTGTAAAATAGCAGGGGTGTCCCCTTCGACTACCTCTTAAAAACAAAAAATAATAAAAACAATGCTACCTTTCACGGAAGCTTTTTTTTAGTTTAAATTCGTCAAAAAATGGTCTCAGCTAGGATGCAGTAAGTATAGCAACATTATGTACCTACTAAATACGTTATTAAAGACATAGCTATTAAACATAAGCACCATCAATTAGTGATATAATCGTCTGCGTCGCATGTCCCCTAAGTCTATGGCGATAATTGAGTTTTCCGTATAATTTCAGGTGTAGGTATGTATCCGAATTTAAATCTTGCCTCCGTCGTGAAATCACTGTCAACGCTTATAAGTATATTAATTTTATTGTCTACAGACAAAAGGGGAACTTATAATTCATACGCATTAAATACAATTACAAGTTAATGTAATTTGGAGGTTTCATGGTGATCTTATGACGAATACTTTGTAGATATATTTACGGTTGTTTACATATTCCGTCCGCAGGGGTTCCGTAGGCCCGGGCGTCCCTCTTTCACAATACACCGTTCCTATGACAACGATATCAGAGCGCAAGGAATGTCGTGGGAAGAGGTGACGCAATTGGCACAGAGACGCTCTGAATGGAGGAGGCTGGTTTCTGCCCTGTGCTCCCGAGAGGAGCGTTGAGGGCGATGATGATGATGATGTTTACATATTATAATCTCTACCTATTTACACTATCACGAAATCCCTCACAAAACGGGTACCTACCTAGTATACTAACTGCATATAATAGACATGTATGTCGTTCTCTCTACGCCAATAAAAAAAACAATTCAGGATGGGTGACAAACCATCAAATCTGAGCTGTCAATTATCTTATTTGTAGTGTTTTATGAATACCTACATGTTATAGGACACTCGAAAACTTACAGAACAGAGTGGGAGGTTTATTATATAATAATATCTATGCCATTTGAACTTTTTCTCTAAGTACATCAAAGCTAATATTTATTATTTTAATACAATTTTCACTTTTAGAGAAACGTCTTTCATCTAGGAATATTATCAATAACTATCGTTGAGATAACGACTAATTTTGGATTAAGTTTTTAGGTACATACCTAATGAACAATAAAAATATATTATTCCAAAAAACACTCAAAGGATATTAGATTATAAGGTGCAATATGTAATAGGATATATACCAATATAAAATGAATAGTATACTATACTATACCCTCACGCCATGTCCCAGGTGGGGTAGGCAGAGAGAACGGAACGCCATATAGATCTATCCTTGCATACTTCTTTCGCTTCCTCTACATTCATCCAGTTTCTCATACGTGTTCGCCAATTTCTCTTACTCAACAAGCGTCCGTCCTTAAAGATTTGGTCCAAAATGAATACACATACCTATATTATAATAAGACAACAGTGTTAACACTGGGGAGGAAAGCGTTTTATTAATTGCCCCAGGTAAAATATTTTTGAAGTGGACAACAAAAACCAAAAACAACGAATGCATAGGAAGAAATATGAAATGTTTATTTGTTTCATGATCATCATCGCCCTCAACGCTCCTCTCGGAAGCACAGGGCAGAAACCAGCCTCCTCCATTCAGAGCGCCTCTACTTGTTTACTTTACTATATTTGTTTACTTCACGGTTTCTTTCGCACAGCATTTTGTTCACTCAAACGTTCATGAGATGAAAACTAGGAAATTTAAGTTGACTTCCATACAAAAGCCCTTACGAATATATCGTCAAAACTTGTACTAGGTCTTCAGGTATTAAAATTTTCAGGTACTATTATTTTACTGTGAAACTGTGACTAAACAAACTCACCTTGAGGATGAAATAAATAAAACAAATGTTTTATTCAACTATTCGATTTATTCTCGAGAGAGAGACGTCTTTTGTCTTATTAGGACATTGTCAATCTCACCTTGAGAAACATACACAAAACATTGTTATTCTGGAGTCACCATTCCACCCTTGAGCTGGTCATAAACTATTTAATATTATTGTTTTATTCAACTATTCGATTTATTCTCGAGAGAGACGTCTTTTGTCTTATTAGGACATTGCCAATCTCACCTTGAGAAACATACACAAAACATTGTTATTCTGGAGTCACCATTCCACCCTTGAGCTGGTCATAAACTATTTAATATTATTGTTTTATTCAACTATTCGATTTATTCTCGAAAGATACGTCTTTTGTCTTATTAGGACATTGTCAATCTCACCTTGAGAAACATACACAAAACATTGTTATTCTGGAGTCACCATTCCACCCTTGAGCTGCTCATAAACTATTTAATATTATTGATTCCTTTAAAAACTAATAAAAAATATTGCATTCAGAAATTGCGACACGAGGGATTCGCAACAAACTCTGTGTGACTCTTAAATATTTATCTGATCCCAGCACTGTTGGGTACATGATATAATAGCTACATAATAATAATGCATTAATAGGTAGACACGCTGATGGGAGATAGCTCGTTAATCATCGTGCCTAGTGTTGTCTGTGAATAGTTTAATACCTAAGAGTCTGTCAAGCAATCTCAGAAAACTGGGAGTAGATGACAGGCTCAAATACAGCATGCAGAAGGCCGTACTTCTATCGTCCACCAGGATAGTAAGAAGGTTTTTGTCCCTGTAGCTCTGTAAGTGATCTCCCATGATTGTACTATATCCAAGAAAAAAAATCATTCATTCCAAATTTATGTAAACCACTGTAACTCAAAAATAATATAGAAACTACGATAACTACGTAATTTTGTATAGAACATATTAATATGTAGAATATAATGATGTTTACATACCTAATATATTATCTAAAATAAACAAAAACAGTTACGACGTTTTGACTCTGAGTACTTAATGCAAATGCATGTTACTCATATGCAAAATTATGAAAATATTGAAACATAAGGTCGTATGTGTTTTGAAAACCTCACAGAATATGAGCCTTTACCGAAAATCGTTAAAATTCATTCAATATAATGCAGCGCAAAACTTCAAGGAACCATGCATCGATAGTGAACATTGAGAAACAATATTTTTCAATAATTCGATGAAATAAAATATTTCTTGGGAAATAAAAAATATACCTATATACCTATCTTCCAATACATACTGATTTTCGTTTCATAATTCACTGTATATGTACAGTTAACGTTTTGAATTCAGCGTTGAAGGTTAATATTAATATAGGAATATATTTTTTGTAAGATATACCTATGAGTACGTTCATAACTGCTCCATTTTTTTTAACTTTCAGACATCACGATGACGTCACTTCAGTGTGAAAATGGTAACGTTTAAACTCATAGGTACTCGAAACACTAACATTTTAATGTTTTAATATGCACACCGGCTTCACACGGGTAGATAGGTATTTTAAAAAAAATAGTTATTAGTTATAGTAAGGATCCTTAATTTTTTTGAAAATATAATATAGCCTATGTCACCCGGGGATAGTGTAGCTTCCCAGTAGTAAAAGAATTTTTCAAATCGGTTCAGTAGTTTTGGAGCCTATTCAATGCATACAATCAAATCTTTTTTCTTTATAATATTAGTATAGATAATATCGATGGCTTAGAGCACAGATGTTGTAAGTACAGTTTTCATAGTTTTGAGATGATCAAAGTTAAAAGTTTGAGATGCGATACCATTTAGTACTTACCACATATAGTTTTTGTTAAATATCTCGTCAATGACACAGAGTTTCGCAATAATATTCCTATGGAACATACTTCAGATGATATAGATTCGCATGCATATAGTAAATAATTTTCAAAAAACTGCACTTACAACATCTGTGCTCAAAGCCATCGATATACATATCTGTATCCCACTGCGATAATTAATACAGAAGAAGTAGGTAGGTAGACATTCTATGCTGTTATTGAAAAAATACATACTTTCGTTTTGTAAAAACATATAATCAAATTAAATATCGATCAAGCCAAATAGGCTATTTGAAATTGAAATATTCGACGCAGTTGTATTAAGTTGGAAGCAGAATTTTAATTCATAGCAACACAGCAACACAGCATCACTGTCTGAAAGCAGACTCACGCATAGACATAAACATGTAAACATCATAAAGCACACACATTTACCAATAGAACAAAGATGTATACCCACACTCCTATAACCACGTAAAATTGTTCATACAACTCTTAATACCACTGTGTTATTATTAAGGGTTAATTTGAAGAAATCACGTCTGATTATTGTTTGTAATTGCTTTTCATTTATGTACGGTAGAGAATAAATAAATAAAATCAAAAACGCCTAGGTGTTACAATAGAAACTATATTTTTTATCTATTCATTCATTTACGGACACCCTTGTGACAAGAACGCTTATTTATGGAATTTGTCATATTTACTATTTTTTCTCTGTTCAAATCAAGATGTTCCTTGAAAAATATAGAGCACACATTTACGTAAGTGAGCGGTTTAACACTGGAACAAAAAGACTTGAAAGAAACATGTAAGGATAGATATGGCGTTCCGTTCTCTGTGCCTACCCCGCTCGCGATACGGCGTGATGCTAATTGTAGTATACATAGGTAGTACAGTAACAAAGAGACATTTGTATAACGCATTCACAGTACCACGAATCTCCTACGGGCTGATGATAATTACCTACAATCACAATGCAGTCTACAAGCTAAAGGCCGTATTAAACGAATAATGAACCGAGCACTAAAAGGAGTTTATAATTTGGATAGGCCAAGGTATACCATTTGAATGAGTTAAATCAGTCTGAGACCCAAAAATGATTTACAAATTGCAAAACATTGCTTGTAAAGTGAATGAATAATTAAAATTTGAAAAGCTATACTATACCCTCACGCCGTGTCCCAAGTGAGGTAGGGAGAGAAAATGGAACGCCAAATAGATCTATCTTTACACACTTCCTTCGCTTCTTGCACATTCATATAATTTCTCAGGCACGCACGTCGGTTCCTCTTACTCAACACACGGCTGTCCTTGAGAATTTGATCAACGTTATCGAGTTACATATTTCTCGGATGCCCGCGCTTCTTTTCTTTCTTTCTTTCAGATAAGTATATCCTCTTTGTCATTCTTACCTCATTCATTCGTTCAACATGTCCAAACCACATTTTGAAAAGCGAGATTGACAAATTTATTAGTCGAATGTCTTAAAAATAACTTGACCCCTAATACCAGCACCTGACTGTCTGGGGTTATTATGATTAACCGTCAAGTGTTATATATAATTTTTGCGAGTGTTTCATTTTTCAATTAATCATTGTATGAGGTTACATATTATGTAAATTCTACACAATCATGTCACTGCCCGTCCAGGGTAGCACCAAATAAGTTGAAGTTGTCTTTTCTAAACCTAAGATATGTTTCACGTGCTAAATTTACAAATTTAATATCACTTAGTGCTGTTATTATTGTCAAATATTTTTATATGTCTATATTTTTTTCGTTTTTGTTCTTTGTATCTAGGTTTTTGTTATACAACTTTATAAACGTTTCACAGTAAGCCAAAAACTTGTGCCGTGGAAAGAGAGTTTGCCGATACCTGGGATCGACCCGGCTGAATAAACTATTAATTTATGTGAAAATTTGTATTCCTAATTCTATCAATAGATAATTTACAGTGATAAGAAAAAAATTGCATAAAAACTCACGTGGTGAAATATCCTACGTGGTAATTGTGTTGTCCATGAAATACTGGGTCTATTTCGTTTAAGTGGGGTAGCCAGCAGTCCCACTGCATGTAATAAACATCAAGGTGTTCTCTCCGTGACATCACAAAAATAAGACATTCAGGATGGGTGGCAAACCACATCGCTGAGTTTAAGATGTAAAATGCCTTTATTTTTTCGAACATATGCCTTTTACGGGACACTCGAAAACTTGCGGAAAATATTGGGACACCAATTCTTCGCCGAGTGCTCCACGAAACATGTAATTGTATAATAAATAATTTTCAAAAAAATCTTACACTTTGTATATAGTAAAATATCAAAGCCGGAATATGTAACACAAAAACTGGACTCTATAAAATCAACAAAAAAATTAGAAAGCAATCGATGTGAAACAAAAGTAACTCTAAAAATAAAATAATGGAATCGATTGAATTGGTGATCTATCTTGAGCAAGAGATCAATAGAGACTAAAGATCAAAACAACACTTGACCTAAAATAAAACAGCATCCCTAAATTGTATAATATAAATAATAAATATGCAGTGTAAAACCTGTATATTTTCTCACAGATTAGGAAGACGGAGGACGTTTAGAATAATTTTGTATAAATTAATGATATTCTATGTGACATTGTTCGATGTCCGAATCTCGTCAGCGATGCGAGTCTCGGGGAGGGAGAAGCTTGTTCCACAATAACGGATTATAATTACTTGGAAATAATCGTCATGGATTGGTGCATATTAATGAACGTAATGAAAGTTATCGTTTTTATGTAAATTTAATAATAATAAACAGCATGCAGAAGGCCGTACTTCTATCGTGCACCAGGATAGTAAGAAGGTTTTTGTCCCTGTAGCTCTGTAAGTGATCTCCCATGATTGCACTATTTCATAGAACATCATGGAACAATCAACTCGAATAATGTTGGGTTCTACATTTTGAATATAAATTTATTTTAATATTTTATGGTTTTTGTTATTCAATGTTATATCTAAATTTTATTGTTAATCTTATATTGTGTTCAAAATGTAGAATCTAATATTGTTTTGTTAAATAAATGAGATATGAAATAATAATAATCATTATTGCACAAAATTAGTACACAAAGAAAAAACATGACAACGTTAATTAAAAAAACATGAAAGGTGTATAAGGTTGTATTTGGGTTTATAACAAAACCCAGATATATCTTTAAAAAAAAAAAATTACTAATGAGTACATAATTTTGTGCAACGGGCGAGTTTTTCGCTGAAGCGCGATATCTTCCAACTAACCCATAAATATCGTATTTAAAATACGCTGTCCCTCTGAAGAATATTTGAAAATATTTCTACACCATTACGATTACCATTTCTCACAAGTGGGGTAGCCAGGGAACTTGCTGTATGTAAAGAAAATGAAGACTATCTTCTCCATGCCATAAAATTAAGACATTCAGGACGGATGACATGTCCCATCGCTGATGTGAATATGTTAAATGTCATGTTTTACAACTGCGTGTTCTTTATAGAACACCCAAAAGCTTTGTCAACAATTCTGTCTTCGTGTCCATACCGCTTTCAAAATTAAACTTCGAAAAAGACCTGCAAACCATACTTCAAATTGCCACAAAGAATTATTATAAAGAAGAAGACATCCTCAAAAATTTAAACATAAAAGAAAAGTGAATACATACATACATACATACCATCATGCCGCTTCCCTCGCGAGGTAGGCAGTAAGGATCGAGCGCCACTTCCTTCTATCCTTGCATAAATCTTTCGCTTCCGTCACTGTTATACAATTCCTCCTGTTCAATGTACCCAACACGTGACCGTCCTGCAGGTTTTGATTTAAATGATTTTGCCATTTGATCCTCGGACGTCCACGTCTCCGAGCACTATTTCACTCAGTCAAATATATCTTCTTGGTCATTCTGTCCTCATTCATTCTATCCACGTGCCCAAACCATCTTAACTTATTCACAGATTTTAATATTGAATTTTAAATGATGTTAAATTTTGAATTTTAAATTTTGAGAGATTTTATATGATATTTTTATATTTTTAATTTTATTATTCATGACTCATTGTATTATTTTTATTGCTTATTGTTTAATCCTGCGATTATTGCTTGGTGAGCATTATTCTGTTAATTTTCTTAACATAATTTACTCTATTGTATTGTAATTGTTGTTTGTTGATTTTATCTGTTATGTTTAGTTATGTATGTTTTGTAGAGCACATAAGGGTAATATAGGGATCTTCACTAGTTTGCTTATTGCTAAATATGTAATAGACCATTGTATTTTTTGTATCAACTGTATGTATCCTGTAAAATTGAAATAAATAAATAAATAAATTCATCCTTGTTATTACACCCACTTTCATTCCACATTATTTCGTATATCAGTGTTACGCACACGATCTCTCAGACTTTTACCACACATCCTTCTCAACGATCTCATTTCTACTGCATTTATGCCACATTCATCCTTCTTTAACCATGTTCACGTCTCATTTGCATACATGAGTGTTAGCACTAAGATAGCAGAGTGCACCAACCTTTTAGTCGTGGTAGATATGTTTCTATGTATTTGCAATTGTTGGTCGGATTTCACCAGCAACATTTCCACTTTCCATCTCTCGTGAACAAACTACCCAAGTACACACATTCGTCAACTTGCTTTAACACTTCGTTGTCAATCATTACCTGGCATACTGATCTCTCACTTCCTCTTTCAAACACCATAATTTTTGTTATTTTTGCATTCATTATTAATCCAATAATCCATTACCTTTCTTTTTAGATTCACTTAGACACACTATATCTAGATTTTTTCCACTCATTACATCCATCAGTTCATTCGTCTTTACATCCATTCCTCCCCTTATGTTCCATACACCCACTCTACACTCTCTCTTTTTCTTCGCCCCTTTTCCCACGGGAGCGGCATGGTGGATGGCGAATCTCATCGCTGCCGTTTTGTGTCCTAAAGGTTATCATAAAAACTAAACATTCATCATCTTAAGCATTATTATACCTTTAGCATTACATTTTACATATCATCTAACTACCTATTACCTATCTTATTATCTAAAAACTAATACCTCCTAGACACACTATTAATACTGATATAATACAATACAGTCGATTGCTTATAACACAAAAAAAATTGTCCGCACTACTTTAACATAATACATCTACACCAATGTGCATTCGTCTCCAGATGATTATGTATTTGTATGCATCCTGCCTGTAGTTCCGTCCCTACCCTCTACGCCGCTGCCCTATCCTTCTTCCTCGACTCTTCTGCACACTGAAACAGGCCGTTTCAGGTAGTACCACAAGTACCAAAAGTGAATAACTACACACAAATAGATACCTATATGTAAAAATAATCATGTAATGATAAACCATGGAAGATTGTTCTTAGGTAAATTAACTTATGCTATAATAATATGCTATGATAATATAAAAGCATGTAAAAATTCAAACTTTAATCTAGCATATTACACAGACAATAGCATTAGCACATATATTTTGAATTTCAAGACTAAATAAGATTTGTAAGACAATAGTGATAAGTAAGATAAATTGTTATAACTGTAGTAGTATTTTTATAAGACACTGTGGGAAATTAAGAGTAGATTTTAGGAACATCTTTAAGAACTAATTAAGAAGTAGCAATGTAATTTAAAAAAAAGGCGGAGCATTGTAGATTATGGTTACAGTTTTGGTTATATGTAGAAATGTAAGTTCAATCTATCATCATCATCATCATCATCGCCCTCAACGCTCCTCTCGGGAGCACAGGGCAGAAACCAGCCTCCTCCATTCAGAGCGTCTCTGTGCCAATTGCGTCACCTCTTCCCACGACATTCCTTGCGCTCTGATATCGTTGTCATAGGAACGGTGTATTGTGAAAGAGGGACGCCCGGGCCTACGGAACCCCTGCGGACGGAAGAACAGTGCTCTTTTTGGCCAACTATCATTGGGCATTCTCAAAACATGTCCCAGCCAGGACCATCGTCTCTCTTGTATTACGGAGATTACAGGTCTCTGCTGGGTGCGCCGGCGCACAGCATCATTTGTAACATGTTCATACCATCTGACATCCAAAATCCTTCTAAGACACTTGTTTTCAAAGCTTAGTATCTTCCGCTCTTGAGCCTTGGTTAAGTGCCAAGACTCGCAGCCATATAGAAGGATTGGGATGATGCACGCATTGAACAAGCGACATTTTGTCCTGATGCTGAGTCCAGACGCCTTCCAAACTTTGTTCATGTTGTTGAAAGCCCCGCTAGCTGCTCCTATGCGGATTGGTAATTCCGACCGGAGATCACCCTCTGGCGTTATGGTTGCTCCCAGGTACCTGAATTTACTAACCTGAGATATTTGGGAATTGCCAACCATTAGTGGGGTGTGAGTACTCGTGCATGTACTATTACATATGTACTCCGTTTTACCAGCGTTGATACGAAGGCCAAGGCGTTGAAGCGAAGTTCAATCTATAAATGTAATAAAAGTTTAAAAATGAAATGGATAAATTGAAACAGGCATTTCCTACTTCTATATATTAAACAGCGCGAGGGGGACGTCTTTTGACTTCAATAAGATTGATCTATCTATCTCTATCTATTCCCTCAAGCTGTATGGCAAGTGGGGTAGGCAGATTGAACGGAACGCCATATAAATATCTCCTTACATACTTCTTTCGCTTCTTCTACAGTCATACAATTTCTCATGCACGCAAGTCGGTTTCTTTTACTCAAAACACGGCCGTCCTTGAGAATTTGATCTACATGTTCAAGCCATGTAGTTCTCGGACGCCCGCGCTTCCTCACACCCCTCCTTTCAGCCAAGTATATCCTCTTTGTCATTCTTTCCTCTTCCATTCATTCTACATGACCAAACCATCTCAATTTATCAACGCGCGTTCTATCCACAACACTCCTCTTGCATCCGCTCATTCTTCTAATATCCTCATTCCTCACTCTATCACATAACGTTTTATCAACCATCCTCCTCAGCGATCTCATCTTCACAGCATTTATTCCACTTTCGTCCCACTTCAACCATGTCCACGTTTCGCTTGCATGCATAAGTGTCGGTACCAAGATGGTATCGTGCACTAGCAATTTTGCCATGTTTGACACATTGTCATTACTGCATGAAGTGCACCGTTATCCTAGCACCGGCCACTATTCTTCTTTTGATATCCTTGTCGCACCTTCCATCCCTCGCAAACAAACTTCCTAAATAGACATATTCGTCCGCTCCAAACAGTCCAAACATTCATTTTCAATCTTTATTTCCCATATTGTTCTATCAATCTGTTTTTCAAACACCAGCACTTTCGTCTTTGTCACATTCATTTTCATCCCATTCATACTACAACTATTATATACAACTGACACAATCTTTTGTAAATCACATTCACTCTCAGCCATTAATACCAAATCATCAGCATACATCAACGCATTCACACAGTTTCCATTCAGTTCAATGCCAACACCATCTCATTCAAACGTCACATACAATAGTCGAAGAATATGAAAGAAAACAGTGTTTATTGTTTTAATCTAATCATACATAATATCAGAATATTGAATCCATAACTGAGTACATTAAAAGCTTCGTTATAATTTATGTTTTGGGCCCAGTATTTCATACTGAGTTTAGGATAACGTTGAAATGCGTTCCGAGATTATTTCAACAATCCTGTATTTTAATGTCGATAAATTTTAAATTAGGATCTATATAGCAAAATATGTACATTAAGGCCAGTCAGATCGCAGCATAATATACCCTCAACGTGTTAGTTGGAAGAAATTGACGTGGCCATCTGAGGATAAAATGACAAGATTATGTATAAGAGAAGCAACGTGACGGTGGCGTTTTAAATAGTAGTGGCCGATTAAGGCAAAAATGGTAGAGGCCGACCAAGAGACGTTTATATGGATCAAATGAAGAAAGACTTAAACTACGGCACATATGTAGAACTAAAAAGACTAGCTGAAAATAGGGAGGAATGGAGAAGGAATTTCAAACTCGTTGCAGACCAATCCAATGGATTGTAACTCACTATAATATACTTACCTCCAATTATCTAACTAATTCTAAAACTAATAAGACACCTACCCATCACTTATCGACTTATTATAGGTACTTTTTACACCTTGTAATTGTGAAACGAAATAAAAAATATACTATTATTGGACAACATTAAAGTGTCGTTTACGTGCCAAAGCACCTCAAGGACACTGTACAATTCATCAATTCTAGGACATTACATCCACGTCATATTATAAACACCGATAAATACAGATTAAATTAATAAATAAAAATTTATGTATTGAATTGTAGGTATTGCGAAAACAAATATTTAACAAACATCGCGTATTTTTCTCTTAGAGGTAGGTATATATAGATTATATTATCGATTATAATATATTATGACAACCACATGAGCTCTTGTATGATGTCAAAATGTGTATACTTATTAAAAAGGCGATAATATATTTATACCTACTTTGTTTGTCTTGTACAAAGGTGTTAATAATGTATATATGATTATATTTTCTGCAGAATAGTGTCGATCATGAATAAATAAAATTAAAAAAATGCATTCGCGCAAGAGATAACATCATATTTTAAGTACATAGATATAAGCACCAACATAGGTACGTGTTATACATTCAAAGGTTTATGAACCACGACATTTTCACTATTGCCCGAGAGATGGCGATAGCGTGTTCACAACAATTGAAGGGTGCTGCTTAATGTTACTACTACTATGCCATCACATCTTATCCCACAAGTCAACAAGTAGTGGGAGAATCAACGGACAAATCGCAAGTAATACACATTCAGATAATCCTCTTCGTGCTAGTAAAAAAATAAGACATTCAAAAAATCTCTTTTTTTATACACATACTATACAGTATGCATAATATAGTGCTTTACGTGTATAAAAAAAATATAACAAAAAGCAAAAAACGCACTTAAAGATTCATATTCGGCAGCTATGCTTAATTGGGTTAGTTGGAAGATATCGCGTCCCTGCGATAAACTCGCCCATTGTGCAAAATTATTCGTTTATACCATGTAACTTTATCATTTGTATCCATATATTTTGTACAATAAAGTTTATTATTATTATTATTATTATGCTAATATTTCTTCTCGTATCGATGTCACCGAGATCCAATCAAGAAAATGTAATTTTGAACTTCAAAATATAACAGAGAAGAAAAATGAAAATCTCATAGCCCTCGTGACAACTTTGTCTGAGAAGATAGGTGTACCGATAACAACAGGAGAGATTTCATCTGTTCATAGAGTAGCGCACATGAATAAATCAAATAAATATCCGAAGAATATTGTTGTTAAATTCTATAGCAAGAATGTTCGTGATGCTTTTTTAAAAGCTTCGAAACGAAAGCGTAGTTTGACGACTCTAGATTTGGGTATTTCAGATTCAAAGAGAAATATCTATGTGCAAGAACATCTTACTCCAAGACTGAAATATTCATACAAACTGGCAAAATCTCCAGCAAAAGAGAGACATTTTCAATTTACTTGGGTAAAAAATTCGAAGATATACCTATACCCGCATAGAGGCTAAAAGCCCTGTCATTCTTATCAGAACAGAAGAATATCTTTCCAAAGTTATTTAATGTGACGATGAGAGCGGAAGCTCTTGAAAGCCGGCTCGCAAAAATAAATAAAGTCAATAGTCTTTCTAATCTTTAACTAGTAAAAAATTAATAATTTTAAAAATGAAACACAGTATATAGTTATTCCACTGAAACAAATGAAGAATAACAAAGCCCCAGGGGAGGACCGTATCACAAGTGACATGTTAAAGTTTGGAGGTAACGATCTAAAAGAAGCAGTACGAATCCTGCTGAATAAATGTATCGAAGAAGGTAAAATATCTGATGAAAGGCAAAACGCTGAAGTTATATTGCTGTATAAAAAGGAGACCCTAATAACTTAGAAAACTATAGACCAATTAGTCTACTGTCACACCTGTACAAATTGTTACCCAAATCCTTACAAATCGGCTCACACTAAAATTTGACCAATATCAACCGCCGGAACAGGCTGGATTTCGGAAGGGCTTTGGGAGAACGGATCACATTCAGAGCATTAGACTCCTAATCGAAAAAGCAACTGAGTACAATAAAGAAATACACTTAGCATTTGTTGAGTATCGCAAAGCGTTCGATTCTGTAGAAACATGGGCAATACTAGAGGCTCTAAACGACGCGAGAATAGACTCAAGATATACAAAATTATTGAAATACATTTATGAAAATGCTACAATGGATGTTAAACTGGATGATGAGCTCAAAACAAAAAAGATTAAAATAGAAAAAGGTGTACGACAAGGCGACATGATCTCACCAAAGTTGTTTACTCTGGCCTTGGAAAATGTATTACCAGTGCAGTAACTGTGCTCTATTCTATACTAGCGGTCCTCCCCAGCATCGCACGGGTAAAAAAAATAGTTTTTATTTTATTTCCTTTCACAAACAAACAGTTATAATGAGTCGGTGGATGGCGCCCGTAGTGGCTGCCTGAAACCTCTGACGTCTCATTTTTAAAAAATAAAATATTATTTTAGATGAAAAATTTATACAGTGTTTTTAGTTTCAATAGTTTTATAAAGATAACTGTTTTTTAAGTGTTAAATTACTTTCAAACTAATTAAAAATTACAAATTTAAAAACAAATGATTTAGTGAATAAAATTTGTAACAAATAATAACACCTACAATTGGAACTCACATAATTACTTCATATTTCAAATTTGTGACAATTAGAAATGCATTAAATTTTTAAAAGTTAAATTAAATTTATAAAACATGCTAAAATTAGATATAAATAAATAAAAAAAACTGAAAATGCGCCCTTGCGGTGGTTTGTACCACAAAACGGCGCTCAATAAATTGTCTACATTATTATAAACAACAATACACATTTTCTTTCACAAATAAACAGTTATAACATAAACAACAGAACACAGACAAATCAATTACAATTAATAAACCAGCAAATAAATTTCATACGGGTCTTAAAAACCCTTTTATTTTTATTTCTAATTTTTGTGAAAAGATCATAAATAAACAAAACAAACGCCATTTAATTTATTAAGTCAGAGCTTCCCCGTAAAAAATAAATAGAAGTTTTCATATTTTTCTCAGCGAACCGTTACGAACGCTCGATACTCGACTCCCACGCCCGTACTTGAGAAGTCTCAAATTTTAAAGGCAATATAAAATATTATTATTCAATCAATAATAATAAAAACAAACATGAAAGCTGAAATAACATGGCTACAATTAAGTTGCAGCAGCCTCGCTAGGTTACCCTGTATCGAGGGGTGCTGCGAATAAAAATAATAAATAATAAACAATTAACAAACGACTATTATATCCAACAGAAAAAAAACAATGAACAAATAAATAAATAATAATAAATAAAATATAAAGTATTTTTAGTTTAAATAAAAATATAACGAAAAGTTTGACATTGACTGTGACTCCTTATATAAAAGCGCCATCTTTGTGCGTCACGTGCCTCCCCCGCACGAAAGCGCCATCTCGTGAAAAAAAAGTATAAAAAAAATGTAATTTTTCGATGACCACATACAAAAACATACAAAAAGTGCGACGTTGCCGGTAGCTTCTCGAATGTCGACCGTTTAAATCTCGAATGTATAACGTTTTGTTGTTTTCTGTCTTTTGTCATTAGTTATAAGATATTTATTACTGAGAATGGACGTACCTAGTTCTGAAAAGCTTTTAAGCAATAAATTAATCAGCGAAAGTTATACAGTGTTTCATTTTTTATAACCTAAATTTAAAAAAGAGCTTTCATAGTATTTCCTCTTCGAAAATAGATAAGTAATTTTATTTTATTTTAAAAATATTAAAAGCACAAAACAGACAATAACTACATAATTATATAAAGTTAAAAAAAGGGTTAATCTTTCAGAGATCAGCTATCATCCAATACCATGCGCCACAATTAATTTAAAAAACATAGGTACCTACATAACATTCCGGTCATCTCAACTTGCCTATACACAGTCTCACTCGCTCACTCAATCATCACACTAGCACAAAAACACAAATCAATAATAAAAAAAAAATAAGGGGAAAGGAAAGGGGGGGAGGGAGATTACTGCGTACCTGTTGATTCATTTAGAAGTGTGGAAGTAAGTTTTTGAATACCTGTCTCTTGTAAGCATTTAGAGGTAATCCAAATATATAACGAACCGGTAAGTGAAAAAAAGATATAGTAATTTTTTTTTTTATTATTATACCCTCACGCCATATCCCAAGTGGGGTAGGCAGAGAGAACGGAACGCCAAACAGATCTATCTTTACACACTTCCTTCGCTTCCTCCACATTCATACAGTTCCTCATACACGCACGTCGGTTCCTCTTACTCAACACGCGGCCGTCCTTGAGAATTTGATCCACGTGATCAAGCCACGTGGTTCTCGGACGCCCGCGTTTACTCACACCCTTTCTTTCAGATAAGTATATCCTCTTTGTCATTCTTACCTCGTTCATTCGTTCAACATGCCCAAACCACCGTAGTTTATTCACGCGCAATCTGTCCACAACACTCTTCTTGCATCCGCTCATTCTTCTAATATCCTCATTCTTCACTCTATCACGCAGCGTTTTACCAACCATTCTTCTCAACGATCGCATCTCTACTGCATTTATTCCACTTTCGTCCTTCTTCAACCACGTCCATGTCTCGCTTGCATAGGTAAGTGACGGTACCAGAATGGTATTGTGCACCAGCATTTTAGCCATGTTCGACACATTGTCATTGCTGACAATGGGTCGAAGTGCACCGTTCACTCTAGCACCGGCCACTTTCCTTCTTTCAATGTCCCTATCGCATCTTCCATCCCTCGTAAACATACTTCCCAAATATACATACTCACTTACTTGCTCCAAACATTCGTCACCAACTTTAATCTCGCAAATCGTTTTTTCATTCTCTCTTTCAAAAACAAGAACTTTCGTCTTCATAACATTCATTTTCAAACCATTCAAATTGCAACTATCATACACACACGTAACAATCTCTTGTAAGTCCCTTTCACTCTCAGCCATTAACACCAAATCGTCTGCGTACATCAATGCATTCACCCGAAACCCATTCAGCTCGACACCAACATCCATCTCTTTCACAGGTCGCATACAGTAGTCGAAGAATAGGTTGAACAGCCACGGAGACATGACACAACCTTGCTTCACTCCTTTGGTGAGGACAAACCACTCCGAGAGAGTGTTATTTACCCTCACGCAAGCGGAGCTTCCCACGTATAGTGAATATATTGCGCGGATCAACCGGCTGCTCACCCCATACTCCGACAACATGCGCCACAACCTTTCACGGTAAATAAATTCGCATTATTCTTTAGCGAAATTTATGAACGGGATTTAGGTAATATTGATATCCCTGATGTATCAAATAGTAAAACAGTTAATCTTTCACAGTGTTAAATCCCATTTCAAAACTTGTGGAATAAAAAGGCGACCGGTGTGGCGCGGAGGCTAACGCACTTGCCTTTGAGTCACGAGGTCCCGGGTTCGATTCCCGGCCAGGGCAAAATGAAGAATGACCTTTTTCAGATTGTCCTGGGTCTGGGTGTTACATGTATATGTGTTTAGTGCATTGTATATGTGTATCGCCGTGTTAGTACCCATAATACAAGATTCATATCTTAGTTTGGGACTAGCTCGGTCTGTGTGAATTGTCTACACGTGTTATGTTATGTTATGTTATGTTAAATTGTCTCATTTGGATACAAATAAATCCCCTGGCCCCGACATCCCCCCAATCTTTTTGAGTAAATGCGCACATGTGCTCGTTGCACCACTCACAATAATTTTTAATAAATCTTTAGCATCAGGACACTTTCCTTCTTCGTGGAAAATGGGAAATATAACGCCAATTTTCAAAAAGGGAGACAAACCTGATATATCCAACTATAGACCCATATGCCTTCAATCGGCTGTGGCTAAACTGTTCGAAGCGCTTGTGCTGGAACAAATAATCCCATCCATATCGCAGATCATAGAACCCCAGCAACACGGCTTTGTTTCGGGCAGATCTACCCTAACCAATCTCACAATTTATGAGCAGTTTATTGCCGAAAGTCTTGCACGAGGCTACCAAGTAGACAGCATATACACAGATTTTAGTAAGGCCTTCGATAAGGTGCTTCACGGCATCCTTATAAGTAAACTATCAGCCTTGGGCATAACAGGTAACCTACTAGAATGGTTTAAAAGTTCTTCGGAGGAACGAACGCTGCGAGTACACATAAAATGTACTAGCTCTAACTGTTTTACAGCAACGAGTGGCTTGCCTCAAGGCAGCCATCTTTCGCCTGTTCTTTTTCTGATTTTTATTAATGATCTGGTTCGAAGTTTGGAGGGCGTTGAATGTTTATTGTTCGCAGACGACCTGAAAATATTTAGGAGGATAGAAAGTGTTCATGACTGTTGTATTCTACAGGAGAATCTCAACAAATTAAATACCTGGTGCCATGAAAATCTTTTGTTCCTAAACGTCAAAAAATGTCAACACATTACCTTCTCAAGAAGCAAGAAACCCATTAAATTTAATTATCAGATAAATAACGATGAGCTCGAGTCTGTCAGTGAAATCTTGGAGTCGTGTTTGACGAAAAACTTTCATTTTCGAATCACATTGATGCTATGACAAATAGGGCAATAAAAAATTTGGGCTTTGTTCTTCGCACGGTGAGGGATTTTAATAATATTCACGCAATTGCATTACTGTATAAATCACTCGTTCGTGGAACACTTGAATTCAACTCCCTGGTATGGTCTCCCACCTACAAGGTTCATATTCTTCTTCTTCTTATGGCCTTAAACCCGTACTTCCAGCTCACTCAACCATCGTACGGCTGCCTCCGAGGCGTCATGTATTTCTCTCATTCCCCCGTCAAAGGAATATAGGGGGCACTGCTCCACGATGTGGTCCATGCTCTGGGTTTCCCCGCATATTCCCGCAAGGTTCATATTGACAACATAGAACGCATACAGCGTAAATTCCTAAGATTTATTAATTATAAGATGGGTATACCACGGGAAGAAATAGATTACAACTATCTGTTATCAGAGTTAAATATGGAAACCCTTGAAAACAGAAGAATAATAAACGATTTAATTTTCTTGTTTAAAATTATTAACAACTCTTATGACGGCCCTGACTTGGTTCGTCTTATTATGTTTCGGGTGCCAACACGAAATACTAGAAGCCAGGAAATGTTTTATATAGAAAACTACAGTACCAACTACATTAAAGTGGTACCTCGTTTACATTGTATGGGAAACAAATATTTAACAAATTTAGATGTGGACTTTTTAGCTTTTAAATCCCATCTTAAAAATATATTTGCTCCAAAACTTTGATACTGATTGTCTGGTGGAAAGCACTGTAACTATCATAATCGCCTAAATCTATTGTACATTGTTGTTTTTTATATTATGTTTAATTTACCCATATGACTATATACTTTTAAATCCTCTATTTACAATTAAATGACTCATTTGAATATTGTTGATTGACATAATGATTATCTCACTTAAATTTATTTTACCTGTATGACAATATATTTATGAATCTTCTATTTACAATTCCCGTGGAGCACCCGGTAAAGAATTGGTCTCCCACTCTTCTGCGTAAGTTTTCGAGTGTCCTGTAAAAGGCAGGTGTTCGAAAAAATTGAGACATTTTACATCTTAAATTCAGCGATGAGGTTTGCCACTCATCCTGAATGTCTTGATTTTATATTGGCACGGAGAGGACAGTTAGCATGTTTCTTACATGCAGCTGATCTGCTGGCTACCCCACTTGTGGGATGTGCCGTGATGGTATAATAATAATAATAATAATAATAAACTATTTACAATGACTTATTTGAATATTTTTGATTGACTTATAATAATTATCTCACATACACTTATTTTACCTGTAATACTGTTCCTGATATGACACATTTATTGTGTAGTTTTTTGTTGTTTTTTTTTCTGTTTTTAATATGATTGTTAACATGTCAAAGGCTAACGCCGTGGATATATGAAATAAATAAATAAATAAATTTGATTTTTTTCTCCTAATGAAGTATATCGTTGTAAGTGTGTAGGTATATTTATAAAAGAATCTCTTACTGTACATTTTACTTTGTTTTTAGAATGAAAAATCTTTAAAAATGTTTTAATTTTTATGTAATGTTTTCACTTTTTAACTTCTTTATTTTTATTTTAAATTTTATATTTTTTTAACTTTTAATTTTACTTTTAATTTTAAAAAATCAATTGTTCATTTTACTTTGTTTGAGATTGAAAAATCTTTAAAAATGTTTTAATTTTTATGTAATGTTTGTACTTTTTAACTTTTCTATTTTTAATTTAAATTTTATATTTTTTTTACTTTTAATTTTAATTTTACTTTTAATTTTTGATATAAATAAATATCTGCAAAGGATGGATTCATACCTCCTATCAAGTTATATTAGTGATTATACTGATTATTTATTGATAGTCGATCATCTTATCACGCATTAGCACTAAGCGAATATCTGTATTACATTTATCATACTAGCAAAAATAATGTTCTCCATATTATTGTTACCTGACGGGTAGGATATAAATTTCAAGTATAATTCCAAATTTGTTATCAGCAACGAAAACGACAGATCTAAGTATAAAAATGTACCTAAGTATGTATAGTTATATTATAGTTGTGTTAATATGTATGTTTATTTGTATGAGTGCGCAGGTGTTCATATTTTTTGGTTTATTTTTTTTTTGATATTTGTAAATGGCGTAAGCCGTATGTTTGGTTGAATAAATTATAAAAAAATTAAATTATAAAATTATAAAAATTATATCGACGTCTGTCAGCGTATTATTGTAGAGAGATGTAATTCTGCATAGAATTTGTTAATAATCTCAAATTTTGTTCAGCAAGCCCCTGCGAACGCTCGACTCTCTGGCGATTGCGACGCGTTTTCTCTCCGACTTGCAAGACGATTTTCAGTTTCCGATGAAGATTCTTCATTGCGACGAAGTTTTGATGCCCTCACCTGGGAACTATTTTTAGAAAGTTGAGATATCGATCTTTGCGGAATCAGCGGCGACCACGTTACATTTTTCTTAATACTTTACATTTTTAAACTCGTGATATCTTTCGAATGGAATGTCCAAATTGAATAATTCAAAAAGGTTTTGAAACATTCTTGAATATTTATTTATTAATCAGAGACACGAACAGAAAGTTGACAAAATACACACAAAAAATAAAAGCAACATACATTGATTCGGCCAGGCCAACCCCCCAATTAAGTGTGTCTACAGCATACACATATTAATGTAAAGAAAAGAATGACAGAGAAAAAAAAACAATCAAACAAAAGCAGACCACAATCACCGCAGGCCCAGTACAAACTGAACCCGCACCAAAGAAGCACCGATTACGTCAAACAACCACAAGCAAATACCATCGCAATACTTAAAATCAAGCAATCCATTTAACATCATAAAACAAAACAAAAAAAGTCAATCCACAAAGATACCAAAGTTGGAGCCAACACTCCTTCTGAACACCGTCAGTGAATGACAAAAGACATCCGCACCATCCACGCAATGTGAGCATAAAACATTATATTATAATCTACACATTCTGCTGATTGGACTATTTTGACTGACATTGTTACTATGTCTGTCCATTAGGAAAGTTCTTAGGTTACAAAGGCGGGGATTTGCTGCATAAAAATTCAATGAACTGACCGACACAGTATCTACGTTACCATTGATCATTTTATGAAGCATAGTGAGATCCGCAAGTATTCTCCTGTCCATCAGTTTATCCATCTTAAAAAATGAAAGATGATCGTAACTTTTCAAAAACTGCCCTGTCCAGCCCTATATGACAAACCTCTCGTGAAGCGTCTCTGGACCCTCTCTAATGCATCAACATTGGGGACCATATCAGCGAGTTGTATTCTAGAGAGCTACGAACCAAGGAATAATACAAAATTTGGAAACTATCTGTTCTTTTAAATTTATGCAAATAGACTTATAAATCCCAAATCAATTTGGTCCAGCCACGTTTGCTGGGCCAATGGGGGAGAGTTGGATTGACTTGACACTGTGCACTGATGATCTGCTCTTGACTCTTTCAAATTGGAGGGTTAACGTCGGTAAAGTTTCCTGTGACCATCGATTGATCACTTGGTCGGTCGGTGGTTTATTGGAGATTGAACCGTATGGTCTCTGGAGCTTCAGGGGCTCAAAGACTAACTGGGAACATTTTGGTATGGAATTGAAAGAAAGGATGAGAAATTTTGCAATTTGGCTGACAGAGAGGGCTGACAAAGCCAAAGGGAAAAATTTAACAGTGCTGTCGTTGATACGGCAGTTACTGCGATGGAAAGGTGTAGGCCTGGGGGACGGCGTACTACCAATTAGTGGACACCTGAACTCATGGACTTAAGACGCCAGTTCAAATCCGCCGAACGGGCATTTTATCCGGTGAGAAGTGGCAGTGTGTTGCGCGACTCTCCAGAAGGTAAGCGTCTCCTTGAGAGGCTTCAACGTGCGAAAGGTTCCTACCAATTGGCCATAAGGCATGCTAAGACCTCAGCCTGGAAGGAGTAGATCACTGAAACAGGAAATGCCGATCCTTGGTCGGTTACAAAGACCATTGTGAAGTCCAAGAGATCCGCTGATCACAATCTTACCAGCATTTTTGCTGGCGATAGTGAGACAGTGTGTATTGACGGCACACTCAGGACGTTGCTGGATGGGATTGTGCCTCTTGATTCGATGTCGAGGGATACCCCATTCCATGATGCGTTGCGTTTTCTGTCACGCTGTCCACCAGATGAGTCTAGACTCATCTGGTGGACAGCGGTTACAGGTAATCGAACCTGACGATGTGACACATTCTGAGTTGGGAGAAATCGTCAAAAATTTAGGACCTAGGAAGGCACCTAGTTTTGACAGAATCAATGGTGCAATTGTGAAGAGGGTTTGGACGTACTGCCCCTCAGAAATGCTGGCTCTATACCAGGCCTGTCTGAATGAAGGAGTATTTCCGGAAGTTTGGAAGAAAGGTATGCTAAGGGTTATACCCAAAGGCAATGATAAGCCACTGTCGCATATCAAGGCGTATAGACCCATTACCCTGCTGCCTTCCTTTGGCAAGATCCTTGAGATCTTGGTGAGGAACCAGCTTGCGGGGACTCTTGTGCCCGGAGAGCATACAATTGATGCCTGCTTGAAATGGAAAAATGAGTATGAGGATAAGAATGTTCTGGGTGTCTTCCTTGAAATAGCTGGGGCTTTTGACAATGCGTGGTGGCCTCTTATCCTGGCCAAGCTAAAGATACGAGGTTGTCCTCGCTGGTTGTTTAATGTTATAAGCAGCTACTTTAGCAACAGGTCAGTGATGATCACACACGTTGGAATTGTAGTTGAAAGGATTGTTGACATGGGCTGCCCACAGGGATCGGTTTTAGGACCGTTTCATTGGAACGTTCTGTCTGATGATCTGTTGAAAATGGATCTTCCGCCTGGCTGCACGACTTTTGCCAATGCCGATGATGCGCTTCTCTTGCTGTCTAGTAGTACGAGGAGCGCCATCGAAAAAAAATTAAAAGCGCGATCGAACGCATCCTGACGTGGGGCAGTGTGAATAGGCTGGTCTTCTCGCCGAACAAGACCTCTGCTATGTGGTTGAAGGGTTCGCTTGGGGACAGAAATCCAGTTCTTCGGCTGAGTGGATCACCCGTTAGGGTGGTCAACGAAGTCCGTTACCTGGGTGTAGTCCTGGACAGAGGCCTTTCCTTTCTCCCGCATGTAAGAGCGACTGCCGGAAAAGCGGGAGTGTTATTTTTCACTCTTCGCAGACTGAGTCGTGAAACATGGGGTCTTAGATGGCGAACTGTGAAGACTATATATCGAGCGACTTATGTGGCTCAGGTCACGTATGCTGCTCGTGTTTGGTCGCACAGGCTGTCGGTCGGATTTGTGTCGACGGCGATCTTGAGGGGGCAAAGACTCCCGCTGTTAGCTGTTACGGGTGCGTATCAAACTGCAGCTAGTGATGGCCTTTCAGTCATTGCTGGTGCGCCGATTTAGAAATTTTGAACTCTGTGGCCAGACGCAAAATCAAGGCGGATGGAGTTGTGGTACATTTCGGCATGTCTGTGCATGCGGAACCCGGAATCAGAGGTTACAATAGGGCTGTCAGCACAATTCGAAAGAGAACGATGGAAGTGTGGTAGGAAAAATGGGATGGAGGAAGAACTGCTAGATTAGTCTACAGTTTCCTCCCGAATGTTTGCGAACGAATGGAGAGGTGCTTCCTATCATTTGATCATTTCACTGTGCAGTTTCAAGCTCTTTGATCTTGGGCTCGTAGATGATCCATGGTGTGTCTGTGGGATAGGGGCGCAATATGCGGAGCATATTCTTTGGGAGTGCCCGGTGATGATGAATGCGAGAGATCTTATGCTAGAGGAAATGAGTGATAGCACCCCCAGACCCGTTTGGTTTGGGGAAGTGCTACTGTGTCCTCAGAATTTCAGGGCTTTCCAGAAGTTTTGTAGATTCCTGGGTATCTAAGTGGGATCTTCTGCGTGGGCCGGGTTTACCCCAGGCTGACGCAGGGGAGTCTGAGAATTGAGCTTGCTTGGCGTGGCGGATGTTGCGTGGCGTACTCTTGCTTTTTATTTAGTGCGTCCTATCTCCCTTAGTGGAGAGTAGTTTGGCGTTCACCTTTTAGAATCTAAAGAGTATAAAGAGAGAAAAGAAGAACAGGTGAGATGACCAAATGAGTTTTTTCTATCAGAAGGAATGTTTTATAGAAGTTAGAATTAAGGTTTTAGAAGATACGGAGAATATTCCGGTGACGGGCCGAGCCTCGTTCCGTATGCAAAGGCATGAGCCAAGTCTCTGCCCGACTGTACGCAGTGAAATGGAGTAAAACCTTCACCTCATACTATCTCCTGCGTAAAATCAAATGATCTTTCATTCATGAGGTGCATGTTGTACATGCATTTCGGATGAAAATTAGATCATACAGTCTTTCATATATATATAGATAATATATTTATTGCGACGTGTGAGAGGTTTGTACACCACACCATAAAGTCCGTAGTAAAGGTGAAATAATACATTCACTGTGTCGGTGTTAAGGTAGTAAAATTCCATAACGAAATAAGAAATGAATATTTACTTCTACTATGTAATTTATTCTCGAGATTGAAAATTTCCTAAGAAGATGAAAAACGTCTCTCTCGAGAATATATCACAAAGTAGAAGACTAAAATTGTTATTTAACTTCATATCAAATCATTCGTAATCGGTAAAAAAAAAAGTTAAACGAAGATTAAAAGCTTGTGATAAACAAAAAAAAAACAAGATAACTATGATAATCAATGTTATTAAAGAAAAACACGGTAATATATTTATAACATAATTTATTACAAGACAACAAAATGGGAGAGTGACAAATCGGAAATATTGCATATCAACTTAAAACATAGATAACCATAGAACAGCAACATAAAAAAATTAAATATTAAAACGGTAAAAAGAAAAACAATTATATATGTAACTCTTCAATCAATATGGAATCAACAATTACCTCCAGCTTTACGCCGGTTTCCAACCTTAACCAACAAGTTAAAGTCCGATAATTTACAAGCTGGACGGACCGAATTCTTGTCAGGATGGTAAGTGAAGACAACTGGTTTGGGGTAGGATATGCGACTATTCAAACCATACCCTTCGCTGGAAGCAGAAATACTGGAAGACACAACGCGACGTGGCCAAATTCCGTAACGCGGACTTTCAGTAGATACCGATAAGCTGGATGAGACATCATATCCTCCACGACGTCCCCAT
This sequence comes from Athripsodes cinereus, assembly GCA_947579605.1. Lineage (NCBI taxonomy): Eukaryota > Metazoa > Arthropoda > Insecta > Trichoptera > Leptoceridae > Athripsodes > Athripsodes cinereus. The sequence goes on from OX388321.1 coordinate 6,557,190, forward strand.
GGTCCATATCCACGTCCTCCTTCTACAGAGAGAGATGAGCTGGAAGAGACATCGTATCCTCCACGACGTCCCCATGGTCCATATCCGCGTCCACCTTCAATTGAGAGAGATGAGCTTGAAGAGACATCGTACCCTCCACGACGTCCCCAAGGTCCGTATCCACGTCTGCTTTCAACCGAGACAGATTTTGAAGCAGAGATATTAGTGTAATACCGTGGACGAACAACGCGTTCATAAGAGACTGATCCAGATTTTGATACTTTAGTTCTATACCCTGGGGAAACAACACGCTCAACAGAAACGGAACCAGATTTGGATACTTTAGTTCTGTATCCAGGTGTGACTACACGTTCGATGGACACTGAACCTGATTTGGAAATCTTGGTTCTGTAGCCTGGAGTACGAACTCGTTCAATTGATATTGATTCTGATTTAGACACCTTTGTTCTATATCCTGGAGAAACGACACGTTCATAGGAAACAGACCTGCTGACAGATGCACTATATCCTCCAGGACGTCCATATGGTCCATATCCACCACGACGTCCCCATGGTCCATATCCACGTCCTCCTTCAATAGAGAGAGATGAGCTGGAAGAGACATCGTATCCTCCACGACGTCCCCATGGTCCATATCCGCGTCCTCCTTCAACAGAGAGAGATGAGCTTGAAGAGATATCGTATCCTCCACGACGTCCCCATGGTCCATATCCGTGTCCTCCTTCAATTGAGAGTGATGAGCTGGAAGAGATATCGTATCCTCCACGACGTCCCCATGGTCCATATCCGTGTCCTCCTTCAATTGAGAGTGATGAGCTGGAAGAGATATCGTATCCTCCACGACGTCCCCATGGTCCATATCCGTGTCCTCCTTCAATTGAGAGTGATGAGCTGGAAGAGAAATCGTATCCTCCATGACGACCATATGGTCCATATCCGTGTCCTCCTTCAATTGAGAGTGATGAGCTGGTAGAGATATCGAATCCACCACGACGTCCCCATGGTCCATATCCGCGTCCTCCTTCAACAGAGAGAGATGAACTTGAAGAGATATCGTATCCTCCACGACGTCCCCATGGTCCGTATCCGCGTCCTCCTTCAACAGAGAGAGATGAGCTGGAAGAAATATCGTATCCTCCACGACGTCCATATCCGTGTCCTCCTTCAATTGAGAGTGACGAGCTGGAAGAGATATCGTATCCACCACGACGTCCCCATGGTCCGTATCCGCGTCCTCCTTCAACAGAGAGAGATGAGCTGGAAGAGATATCGTATCCTCCACGACGTCCCCATGGTCCATAACCGCGTCCACCTTCAATTGAGAGTGATGAGCTGGAAGAGATATCGTATCCTCCACGACGTCCCCATGGTCCGTATCCGCGTCCACCTTCAATTGAGAGAGATGAGCTTGAAGAGATATCGTATCCTCCACGACGTCCCCATGGTCCGTACCCGCGTCCACCTTCAATTGAGAGAGATGAGCTGGAAGAGATATCGTATCCTCCACGACGTCCCCAAGGTCCGTATCCACGTCTGGCTTCAACAGAGACAGATTTTGAAGCAGAGATATTAGTGTAATACCCTGGACGAACAACGCGTTCATAAGAGACTGATCCAGATTTTGATACTATAGTTCTATACCCTGGTGAAACAACACGCTCAATAGAAACGGAACCAGATTTGGATACTTTAGTTCTGTATCCAGGTGTGACTACACGTTCGATAGACACTGAACCTGATTTAGAAATCTTGGTTCTGTAGCCTGGAGTACGAACACGTTCAATTGAAATTGATCCTGATTTAGATACCTTCGTCCTATATCCTGGAGAAACGACACGTTCATAGGAAACAGACCTGCTGACAGATGCACTGTATCCTCCGCGACGTCCATATGGTCCATATCCACCACGACGTCCCCATGGGCCATATCCGCGTCCTCCTTCTACAGAAAGAGATGAGCTGGAAGAGATATCGTATCCTCCACGACGTCCCCATGGTCCGTAACCGCGTCCACCTTCAATTGAGAGTGATGAGCTGGAAGAGACATCGTATCCACCACGACGTCCCCATGGTCCGTATCCGCGTCCACCTTCAATTGAGAGTGATGAGCTTGAAGAGACATCGTATCCTCCACGACGTCCCCATGGTCCATATCCGTGTCCTCCTTCAATTGAAAGAGATGAGCTGGAAGAGATATCGTATCCACCACGACGACCCCATGGTCCGTATCCGCGTCCTCCTTCAACAGAGATAGATGAGCTGGAAGAGATATCGTAACCTCCACGACGTCCCCATGGTCCGTATCCGCGTCCACCTTCAATTGAGAGAGATGAGCTGGAAGAGATATCGTATCCACCACGACGTCCCCATGGTCCGTATCCGCGTCCACCTTCAATTGAGAGTGATGAGCTTGATGAGACATCGTATCCTCCACGACGTCCCCATGGTCCATATCCGTGTCCTCCTTCAATTGAGAGAGATGAGCTGGAAGAGATATCGTATCCACCACGACGTCCCCATGGTCCGTATCCGCGTCCTCCTTCAACAGAGAGAGATGAGCTGGAAGAGATATCGTATCCTCCACGACGTCCATATGGTCCATATCCGTGTCCTCCTTCAATTGAGAGTGATGAGCTGGAAGAGATATCGTATCCTCCACGACGTCCCCATGGTCCATATCCGTGTCCTCCTTCAATTGAGAGAGATGAGCTGGAAGAGATATCGTATCCACCACGACGTCCCCATGGTCCGTATCCGCGTCCTCCTTCAACAGAGAGAGATGAGCTGGAAGAGATATCGTATCCTCCACGACGTCCATATGGTCCATATCCGTGTCCTCCTTCAATTGAGAGTGATGAGCTGGAAGAGATATCGTATCCTCCACGACGTCCCCATGGTCCATACCCGTGTCCTCCTTCAACAGAGAGAGATGAGCTGGAAGAGATATCGTATCCACCACGCCGTCCCCATGGTCCGTATCCGCGTCCTCCTTCAACAGAGAGAGATGAGCTGGAAGAGATATCGTATCCTCCACGACGTCCCCATGGTCCATATCCGCGTCCTCCTTCAACAGAGAGAGATGAGCTTGATGAGATATCGTATCCTCCACGACGTCCCCATGGTCCGTATCCGCGTCCTCCTTCAACAGAAAGAGATGAGCTGGAAGAGATATCGTATCCTCCACGACGTCCATATGGTCCATATCCGTGTCCTCCTTCAATTGAGAGTGATGAGCTGGAAGAGATATCGTATCCTCCACGACGTCCCCATGGTCCATATCCGCGTCCACCTTCAATTGAGAGAGATGAGCTAGAAGAGATATCGTATCCTCCACGACGTCCCCAAGGTCCGTATCCACGTCTGCCTTCAACCGAGACAGATTTTGAAGCAGAGATATTGGTATAATATCCTGGACGAACAACGCGTTCATAAGAGACTGATCCAGATTTTGATACTTTAGTTCTATACCCTGGTGTAACTACACGCTCAATAGAAACGGAACCAGATTTGGATACTTTAGATCTGTATCCAGGTGTGACTACACGTTCGATAGACACTGAACCTGATTTGGAAATCTTGGTTCTGTAGCCTGGAGAAACGACACGTTCATAGGAAACAGACCTGCTGACAGATGTACTGTATCCTCCACGACGTCCATATGGTCCATATCCACCACGACGTCCCCATGGTCCGTATCCGCGTCCACCTTCAATTGAGAGTGATGAGCTTGAAGAGACATCGTATCCTCCACGACGTCCCCATGGTCCATATCCGCGTCCACCTTCAATTGAGAGTGATGAGCTGGAAGAGATATCGTATCCTCCACGACGTCCCCATGGTCCATATCCGCGTGCACCCTCAATTGAGAGAGATGAGCTTGAAGAGATATCGTATCCTCCACGACGTCCCCATGGTCCGTATCCGCGTCCTCCTTCAACAGAGAGAGATGAGCTTGAAGAGACATCGTATCCTCCACGACGTCCCCATGGTCCATATCCGCGTCCTCCTTCAACAGAGAGAGATGAGCTGGAAGAGATATCGTATCCTCCACGACGTCCCCATGGTCCATATCCGCGTCCACCTTCAATTGAGAGAGATGAGCTGGAAGAGATATCGTATCCTCCACGACGTCCCCATGGTCCATATCCGCGTCCTCCTTCAACAGAGAGAGATGAGCTGGAAGAGATATCGTATCCTCCACGACGTCCCCATGGTCCGTATCCGCGTCCACCTTCAATTGAGAGAGATGAGCTGGATGAGATATCGTATCCTCCACGACGTCCCCAAGGTCCGTATCCACGTCTGCCTTCAACCGAGACAGATTTTGAAGCAGAGATATTGGTAAAATATCCTGGACGAACAACGCGTTCATAAGAGACTGATCCAGATTTTGATACTTTAGTTCTATACCCTGGTGTAACTACACGCTCAATAGAAACGGAACCAGATTTGGATACTTTAGATCTGTATCCAGGTGTGACTACACGTTCGATAGACACTGAACCTGATTTGGAAATCTTGGTTCTGTAGCCTGGAGAAACGACACGTTCATAGGAAACAGACCTGCTGACAGATGCACTGTATCCTCCGCGACGTCCATATGGCCCATATCCACCACGACGTCCCCATGGTCCATATCCGCGTCCTCCTTCAACAGAGAGAGATGAGCTTGAAGAGATATCGTATCCTCCACGACGTCCCCATGGTCCATATCCGTGTCCTCCTTCAATTGAGAGTGATGAGCTGGAAGAGATATCGTATCCACCACGACGTCCCCAAGGTCCGTATCCGCGTCCTCCTTCAACAGAGAGAGATGAGCTGGAAGAGATATCGTATCCTCCACGACGACCCCATGGTCCGAATCCGCGTCCTCCTTCAACAGAAAGAGATGAGCTGGAAGAGATATCGTATCCTCCACGACGTCCATATGGTCCATATCCGTGTCCTCCCTCAATTGAGAGTGATGAGCTGGAAGAGATATCGTATCCTCCACGACGTCCCCATGGTCCGTATCCGCGTCCTCCTTCAACAGAGAGAGATGAGCTGGAAGAGATATCATATCCTCCACGACGTCCCCATGGTCCATATCCGTGTCCTCCTTCAATTGAGAGTGATGAGCTGGAAGAGATATCGTATCCACCACGACGTCCCCATGGTCCATATCCGCGTCCTCCTTCAACAGAGAGAGATGAGCTGGAAGAGATATCGTATCCTCCACGACGTCCCCATGGTCCGTATCCGCGTCCTCCTTCAACAGAAAGAGATGAGCTGGAAGAGATATCGTATCCTCCACGACGTCCATATGGTCCATATCCGTGTCCTCCCTCAATTGAGAGTGATGAGCTGGAAGAGATATCGTATCCTCCACGACGTCCCCATGGTCCGTATCCGCGTCCTCCTTCAACAGAGAGAGATGAGCTGGAAGAGATATCGTATCCTCCACGACGTCCCCATGGTCCATATCCGCGTCCACCTTCAATTGAGAGAGATGAGCTAGAAGAGATATCGTATCCTCCACGACGTCCCCATGGTCCGTATCCGCGTCCACCTTCAATTGAGAGAGATGAGCTGGAAGAGATATCGTATCCTCCACGACGTCCCCAAGGTCCGTATCCACGTCTGCCTTCAACCGAGACAGATTTTGAAGCAGAGATATTGGTATAATATCCTGGACGAACAACGCGTTCATAAGAGACTGATCCAGATTTTGATACTTTAGTTCTATACCCTGGTGTAACTACACGCTCAATAGAAACGGAACCTGATTTGGATACTTTAGTTCTGTATCCAGGTGTGACTACACGTTCGATAGACACTGAACCTGATTTGGAAATCTTGGTTCTGTAGCCTGGAGTACGAACACGTTCAATTGAAATTGATCCTGATTTAGACACCTTTGTTCTATATCCTGGAGAAACGACACGTTCGTAGGAAACAGACCTGCTGACAGATGCACTGTATCCTCCGCGACGTCCATATGGTCCATATCCACCACGACGTCCCCATGGTCCATATCCGCGTCCTCCTTCAACAGAGAGAGATGAGCTTGAAGAGATATCGTATCCTCCACGACGTCCCCATGGTCCATATCCGCGTCCTCCTTCAACAGAAAGAGATGAGCTGGAAGAGACATCGTATCCTCCACGACGTCCCCATGGTCCATATCCGCGTCCACCTTCAATTGAGAGAGATGAGCTAGAAGAGATATCGTATCCTCCACGACGTCCCCATGGTCCGTATCCGCGTCCTCCTTCAACAGAGAGAGATGAGCTGGAAGAGATATCGTATCCTCCACGACGTCCCCATGGTCCATATCCGTGTCCTCCTTCAACAGAGAGAGATGAGCTTGATGAGATATCGTATCCTCCACGACGTCCCCATGGTCCGTATCCGCGTCCTCCTTCAACAGAGAGAGATGAGCTGGAAGAGATATCGTATCCTCCACGACGACCATATGGTCCATATCCGTGTCCTCCTTCAATTGAGAGTGATGAGCTGGAAGAGATATCGTATCCTCCACGACGTCCCCATGGTCCATATCCGCGTCCTCCTTCAACAGAGAGAGATGAGCTGGAAGAGATATCGTATCCTCCACGACGTCCCCATGGTCCATATCCGCGTCCTCCTTCAACAGAGAGAGATGAGCTGGAAGAGTAATCGTATCCTCCACGACGTCCCCATGGTCCATATCCGTGTCCTCCTTCAACAGAGAGAGATGAGCTTGATGAGATATCGTATCCTCCACGACGTCCCCATGGTCCGTATCCGCGTCCTCCTTCAACAGAGAGAGATGAGCTGGAAGAGATATCGTATCCTCCACGACGACCATATGGTCCATATCCGTGTCCTCCTTCAATTGAGAGTGATGAGCTGGAAGAGATATCGTATCCTCCACGACGTCCCCATGGTCCATATCCGCGTCCACCTTCAATTGAGAGAGATGAGCTAGAAGAGATATCGTATCCTCCACGACGTCCCCATGGTCCATATCCGCGTCCTCCTTCAACAGAGAGAGATGAGCTGGAAGAGTAATCGTATCCTCCACGACGTCCCCATGGTCCATATCCGTGTCCTCCTTCAACAGAAAGAGATGAGCTGGAAGAGATATCGTATCCTCCACGACGTCCATATGGTCCATATCCGTGTCCTCCCTCAATTGAGAGTGATGAGCTGGAAGAGATATCGTATCCTCCACGACGTCCCCATGGTCCATATCCGCGTCCTCCTTCAACAGAGAGAGATGAGCTTGAAGAGATATCGTATCCTCCACGACGTCCCCATGGTCCATATCCGCGTCCTCCTTCAACAGAAAGAGATGAGCTGGAAGAGACATCGTATCCTCCACGACGTCCCCATGGTCCATATCCGCGTCCACCTTCAATTGAGAGAGATGAGCTAGAAGAGATATCGTATCCTCCACGACGTCCCCATGGTCCATATCCGCGTCCTCCTTCAACAGAGAGAGATGAGCTGGAAGAGTAATCGTATCCTCCACGACGTCCCCAAGGTCCGTATCCACGTCTGCCTTCAACCGAGACAGATTTCGAAGCAGAGATATTGGTATAATATCCTGGACGAACAACGCGTTCATAAGAGACTGATCCAGATTTTGATACTTTAGTTCTATACCCTGGTGTAACTACACGCTCAATAGAAACGGAACCTGATTTGGATACTTTAGTTCTGTATCCAGGTGTGACTACACGTTCGATAGACACTGAACCTGATTTGGAAATCTTGGTTCTGTAGCCTGGAGTACGAACTCGTTCAATTGAAATTGATCCTGATTTAGACCCCTTTGTTCTATATCCTGGAGAAACGACACGTTCGTAGGAAACAGACCTGCTGACAGATGCACTGTATCCTCCGCGACGTCCATATGGTCCATATCCACCACGACGTCCCCATGGTCCATATCCGCGTCCTCCTTCAACAGAGAGAGATGAGCTTGAAGAGATATCGTATCCTCCACGACGTCCCCATGGTCCATATCCGCGTCCTCCTTCAACAGAAAGAGATGAGCTGGAAGAGACATCGTATCCTCCACGACGTCCCCATGGTCCGTATCCGCGTCCTCCTTCAACAGAAAGAGATGAGCTGGAAGAGATATCGTACCCTCCACGACGTCCATATGGTCCATATCCGTGTCCTCCTTCAATTGAGAGTGATGAGCTGGAAGAGACATCGTTTCCTCCACGACGTCCCCATGGTCCATATCCGCGTCCACCTTCAATTGAGAGAGATGAGCTAGAAGAGATATCGTATCCTCCACGACGTCCCCATGGTCCATATCCGCGTCCTCCTTCAACAGAGAGAGATGAGCTGGAAGAGTAATCGTATCCGCCACGACGTCCCCATGGTCCATATCCGTGTCCTCCTTCAACAGAAAGAGATGAGCTGGAAGAGATATCGTATCCTCCACGACGTCCATATGGTCCATATCCGTGTCCTCCCTCAATTGAGAGTGATGAGCTGGAAGAGATATCGTATCCTCCACGACGTCCCCATGGTCCGTATCCGCGTCCTCCTTCAACAGAAAGAGATGAGCTGGAAGAGATATCGTACCCTCCATGACGTCCATATGGTCCATATCCGTGTCCTCCTTCAATTGAGAGTGATGAGCTTGATGAGATATCGTATCCTCCACGACGTCCCCATGGTCCGTATCCGCGTCCTCCTTCAACAGAAAGAGATGAGCTGGAAGAGATATCGTACCCTCCATGACGTCCATATGGTCCATATCCGTGTCCTCCTTCAATTGAGAGTGATGAGCTGGAAGAGATATCGTATCCTCCACGACGTCCCCATGGTCCATATCCGCGTCCACCTTCAATTGAGAGAGATGAGCTAGAAGAGATATCGTATCCTCCACGACGTCCCCATGGTCCGTATCCGCGTCCACCTTCAATTGAGAGAGATGAGCTGGATGAGATATCGTATCCTCCACGACGTCCCCAAGGTCCGTATCCACGTCTGCCTTCAACCGAGACAGATTTTGAAGTAGAGATATTGGTATAATATCCTGGACGAACAACGCGTTCATAAGAGACTGATCCAGATTTTGATACTTTAGTTCTATACCCTGGTGTGACTACACGCTCAATAGAAACGGAACCTGATTTGGATACTTTAGTTCTGTATCCAGGTGTGACTACACGTTCGATAGACACTGAACCTGATTTGGAAATCTTGGTTCTGTAGCCTGGAGTACGAACACGTTCAATTGAAATTGATCCTGATTTTGACACCTTTGTTCTATATCCTGGAGAAACGACACGTTCGTATGAAACAGACCTGCTGACAGATGCACTGTATCCTCCGCGACGTCCATATGGTCCATATCCACCACGACGTCCCCATGGTCCATATCCGCGTCCTCCTTCAACAGAGAGAGATGAGCTTGAAGAGATATCGTATCCTCCACGACGTCCCCATGGTCCATATCCGCGTCCTCCTTCAACAGAAAGAGATGAGCTGGAAGAGACATCGTATCCTCCACGACGTCCCCATGGTCCATATCCGCGTCCACCTTCAATTGAGAGAGATGAGCTAGAAGAGATATCGTATCCTCCACGACGTCCCCATGGTTCATATCCGCGTCCTCCTTCAACAGAGAGAGATGAGCTGGAAGAGTAATCGTATCCTCCACGACGTCCCCATGGTCCATATCCGTGTCCTCCTTCAACAGAGAGAGATGAGCTTGATGAGATATCGTATCCTCCACGACGTCCCCATGGTCCGTATCCGCGTCCTCCTTCAACAGAGAGAGATGAGCTGGAAGAGATATCGTATCCTCCACGACGTCCATATGGTCCATATCCGTGTCCTCCTTCAATTGAGAGTGATGAGCTGGAAGAGATATCGTATCCTCCACGACGTCCCCATGGTCCATATCCGCGTCCACCTTCAATTGAGAGAGATGAGCTTGAAGAGATATCGTATCCTCCACGACGTCCCCATGGTCCATATCCGCGTCCTCCTTCAACAGAGAGAGATGAGCTGGAAGAGATATCGTATCCTCCACGACGTCCCCATGGTCCATATCCGTGTCCTCCTTCAACAGAGAGAGATGAGCTTGATGAGATATCGTATCCTCCACGACGTCCCCATGGTCCGTATCCGCGTCCTCCTTCAACAGAAAGAGATGAGCTGGAAGAGATATCGTATCCTCCACGACGTCCCCATGGTCCGTAACCGCGTCCACCTTCAATTGAGAGTGATGAGCTGGAAGAGACATCGTATCCTCCACGACGACCATATGGTCCATACCCGTGTCCTCCTTCAATTGAGAGTGATGAGCTAGAAGAGATATCGTATCCTCCACGACGTCCCCATGGTCCGTATCCGCGTCCACCTTCAATTGAGAGAGATGAGCTGGATGAGATATCGTATCCTCCACGACGTCCCCAAGGTCCGTATCCACGTCTGCCTTCAACCGAGACAGATTTTGAAGCAGAGATATTGGTATAATATCCTGGACGAACAACGCGTTCATAAGAGACTGATCCAGATTTTGATACTTTAGTTCTATACCCTGGTGTAACTACACGCTCAATAGAAACGGAACCTGATTTGGATACTTTAGTTCTGTATCCAGGTGTGACTACACGTTCGATAGACACTGAACCTGATTTGGAAATCTTGGTTCTGTAGCCTGGAGTACGAACACGTTCAATTGAAATTGATCCTGATTTAGACACCTTTGTTCTATATCCTGGAGAAACGACACGTTCGTATGAAACAGACCTGCTGACAGATGCACTGTATCCTCCGCGACGTCCATATGGTCCATATCCACCACGACGTCCCCATGGTCCATATCCGCGTCCTCCTTCAACAGAGAGAGATGAGCTTGAAGAGATATCGTATCCTCCACGACGTCCCCATGGTCCATATCCGCGTCCTCCTTCAACAGAAAGAGATGAGCTGGAAGAGATATCGTATCCTCCACGACGTCCCCATGGTCCATATCCGCGTCCACCTTCAATTGAGAGAGATGAGCTAGAAGAGATATCGTATCCTCCACGACGTCCCCATGGTCCATATCCGCGTCCTCCTTCAACAGAGAGAGATGAGCTGGAAGAGTAATCGTATCCTCCACGACGTCCCCAAGGTCCGTATCCACGTCTGCCTTCAACCGAGACAGATTTTGAAGCAGAGATATTGGTATAATATCCTGGACGAACAACGCGTTCATAAGAGACTGATCCAGATTTTAATACTTTAGTTCTATACCCTGGTGTAACTACACGCTCAATAGAAACGGAACCTGATTTGGATACTTTAGTTCTGTATCCAGGTGTGACTACACGTTCGATAGACACTGAACCTGATTTGGAAATCTTGGTTCTGTAGCCTGGAGTACGAACACGTTCAATTGAAATTGATCCTGATTTAGACATCTTTGTTCTATATCCTGGAGAAACGACACGTTCGTATGAAACAGACCTGCTGACAGATGCACTGTATCCTCCGCGACGTCCATATGGTCCATATCCACCACGACGTCCCCATGGGCCATATCCGCGTCCTCCTTCAACAGAGAGAGATGAGCTTGAAGAGATATCGTATCCTCCACGACGTCCCCATGGTCCATATCCGCGTCCTCCTTCAACAGAAAGAGATGAGCTGGAAGAGACATCGTATCCTCCACGACGTCCCCATGGTCCATATCCGCGTCCACCTTCAATTGAGAGAGATGAGCTAGAAGAGATATCGTATCCTCCACGACGTCCCCATGGTCCATATCCGCGACCTCCTTCAACAGAGAGAGATGAGCTGGAAGAGACATCGTATCCTCCACGACGTCCCCATGGTCCATATCCGTGTCCTCCTTCAACAGAGAGAGATGAGCTTGATGAGATATCGTATCCTCCACGACGTCCCCATGGTCCATATCCGCGTCCTCCTTCAACAGAAAGAGATGAGCTGGAAGAGACATCGTATCCTCCACGACGTCCCCATGGTCCATATCCGCGTCCACCTTCAATTGAGAGAGATGAGCTTGAAGAGATATCGTATCCTCCACGACGTCCCCATGGACCATATCCGCGTCCTCCTTCAACAGAAAGAGATGAGCTGGAAGAGTAATCGTATCCTCCACGACGTCCCCAAGGTCCATATCCGTGTCCTCCTTCAACAGAGAGAGATGAGCTTGATGAGATATCGTATCCTCCACGACGTCCCCATGGTCCGTATCCGCGTCCTCCTTCAACAGAAAGAGATGAGCTGGAAGAGATATCGTATCCTCCACGACGTCCATATGGTCCATATCCGTGTCCTCCTTCAATTGAGAGTGATGAGCTGGAAGAGATATCGTATCCTCCACGACGTCCCCATGGTCCATATCCGCGTCCACCTTCAATTGAGAGAGATGAGCTAGAAGAGATATCGTATCCTCCACGACGTCCCCATGGTCCGTATCCGCGTCCACCTTCAATTGAGAGAGATGAGCTGGAAGAGATATCGTATCCTCCACGACGTCCCCAAGGTCCGTATCCACGTCTGCCTTCAACCGAGACAGATTTTGAAGCAGAGATATTGGTATAATATCCTGGACGAACAACGCGTTCATAAGAGACTGATCCAGATTTTGATACTTTAGTTCTATACCCTGGTGTTACTACACGCTCAATAGAAACGGAACCTGATTTGGATACTTTAGTTCTGTATCCAGGTGTGACTACACGTTCGATAGACACTGAACCTGATTTGGAAATCTTGGTTCTGTAGCCTGGAGTACGAACACGTTCAATTGAAATTGATCCTGATTTAGACACCTTTGTTCTATATCCTGGAGAAACGACACGTTCGTAGGAAACAGACCTGCTGACAGATGCACTGTATCCTCCGCGACGTCCATATGGTCCATATCCACCACGACGTCCCCATGGTCCATATCCGCGTCCTCCTTCAACAGAGAGAGATGAGCTTGAAGAGATATCGTATCCTCCACGACGTCCCCATGGGCCATATCCGCGTCCTCCTTCAACAGAGAGAGATGAGCTGGAAGAGATATCGTATCCTCCACGACGTCCCCATGGTCCGTAACCGCGTCCACCTTCAATTGAGAGTGATGAGCTGGAAGAGACATCGTATCCTCCACGACGACCATATGGTCCATACCCGTGTCCTCCTTCAATTGAGAGTGATGAGCTGGAAGAGATATCGTACCCACCACGACGTCCCCATGGTCCGTATCCGCGTCCTCCTTCAACAGAGAGAGATGAGCTTGAAGAGATATCGTATCCTCCACGACGTCCCCGTGGTCCGTATCCACGTCTGCCTTCTACCGAGACAGATTTTGAAGCAGAGATATTGGTATAATATCCTGGACGAATAACGCGTTCATAAGAGACTGATCCGGATTTTGATACTTTAGTTCTATACCCTGGTGTAACTACACGCTCAATAGAAACGGAACCTGATTTGGATACTTTAGTTCTGTATCCAGGTGTGACTACACGTTCAATAGACACTGAACCTGATTTGGAAATCTTGGTTCTGTAGCCTGGAGTACGAACACGTTCAATTGAAATTGATCCTGATTTAGACACCTTTTTTCTATATCCTGGAGAAACGACACGTTCGTAGGAAACAGACCTGCTGACAGATGCACTGTATCCTCCGCGACGTCCATATGGTCCATATCCACCACGACGTCCCCATGGTCCATATCCGCGTCCTCCTTCAACAGAAAGAGATGAGCTGGAAGAGACATCGTATCCTCCACGACGTCCATATGGTCCATATCCACCACGACGTCCCCATGGTCCGTATCCTCGTCCACTTTCAATTGAAAGTGATGAGCTCGAAGAGACATCGTATCCTCCACGACGTCCCCATGGTCCGTAACCGCGTCCACCTTCAATTGAGAGAGATGAGCTGGAAGAGACATCGTATCCTCCACGACGACCATATGGTCCATATCCGTGTCCTCCTTCAACAGAAAGAGATGAGCTGGAAGAGATATCGTATCCTCCACGACGACCATATGGTCCATATCCGTGTCCTCCTTCAACAGAAAGAGATGAGCTGGAAGAGATATCGTATCCTCCACGACGTCCCCATGGTCCATATCCGCGTCCTCCTTCAACAGAGAGAGATGAGCTGGAAGAGATATCGTATCCAGCACGACGTCCCCATGGTCCGTATCCGCGTCCTCCTTCAACAGAGAGAGATGAGCTTGAAGAGATATCGTATCCTCCACGACGTCCCCATGGTCCATATCCGTGTCCTCCTTCAATTGAGAGAGATGAGCTGGAAGAGATATCGTATCCTCCACGACGACCATATGGTCCATATCCGTGTCCTCCTTCAACAGAAAGAGATGAGCTGGAAGAGATATCGTATCCTCCACGACGTCCCCATGGTCCATATCCGCGTCCTCCTTCAACAGAGAGAGATGAGCTGGAAGAGATATCGTATCCAGCACGACGTCCCCATGGTCCGTATCCGCGTCCTCCTTCAACAGACAGAGATGAGCTGGAAGAGACATCGTATCCTCCACGACGTCCCCATGGTCCATATCCGCGTCCTCCTTCAACAGAGAGAGATGAGCTTGAAGAGATATCGTATCCTCCACGACGTCCCCATGGTCCGTATCCGCGTCCTCCTTCAACAGACAGAGATGAGCTGGAAGAGACATCGTATCCTCCACGACGTCCCCATGGTCCATATCCGCGTCCTCCTTCAACAGAGAGAGATGAGCTGGAAGAGATATCGTATCCTCCACGACGTCCCCATGGTCCGTATCCACGTCTACCTTCAACCGAGACAGATTTTGAAGCTGAGATATTGGTATAATATCCTGGACGAACAACGCGTTCATAAGAGACTGATTCGGATTTTGAAATCTTAGTTCTGTAGCCTGGCCTGACAACACGCTCAATAGAAACGGAACCAGATTTGGATACTTTAGTTCTGTATCCAGGTGTGACTACACGTTCGATAGACACTGAACCTGATTTGGAAATCTTGGTTCTGTAGCCTGGAGTACGAACACGTTCGATTGAAATTGATCCTGATTTGGACACCTTTGTCCTATATCCTGGAGAAACGACACGTTCAAAGGAAACAGACCTGCTGACAGATGCACTGTATCCTCCGCGACGT
This sequence comes from Athripsodes cinereus, assembly GCA_947579605.1. Lineage (NCBI taxonomy): Eukaryota > Metazoa > Arthropoda > Insecta > Trichoptera > Leptoceridae > Athripsodes > Athripsodes cinereus. The sequence goes on from OX388321.1 coordinate 6,572,304, forward strand.
CCGTATGGTCCATATCCACCACGACGTCCCCATGGGCCATATCCGCGTCCTCCTTCTACAGAAAGAGATGAGCTGGAAGAGATATCGTATCCTCCACGACGTCCCCATGGTCCGTAACCGCGTCCACCTTCAATTGAGAGTGATGAGCTGGAAGAGACATCGTATCCTCCACGACGACCATATGGTCCATACCCGTGTCCTCCTTCAATTGAGAGTGATGAGCTGGAAGAGATATCGTACCCACCACGACGTCCCCATGGTCCGTATCCGCGTCCTCCTTCAACAGAGAGAGATGAGCTTGAAGAGATATCGTATCCTCCACGATGTGCCCATGGTCCATATCCGTGTCCTCCTTCAATTGAGAGTGATGAGCTGGAAGAGATATCGTATCCACCACGACGACCATATGGTCCATATCCGTGTCCTCCTTCAATTGAGAGTGATGAGCTGGAAGAGATATCGTATCCTCCACGACGTCCCCATGGTCCATATCCGCGTCCTCCTTCAACAGAGAGAGATGAGCTGGAAGAGACATCGTATCCTCCACGACGACCATATGGTCCATATCCGTGTCCTCCTTCAACAGAAAGAGATGAGCTGGAAGAGATATCGTATCCTCCACGACGACCATATGGTCCATATCCGTGTCCTCCTTCAACAGAAAGAGATGAGCTGGAAGAGATATCGTATCCTCCACGACGTCCCCATGGTCCATATCCGCGTCCTCCTTCAACAGAGAGAGATGAGCTGGAAGAGATATCGTATCCAGCACGACGTCCCCATGGTCCGTATCCGCGTCCTCCTTCAACAGAGAGAGATGAGCTTGAAGAGATATCGTATCCTCCACGACGTCCCCATGGTCCGTATCCGCGTCCTCCTTCAACAGACAGAGATGAGCTGGAAGAGACATCGTATCCTCCACGACGTCCCCATGGTCCATATCCGCGTCCTCCTTCAACAGAGAGAGATGAGCTGGAAGAGATATCGTATCCTCCACGACGTCCCCATGGTCCGTATCCACGTCTGCCTTCAACCGAGACAGATTTTGAAGCTGAGATATTGGTATAATATCCTGGACGAACAACGCGTTCATAAGAGACTGATTTGGATTTTGAAATCTTTGTTCTGTAGCCTGGCCTGACAACACGCTCAATAGAAACGGAACCAGATTTGGATACTTTAGTTCTGTATCCAGGTGTGACTACACGTTCGATAGACACTGAACCTGATTTGGAAATCTTGGTTCTGTAGCCTGGAGTACGAACACGTTCGATTGAAATTGATCCTGATTTGGACACCTTTGTCCTATATCCTGGAGAAACGACACGTTCATAGGAAACAGACCTGCTGACAGATGCACTGTATCCTCCGCGACGTCCATATGGTCCGTATCCTCCACGACGTCCCCATGGTCCATATCCGCGTCCTCCTTCAACAGAAAGAGATGAGCTGGAAGAGATATCGTATCCTCCACGACGTCCCCATGGTCCGTAACCGCGTCCACCTTCAATTGAGAGAGATGAGCTGGAAGAGACATCGAATCCTCCACGACGACCATATGGTCCATATCCGTGTCCTCCTTCAACAGAAAGAGATGAGCTGGAAGAGATATCGTATCCTCCACGACGACCATATGGTCCATATCCGTGTCCTCCTTCAACAGAAAGAGATGAGCTGGAAGAGATATCGTATCCTCCACGACGTCCCCATGGTCCATATCCGCGTCCTCCTTCAACAGAGAGAGATGAGCTGGAAGAGATATCGTATCCAGCACGACGTCCCCATGGTCCGTATCCGCGTCCTCCTTCAACAGAGAGAGATGAGCTTGAAGAGATATCGTATCCTCCACGACGTCCCCATGGTCCGTATCCGCGTCCTCCTTCAACAGACAGAGATGAGCTGGAAGAGACATCGTATCCTCCACGACGTCCCCATGGTCCATATCCGCGTCCTCCTTCAACAGAGAGAGATGAGCTGGAAGAGATATCGTATCCTCCACGACGTCCCCATGGTCCGTATCCACGTCTGCCTTCAACCGAGACAGATTTCGAAGCAGAGATATTGGTATAATATCCTGGACGAACAACGCGTTCATAAGAGACTGATTTGGATTTTGAAATCTTTGTTCTGTAGCCTGGCCTGACAACACGCTCAATAGAAACGGAACCAGATTTGGATACTTTAGTTCTGTATCCAGGTGTGACTACACGTTCGATAGACACTGAACCTGATTTGGAAATCTTGGTTCTGTAGCCTGGAGTACGAACACGTTCGATTGAAATTGATCCTGATTTGGACACCTTTGTCCTATATCCTGGAGAAACGACACGTTCATAGGAAACAGACCTGCTGACAGATGCACTGTATCCTCCGCGACGTCCATATGGTCCGTATCCTCCACGACGTCCCCATGGTCCATATCCGCGTCCTCCTTCAACAGAAAGAGATGAGCTGGAAGAGATATCGTATCCTCCACGACGTCCCCATGGTCCATATCCGCGTCCTCTTTCAACAGAGAGAGATGAGCTGGAAGAGATATCGTATCCTCCACGACGTCCCCATGGTCCGTAACCGCGTCCACCTTCAATTGAGAGAGATGAGCTGGAAGAGACATCGTATCCTCCACGACGACCATATGGTCCATATCCGTGTCCTCCTTCAACAGAAAGAGATGAGCTGGAAGAGATATCGTATCCTCCACGACGACCATATGGTCCATATCCGTGTCCTCCTTCAACAGAAAGAGATGAGCTGGAAGAGATATCGTATCCTCCACGACGACCATATGGTCCATATCCGTGTCCTCCTTCAACAGAAAGAGATGAGCTGGAAGAGACATCGTATCCTCCACGACGTCCCCATGGTCCATATCCGCGTCCTCCTTCAACAGAGAGAGATGAGCTGGAAGAGATATCGTATCCTCCACGACGTCCCCATGGTCCGTATCCACGTCTGCCTTCAACCGAGACAGATTTTGAAGCTGAGATATTGGTATAATATCCTGGACGAACAACGCGTTCATAAGAGACTGATTTGGATTTTGAAATCTTAGTTCTGTAGCCTGGCCTGACAACACGCTCAATAGAAACGGAACCAGATTTGGATACTTTAGTTCTGTATCCAGGTGTGACTACGCGTTCGATAGACACTGAACCTGATTTTGAATACTTGGTTCTGTAGCCTGGAGTACGAACACGTTCAACTGAAATTGATCCTGATTTAGATACCTTTGTCCTATATCCAGGAGAAACGACACGTTCATAGGAAACAGACCTGCTGACAGATGCACTGTATCCTCCGCGACGTCCATATGGTCCGTATCCTCCACGACGTCCCCATGGTCCATATCCGCGTCCTCCTTCAACAGAAAGAGATGAGCTGGAAGAGATATCGTATCCTCCACGATGTCCCCATGGTCCATATCCGCGTCCTCCTTCAACAGAAAGAGATGAGCTGGAAGAAACATCGTATCCTCCACGACGTCCCCATGGTCCATATCCGCGTCCTCCTTCAACAGAAAGAGATGAGCTGGAAGAGATAGCGTATCCTCCACGACGTCCCCATGGTCCATATCCGCGTCCTCCTTCAACAGAAAGAGATGAGCTGGAAGAGACATCGTATCCTCCACGACGTCCCCATGGTCCGTATCCACGTCTGCCTTCAACTGAGACAGATTTTGAAGCTGAGATATTGGTATAATATCCTGGACGAACAACGCGTTCATAAGAAACTGATTTGGATTTTGAAATCTTAGTTCTGTAGCCTGGCCTGACAACACGCTCAATAGAAACGGAACCAGATTTAGATACTTTAGTTCTGTATCCGGGTGTGACTATGCGTTCGATAGACACTGAACCTGATTTGGAATACCTGGTTCTGTAGCCTGGAGTACGAACACGTTCAACTGAAATTGATCCTGATTTAGATACCTTTGTCCTATATCCAGGAGAAACGACACGTTCATAGGAAACAGACCTGCTGACAGATGCACTGTATCCTCCGCGACGTCCATATGGTCCATATCCACCACGACGTCCCCATGGTCCATATCCGCGTCCTCCTTCAACAGAGAGAGATGAGCTTGAAGAGATATCGTATCCTCCACGACGTCCCCATGGTCCGTAACCGCGTCCACCTTCAATTGAGAGAGATGAGCTGGAAGAGACATCGAATCCTCCACGACGACCATATGGTCCATATCCGTGTCCTCCTTCAACAGAGAGAGATGAGCTGGAAGAGAAATCGTATCCTCCACGACGTCCCCATGGTCCGTATCCGCGTCCACCTTCAACAGAGAGAGATGAGCTAGAAGAGATATCGTATCCACCACGACGTCCCCATGGTCCATATCCGCGTCCTCCTTCAACAGAAAGAGATGAGCTGGAAGAGACATCGTATCCTCCACGACGTCCCCATGGTCCGTATCCGCGTCCACCTTCAATTGAGAGTGATGAACTTGAAGAGACATCGTATCCTCCACGACGTCCCCATGGTCCATATCCGCGTCCTCCTTCAACAGAAAGAGATGAGCTGGAAGAGACATCGTATCCTCCACGACGTCCCCATGGTCCATATCCGCGTCCTCCTTCAACAGAAAGAGATGAGCTGGAAGAGACATCGTATCCTCCACGACGTCCCCATGGTCCGTATCCGCGTCCACCTTCAACAGAGAGAGATGAGCTTGAAGAGATATCGTATCCACCACGACGTCCCCATGGTCCATATCCGCGTCCTCCTTCAACAGAATGAGATGAGCTGGAAGAGATATCGTATCCTCCACGACGTCCCCATGGTCCATATCCGCGTCCTCCTTCAACAGAAAGAGATGAGCTGGAAGAGACATCGTATCCTCCACGACGTCCCCATGGTCCATATCCGCGTCCTCCTTCAATAGAGAGTGATGAGCTGGAAGAGACATCGTATCCTCCACGACGTCCCCATGGTCCATATCCGCGTCCTCCTTCAACAGAAAGAGATGAGCTGGAAGAGACATCGTATCCTCCACGACGTCCCCATGGTCCATATCCGCGTCCTCCTTCAATAGAGAGTGATGAGCTTGAAGAGACATCGTATCCTCCACGACGTCCCCATGGTCCATATCCGCGTCCTCCTTCAACAGAAAGAGATGAGCTGGAAGAGACATCGTATCCTCCACGATGTCCCCATGGTCCGTATCCACGTCTGCCTTCAACCGAGACAGATTTTGAAGCAGAGATATTGGTATAATATCCTGGACGAACAACGCGTTCATAAGAGACTGATTTGGATTTTGAAATCTTAGTTCTGTAGCCTGGCCTGACAACACGCTCAATAGAAAAGGAACCAGATTTGGATACTTTAGTTCTGTATCCAGGTGTGACTACGCGTTCGATAGACACTGAACTTGATTTGGAATACTTGGTTCTGTAGCCTGGAGTACGAACACGTTCAACTGAAATTGATCCTGATTTAGATACCTTTGTCCTATATCCAGGAGAAACGACACGTTCATAGGAAACAGACCTGCTGACAGATGCACTGTATCCTCCGCGACGTCCATATGGTCCGTATCCGCGTCCACCTTCAACAGAGAGAGATGAGCTAGAAGAGACATCGTATCCTCCACGATGTCCCCATGGTCCGTATCCGCGTCCTCCTTCAACAGAAAGAGATGAGCTGGAAGAGACATCGTATCCTCCACGACGTCCCCATGGTCCATATCCACGACTGCCCTCAATTGAGACTGATGAGCTGACAGATTTGCTGTAACCTCCAACACGTCCGTACGGTCCATATCTGCGTCCACCTTCAATTGAGACAGATGAGCTGGAAGAAATATCGTATCCTCCACGACGTCCCCATGGTCCATATCCACGACTGCCCTCAATTGAGACTGATGAGCTGACAGATTTGCTGAATCCTCCAACACGTCCGTATGGTCCATATCCGCGTCCACCTTCAATTGAGACAGATGAGCTGGAAGAGATATCGTATCCTCCACGACGTCCATATGGTCCGTATCCTCCACGACGTCCCCATGGGCCGTATCCACGACTGCCCTCAATCGAAACTGAGGAACTGACAGATTTGCTGTATCCTCCGACACGGCCGTATGGTCCATAACCACGTCCCCATGGTCCGTATCCGCGTCCACCTTCAATTGATACCGATGAGCTGGAAGAGACATCGTATCCTCCACGACGTCCCCATGGTCCGTATCCACGTCTTCCTTCAACGGATACCGATTTTGAAGCAGAGATATTGGTATAGTATCCTGGACGAACAACGCGTTCATAAGAGACTGATTTGGATTTTGAAATCTTAGTTCTGTAGCCTGGCCTGACAACACGTTCAATAGATACTGATCCAGATTTAGATACTTTTGTTCTGTATCCAGGTGTGACTACACGTTCGATAGAAACGGAACCAGATTTGGATATCTTGGTTCTGTACCCTGGAGTGCGAACACGCTCGATTGAAATTGATCCAGATTTAGATACCTTTGTCCTATATCCTGGAGAGACGACACGTTCATAAGAGACAGACCTGCTGACAGATGCACTGTATCCTCCACGACGTCCATATGGTCCGTACCCTCCACGACGTCCCCATGGTCCATATCCACGACTGCCCTCAATCGAGACTGAGGAGCTGACAGATTTGCTATATCCTCCAACACGGCCGTATGGTCCATAGCCACGTCCCCATGGTCCATATCCACGACTGCCCTCAATCGAGACTGAGGAGCTGACAGATTTGCTATATCCTCCAACACGTCCGTACGGTCCATATCTGCGTCCACCTTCAATTGAGACAGATGAGCTGGAAGAGACATCGTATCCTCCACGACGTCCCCATGGTCCGTATCCACGTCTGCCTTCAACGGATACAGATTTTGAATCAGATATATTGGTATAGTATCCTGGACGAACAACGCGTTCATAAGAGACTGATTTGGATTTCGAAATCTTGGTTCTGTAGCCTGGCCTGACAACACGTTCGATAGATACTGATCCAGATTTAGATACTTTAGTTCTGTATCCTGGTGTGACAACTCGCTCAATAGAAACGGAACCAGATTTGGAAATCTTGGTTCTGTAGCCTGGAGTACGAACACGCTCGATTGAAATTGATCCTGATTTAGATAGCTTTGTCTTGTATCCTGGAGAAATGACGCGTTCATAGGAAACAGATCGGCTGAGAGATGCACTGTATCCTCCACGACGTCCATATGGGCCGTATCCTCCACGTCTTCCCCATGGTCCGTATCCGCGTCCACCTTCAATTGAGACTGATTTTGAAACAGAACCTCGAGAGTAATAATGAGGACGTACAACCTGTTCAATGGAAACGGATTTTGATTTTGAAATCTTGTATTTATGTCCTGTAGGTATATCTGCGATATTTTTGTAATCTTTTACATCTCCGATTTTCTTTATGACTATTTCTTCTTCGTATATTTTTTCTTTTGCATGATGATGACCATGCTTAGGTTTCTCCTGAACAATTATAATTTGTTTTATAATTCTTTCAGTGCTTCCGCTATCTTCAAATGAATCTGATTCGCTTGACGAATCTGAATCGTCGTCAGATATTATTTGTTTTCGTGTTATTATCTTTTCGATAATTTCTCCTTCATCATTTGTTTCGATTACATCGTCATGTGTTAGAACTTTCTCATGTAAACCCTCGCTTTCTAAAGTATGTCCATGCTTGAACAAGTCTTGAACTCTATGTACCACGTCAGAGGTTCCCGAAATGTGTACCTGTAAGTGAATAGTACTATATTTTAACGCGATATATCTTTTAACATTTCCTCATACTAAAACATCTATTTGAATAGACATCGCCAGTGTGATAGAAAACACTTCTGGTTTTTATTAATGGTTTAACGAAGTAAGTGCCGAAACAGATATACTTTTATCACTTATTTTAATTCATATTTCTTTAAGGGTGAGATAGTGTACTGCCTGTTTCTAATGCTTACAAATTGGCTCTGTTTGGTTTAAGCATACGTTACTCTAGAAAATACAACAAAAACACGCAGTACTCCCTCTCTCTATCTCTATCCTCAAAGGCATGCGTATAACAAAACGTGATCACAGTATGTCTGTTGAAATACTTCATACATATACATAACGTTCATATAATATGTTATAAACCCAAGTAGAACACGAAAAAAACACCTACTCATGATAGATATTATGTAAACTTTCAGTGTATTTTTTATAAGCATTCTATTTCCAAGGATCATTTAATTCAAAACTTAAGCGACAAGTATACATATTTGTCCTAAGAAGAGCACAAAGGTAAATACAATTATCATATTTATTTAAGAATGAGATAAAATTTTAAACAAACAGCAAGTAATAAAGAAAAGATGGAAAAGGCTAAAAATGTCATTCATAATTTTTTCAGTTATATTTCTGATACTTAGTAAGCATTATTGACATTTCTAGTTGGTTAACATTACCAACTCCATAGGAGAATTTCAACTCAAAATATTCACCTCAGCATTCCATAAGTATAGCAGCTCTACTATCCTACATGCTCATTGGTTTTAAAATTCAATTTTATTTTCTATGGCCATAACGTTTATTTTATATGGCCATAACATCCAACGGGATGAGCCGCCATAAAAAAGATTATTTTTTCTTTTTAATATCAATCTAATTTCAATTTCATATTTATTTAACTCCTCGAACAAATAAAATTACATGTTCAACCATATACAATAATCACCGTAGCTAGCCATCGACGAACTTTGATAATACGGAATATTGTTTCAATGGAAATTGATGTACCTATGTATCACAATAATTTAAACTTCCGTGTCGAAATTAAGAAAATAGTATTTATAAAATAGGTATTTTTTGATTATTTTTTTAGGGTAATTATTATTAAAATCTTTTCTTTTATTATGTGGATTTCGGGTATGTAAGTAATTTTCTATTACTAGGTATTTTTTTCCATTTTCCATTACGTAAATTAGAGGAATACGTATTGGGTATTAAGGTGGGTACCTATAAATTGAAACCTCATGAAGTTTCCGGTATAGATAGATGTCCCACTTTTTTCAGTAAATTTTATAAATTTAATGTGTAGCAGATTGTTTTTCTTCAATTTTGCTACTCTTTGCTGTCTTTATATTTTAATTAACATAAATATCTAAGACACCCCACATGCCCATATTTGAATAAAAAATAACAGGAAAGTATCAACGTGATAAAGTGCTAAAGATCTCTTTCAAGTGAAAAAAAACTTTATGTTTGACACCCCACACGTCCATGTTTAATATTTAAAAAATAGGCTGGTACCTACGTGTACAATAGTAATGAAAACCTCTTCCTGATGTAAAAACTTGAAGTTTGATATCCCAAATGCTCTATTGTTTATGGATTAAGTACATAATTCTATTCTTTTTCTACGGTATAATTTTCTAGAATCTCATAATTCGCCCATTATGAAAATAGTCTAAAATGTCAAAAAATATGCAATTTCAATTCACATAATTCAGGATTTCTTATCATTACAACGATATCACGATATTTTATTAACAAAATAATACCGAATTATTTATTTTCAGTATTTTGTTATTTATTGTTACATCCTTTCTACAATTAATTCAATAAAATGAAAAATGTTTGAATATTGGTAGGTATTTAATGAACTTTTAATAGATTTTCATTATTTACTGGTTACAATATTTTAAATTAAAATAAGTGTTTTGAGGATATTTTTTTAAAGTCCTTACCAGATGATGAGACCTTGTATTGTATTAAAGTATTGACCTTGACCTTGTAAATTTAGAAAACGACGGTAACATAATATGAAATCTGAATGACTTTGCTTATGTTTTCGGCATTCACAATATAACAATTTCTAGACATGATATGATTTTTTAGATTATTATGTAATTATTGTTATTTTTTGAGCTTTTTATTTGCTACCGCGGTTTCGGTGGAGCGTCCACCATTAACGAGCGTTAATCTAAAACTAAGTCGCAAGCATGAAAACAAATTGAAAAAAAATTGTTTTCATGCTTGCGACTTAGTTTTAGATTAACGCTCGTTAATGGTGGACGCTCCACCGAAACCGCGGTAGCAAATAAAAAGCTCAAAAAATAACAATAATTACATAATAATCTAAAAAATCATATCATGAAATCTGAAACCTAAATCTTATGACACCGCAGCAAATTCAATCTAGGGAGTGTGATTTAGTGCAATATCCACCATTCCACATGTATTAGTCACTAAATTACCGCTATTTCATATGTACCTATACAATAGTAAATTACTCCATTTCACATGTGAAATAACGGGTAGTAAGCTAACGGCTTAATAACTCTCAAAATTCAAAGAGTTTGGAATTTTCTACGAATATATTATATTTAAAATTAAAAAAAATTATTCTGTATCTTTAATACTTATTCATACGGCGTGTTTAATGTTTCCACTTTTTATAAACAATAACGAAATGAAACATTTTTCTTTTAAGAAAATGTGTCATTACCCTAAAATTGCTAAAGTAATTTGGTAAAAATGTTTTATATTATAATGAATGCTTTCAACATAGGTTCTATAACCGATAAAATGATATGAAAAATAATATGTACAGTATGTTATACCATTATCAAATGACAACCTTATGGGCTTAAAATATTGTGATTAGTGAAAATTGTACGCACTTTTAAATAGGGCAATACATTTTGTCTCTTGTATATTGTTTCAACTTACATGTATTATCTGAATTGGTGAATAAATAAATAAATAAATTTACTTTTGTCGCTAAGACAGACGCAGCAGCAGTAGTAGTAGTTCGTAAATCGGAAACTTGATTATCAAATTTATTTGTGAATCCAAAACCCTACTAGCATTATGACCATTTGAATTCCACTAGTAATAATTCGCATACATTTTTTTTATCGTTGAACTCTTATCAATCCATAAATATATGAAAGTTGATAAATTCAATTCTTTCAGTAATCACGGCATATACCTACTGTAATTAAGGTTGGCGTTAAAATCACTATTTCATTATCTGTTCAACATACAGGTTACCTGATTCGAGTAAAAAATATATAATACATAGCCTCATGAACAAGGGATCCGTGGTTCGATCCCAGGTGCCGGCAGATTCCCCTTTCACGACACAAGATTTTAGCTTACTCTGAAAGGTGTATAAGGTTGTATTTGGGTTTATAACAAAACCCAGATTTATCTTTTTTTTTTTTTAAAAATCGCGATGATTGACAATTGGTTTATGATAATAAAAGGCTATAAAGATAGTTTTGATAAACGATAAGACGATATCCTTCACTGGCAAGCTTTAAGGAGTAATCCCATAACGAATCACTGAATTTAATAATGTATTAATTGTTGAAGTTGTATTAAAGAAGTAAAACCGATACATAATAAGCGGGGTCCTTTTTAAATACATGTTTTATTCCTAAATTTATCACTTCAATAATGGATTTATTTCACAAATAAAAATTAAAACATAAAATGAATTATATTTTGCAAGGAGAACAAGTAAATTATTTATAAATCGTTTTCATTTTCATAATTTATTGGTCATTGAAGAACTTCAATATTTTCAGTTTTAGCTCAAAAATTAGAAATAGTTGTTCGGTATTGTGAAATCGACCATTAATACCACGTTGCACATAAAGGATATTACAATGTATTTTTTATAATTATGAACATTTGAATGACTGGCCCTGAATATATAGTAGTAAGACAATATTGATTAATCCTTTTTATTAAAAGAGTAATATATTTGTTAATGAAACGAAAATGATATTTACCTGCCGTGAGCAGAGCACGATCAGGAGTAGGAGAGCCCTCATAGCGGAGGGTCTTGAGAGACTGATGCCTTGGACAACCTCGATCTTTCAATTTATATGGAAAAAAACACTCGCAACATATTTGTCAAGTTAAACATGAGTTGCCTATCAACAAACATGAAACAGGTGTAAAATACAATTCATACTAGATTAATATATGTATTATAAATAATAATAATTGATATTATAATACATACTTTACATGATTTATAGGCGTTTGACGAATAACGGCTATTGTCAATATTATAACACTGCAAATAAATAACCATATGCATATTGATATTATTCAAAACACTTGTTAGAGACTACTACATATTGGAATAAAAGAAAAAAACTTCAGCCGATAAACTACAACCAATCACTACTTATATTATCATTCATTCTTTGACCATTGCAATTATTTCATTACATAAAAAGATTGACATTAATCTGGGTTTGTTACAAATCCTAAAACGTGCACCCCAAATACTCTCGAAATAAGCAATACACCTATATAAGCACTACATTCAGACCGTCCCAACTGGAAATTCCACATTATAATGATACCGATCACTGAAATACATGTGTGATCCTGTTTAAAAACAAATACCTATTATTAATTTATATTAAAAGAAACTTTGTATTTTCCACTAGAATAATTTCAATTATAGTCAAAACGTTTTCGGAACTACTTGTTCCATCATCAGTATTGTTACTGAAGATGGAACAAGTAGTTCCGAAAACGTTTTGACTATAATTGAAATTATTCTAGTGGAAAATATAAAGTTTCTTTTAATATAAATTAATAATAAATATGGAATTCCACAGTGCTAATCACGAAACATTCGAAAATTACAAATACCTACTCAGAAGGTGGTATTAACAATTTGGATAAAAAAAATTATCGGACACCATGTTCCTACACTTACAATAATATTCGGGTAAATACTAACTGATATTTGTTATCAAATTGAGATATACACAAAGCACTCTACTATAATACAAATAGCATCAGATTCATTGCCTTTAAAAATTATTACAAACTATTAATTTAATTTCACCAATACACCCGATGGTTTTACATAATTATTTCAAAGAAAACTTTTATTAATAATCAGTTCAATTCTATACAACAAAACAAGAAATTTAAATGAAACAATATATTTAGTTATTTCACTGATAACTTTATTAATTTGTGAGCCGGCTTTCGAAAGCTTCTGTTCTCATCGTCAGGCAAACGAAAAGAATAGCTCTCAAATTAATTAAATCACCAGTGAAACTACTTAAAATTTTGTTTCGTTTTAATTTCTTATTATAATGAACTTCCGTCGAATGATAAATGAAACTCATTAACATGGTCTGAACATTTACTCCTCGGATGTCCACGACACCGAGTGTCCTTTTTCAAAACCATGTAAATTTTATATGAACGTTACTGTCTTCTGTTAAAGCGAATTATATTCTACATATAAAAAGTAAAATATAATAATAAATCGACCTTTACTTAGTTTTATTGTGAAACAAATATCTATGTATGCGTGGGCACCAATACTAAAACAATAAATGTATAACTTATGTGTGTATGTACCTATATGACGTTATTCCCATTTGAAATCATAGTATACCTATAATATGTGGAAATAATATTATTAAAAAATACGTGTTATTAAAAAAATCATACATACAATAACATCCCAGCACATTTATACCCTTGTGGAGACGCCAGAAGCGATCATGTACCATCATTATAATATCCTATCATTGCACATCTGTTTTCTTTTATGACGTTTATACTATTCCTCATGCATGCTCTCCAGTTAAATATGATCAGCACGTTTTCATTCATTTATATTTGATGTAAATAATCTACTCAATTGATTCTTGGAAATTGTCCATGATTTCGTCATATCAAGATTACCCCCGATAAAATATAATCAATTCAAAAAGATATTGAATTAAAAGACTATACAACTATATTTTTGTACACTGTATTTGAACTTTTTTTTATATATATTTACTCCAGACTTGAAGGTGGAGTGTGCAAACCTCTCAAGTCAATATCAAAATACATACAGTATAATACAAATGATAAAAAAATAATACATATTAGAGTAAAAATAAGTAGAAAGAAGAACATATAATGTATCTTTTTATATTGTTATTATCATAATAAGGTTTGCTACTGGAAAAATTGCCAGATGGCAAAAACCACGCCTTGTTGGTTGCAGACCAATCGAATGGATTGTAACTCTAACTTTTATTTTAGTAATCAATTTATCGATTATTATTTTTTTTTAGATGTTTCACTGTTTTCTAGTTTTCGAGTGTTCTGTAAATGACTTGCATTCGTAAGTTTCACTATTAGGATATTTAATATCTTCAAATCAGCAACGAGGTATGTAACCAGTCCTGAATGTCCTATTTCTTATTGGAACAGAGAAGACGATTTTCCTGTTAAAATTGACAATAAATCAATCGTCAACTTACTGACCACCGCATTTGTGAGAGATGTCATGTTGGTATAGATATTATATTATATCACCAGAGTGATGGAAATGAAGTAGATTCGCTTTACATGAGATATACATAAACTATTGGGACAGTTTTAAAGAACCCTTCATTCAGCAGTAAATAATACATAAAGGCTAGCAGTACCTAATGCTGAATTGGGAAGTGCAATATTTTCAATAGATCTAGGGGCCTAAAATGGGCACATTGAGCAATTCATCTACAGATGATTCATTTCCCGAATTGCCAGCAGATCCGTAACAATTCCTCTTATTCTCGTAAAATGGTCACGATTGTACGCGATTCACCCGCAATTCATTTAATCAAATGATTCATATTTGGTGAAATGTTGCCGTTAAATCGTTTTACAATTAATATAAAGTGGCCTTTTTAGCCCCCCTGTCATCGCCTAAAAATCATTGTGAACTTGAAACTGAAGAACACATTATGTAATCATCAATCAATTATGTAGTAGCTGTATGAACTTAGTTGATTGATTAAATACAGATGGGTTTTGTTTGGTGTTGAGAATTTGAATTCGTATAATATTAATCTATGTAGATTACCCTGCTATATTATTATTAATTACTATATTTCTATAAGGCTTTCCAAGTTCTGTAAGAAAGTCTCACTCAAATTTGCAAATTTAGAGGTTATACGAAAATAAAAATAGATGTTCATTGTACTCAAATACGTTAAGATTTGTGTCGTTTTAGATTTTATTTTTGCTGTAAGACTGTTTAGATTTTATTTTTGCTACCAAAAATAAAATCTAACTCGAATACAAATTTCTTAAAGTTTATATTCGAATTAGATTTCATTTTTGCCGGTTTTATTTTATTTGGGCTAAAATAAAATCTACCTCGAATACTTTAGGAAATTTGTATTCGAACTAGATTTTATTTTTGCTTATTTTATTATTTTGCCGGCAAAAATAAAATCTGATTCGAATACAAATTTCCTAAAGTTTATATTCGAGGTAGATTTTATTTTTGCCTAAAATCTACTTCATAATAAAACCTACTTCGTATTAAAATCTACTTCGAATACGAATTTCCCAAAGTTTATATTTGAAATAGATTTTATTTTTGCCGGTTTTATTTTATTTTTGAAAATAAAAAAAGAAAAAAAAAATTTCGCCAAAAAATCCAAATAATATTATTGTAGCAACAATTTTCCTTCGTACAAAACTATATTTGACAGATATCTGACATTGGGGCCTACCATCTCAATGAGTTCTCCTTATTCTGTGTTCTGAGTTTGTTTATGACTCTGAGTAAAAAGTCTTTGACTACACGTCTTTAACTATCTTTTGTAAGTATGAAGTTCTTAGATTAATTGATAATCTAACTAATTCAAATATTTTCTTTAAATTCCGTTACTTTAAGTGTGTCCATATTGCATGAATTTAAATATTTTTTTAAATACACACTTTTTTGTATACGAGAATAAAAATAAAAAAGTGTGTTTTAAAAAAGTTTCAAGTTCACAACTTATTCAAGTTTTCGATTCCGTAAAGGATATCTAAGGAGACTTTTTTCAGAATGTATATAAAATAATATTCAAGAGTAATTATAGCTTAACTATTTTTTTAAAGTGCTAGCGAAGGAGCCATATTTCAAAATAATATATGAAGACAAGGTGATTGGAGAAAAAATGAAATAGTAATCAGCAGTTCAAATATACTGTGAAATTAATAACCAATGGTGTGTCCATGGACTGATGGTGTGTCCATTGACCAATGGTGTGTCCATGGACTGATAGTGTGTCCATTGACCAATGGTGTGTCCATTGACCAATGGTGTGTCCATGGACTGATGGTGTGTCCATTGACCAATGGTGTGTCCATTGACTAATGGTGTGTCCATTGACCAATAGTGTGTCCATGGACTGATGGTGTGTCCATTGACCAATGGTGTGTCCATTGACCAATGGTGTGTCCATTGACTAATGGTGTGTCCATTGAATGTTTTAACACATAATATGTGTGCGTATTTAAAAAAAAATGTATAACTATGAAAATATACATTGTTGACTATCATTGAGGTACTGAAAAAATCAATTCATTTAGTCCATAAAAAATCCCCCAGTGTTCATTTTTCCTGGAAAGGTTGTATCAAAAGTGTATTATTAAACGTAATAAACATAAATGTTATCCTCTGTGTACTATAAAATTTTAGACATTCAAGATTCCATTCCTAATCGCGAAATTGGAGATGTTGCATGTCTTATTCCTGCAAAAAAAAAAGATGTCGGAGATGTTGCGTGTCTTACCTATTCCTACAAAAGATGCTACACTTATTTATTATTTATTTATTTATTTTATTCTTCACTGTACATACTACTACTACTATACCATCACGGCATATCCCACAAGTGGGGTAGCCAGCAGACCAGCTGCATGTAAAAAACATGCAAGCTGTCCTCTCCGTGCCAATATAAAATCAAGACATTCAGGATGGGTGGCAAACCTCATCGCTGAATTTAAGATGTAAATGTCTTAATTTTTTCGAACACCTGCCTTTTACAGGACACTCGAAAACTTACGGAGCAGAGTGGGAGACCAATTCTTTACGGGGTACTCCACGGGATTCACTGTAGGTACATTGTTTACAATAATACAAATTTACATAGAAAATATCATTTATACAATTCCATGTACAGAGGGCGAGTTTATCGCTAAAATGCGATGTCTTCCAACTAACTTACATAAATGCACACAGCAAAGATCTTTGGTATTTATAATACAGGGGAGACAATATTCCTAATCCTAGTCCAATCCTGATAACATCAAGTGATAGTTGGCCAAAAAGAGTATTGGTTTTTCATTCACAAGATGTTTTTTTTTTAAATACGCCGTTCCTAGAAGAGCATCGGTGCCCAAGAAATGTCGTGGAAAGAGGGGACTTAAATGCAGCAAAGACGCTCTGAATGGAGGAGGCTGATTTCTGACCTATGTTCCCGTTTGATGCTTGAAGAAGGGTTGATTGATTGATGATTATTTTTTTTATATCATCAACCCATTTACGGACCACTGTAAGTTCACCGTGTGATAGCTATAGATGTATTTATTAATCTCATTTAAAATGAAACGTTATACGTGATAGGCTTTAGTGATTGCCTTAAGATTCCAAGTGCCAAACCATTGGCCTTCGGATGATAAGTGAGAACAAAAAATAAGGTTTCTGGGAAACCTGAAGTCGTGTGTCGCTGTCACAACATTGTAAATAGGAGAACATTATGGTTCTCTGGCTCCATTCAACAGCATCGAACATCATAAAGATGGCTGCTGTTAGTTGACATGTTTGTTCAACAGATATCGAGTATAGTGATTTGAAACAGCAATTGGTGGGATTGATGAACGTACCGTCGGTTAAGTACTCTTAAATTAGCCTAAGCCTATTTTTTAGCGTCGGAACACTATTCCTGTTTCCTACTTAAAGGAGTTCGCACAGTCTGTTGGTTGTGCGGATGAGGTGTCTGTTTGGTAATATTCTTAATATCTTCATTCACCCAGGTATAAAAATCCATTAAAATTAAAATATGAAAATAAGAAAACCACTCATTTGTCTATCTATCTATACATATTTCCATACAAGAAATGATATTTAAATGTTTATACCATCATGGTATAAACATTTGTGGCATAGAAAATACTATGTCTGTGGCATAGTGTTTTTTATGCCACAAACATGTCTTCTTCTTCTGCTTGTAGTAGATCATTGATCTGTTTGTTTGGAATTTGTTTCCTCTTGCGACGCTGAAGAGCAAACTATCCTTCCATCTTTTAGGCAATCTTTGTCCTAGTGGAGTCTCGTTCGCAAACATGTAAAGACATTAATTAGTATGAGTCTATGAGTGCAGTTTTCATCTCTGTATTTAATGTGCTTGATAATGTCTTGTGTTTTACGACTAACAGTGCCTTTTTACTGGGCATATACTTTTCCTAGATAATGCACCATGTAAGTCTAGTAAGCCCAAGTAAATGACGTTCTACGTCTGGCCTGCAAGTATAGGCCATTGTATAAAGATAGATCTAGAGCCCGACAACATCACAAACATTATTTTTTGCACCGCATATTATATTATGTATTATTCAAATCAAATAGTATATATAATTGCGCAAACATAAAAATAACGGACTAGGGTCATAATGACACAATTGTGTTGTAGGCTGACACACACAAATGCTACAAAAATACATACATTTGTATATTATGTTACGTACAAACACTCGTATGTACGTACATACAAACAAGCATGGCTTGTTGAAAATAATATAATAACGGGTTATTATTCATAAATCGAACACTTGAATAAATGTTTAAAAATGTGTAATTTTAAAAATGTACATAGGTATAATATAATTTATTTTTTTATTCTACACCCGACACAATGGTAATTTTTCATACATATTTTTTCTTCGTTGTCAAATAAAGCGAATATTCGAGAAAATACCGGGCGTTGGTTGATTGATTGAAAATGGCAATTTACAAAAATTTCCAATTTCGACAAGCACGTGATTGATTTCCTATATTATGTAATTCATACGATTTTATTTTTAGTATAGTTGGTTTCTATTATCTACAACAGATTATGATAAATATCTTTCATCTATCAGTATTCCCTATGATGATGATAATTCTTGATGATTTTGTTTTGATCCCGTTTAAGGGGAGGGTGTAGCGCCGTAAGATTTCGAAAATGCGTTCTACGGTAGATTTCTCCCTCCGCGCGATCTGCATCTTCCCTTTCCCCGCTGTTGTTTCCTAGATACGAATTAAAATCTTTCGTATTAATTTCTTATAAGAATTCAGTAAGAATACTACGTAGTTCGTATATTATGATTATTATGAATACATTTGTGTTCTTTCTCGCTTGCACCATACCACACTCTTCACATACCGCACTATTTTACAACCTTGTCAGCAGGTAGTATAGGTTGATACATAAATGCATAAATGTAACACTAACGCCTGTATTCACCAAGAAAAACTGAGCGAACGATCAGCTGAGCAAATGATCAGCTTAAATCTCCCTCAGCATTCCTCAATGTAGATAGGTATTCACCAACGAAAATTTACAATGCTTAGCTGAGTCGAATTTGATCGTGCGTATCCATGGATACAATGTAAATATTATGAAATGAAAGTGACATTTATTTACGGAAACAGCCATTAAAGTAACTAAAAAGTATATTTTTGATAATTATACCAATAAAAATAATTTTCAGCCATTTAAAAAATATATGCATCATTTAAAAATTATATATATATATTTTTTAAATATTTATAAATGCCTTTATTTATACAAAATCAAGACTTGAACTTAAACAGATATTACTTTGATAGCAGTCAATTTGACAGCTAGCATTTAATTGAATCATGCATTGTTGTCAAAACTGTTTGCCGGTGAGGTTGAAATTAAAAAGATATTATAAACAAGGATAGAAAAATAACTGAAATACTCCGTATATAACTAAAATACACGGTAATTCACCATCAAGAAATAATTTTAATTCCTTGCAATATTGAACTATTACACTATCCGTGGTATTTTATAACATAGATATGTACAATATGAAAAATTATAAATAAAAATCTTGTTACTATTTTTGTATTTGTTTTTATTTATTTGTAAAAGGCATAAGCTGTTTATAAGATAAATAAATAAAAGATATTCATGTTGTTTAGTAAGTACTCTGTAACATATTTAGTCGAAAGTAGAACTATTATAATTATTATTATTGGACAACATGAAAGTGTCGTTAACGTGCCAAAGCACCTCAATGATACTGAACAATTCATCAATTCTAGGACATTACATCCACATCATTATAGAAACTCGGATACACAACAGCATCCATGTCAGAAGACACATTATGTTGAATTAAATTAAATGTTTTGGATATAATATGTATCCACGTCCATAATATAAAACAGAATACAATATTTAATAGTAATTAGTAATTTATAAGGTTTTTAGATCCTTTCTGAATGTCTTAAGATCTGCAGCTTGCCTACGCTAGCGAGGCATCCATGCCAGAGGTTGGGTCCCGCCACACAAAAGGCTCTATCCCCATAATTAGTTAAAATTCTCCTCTGCGGGCTCATTTCTTGATATTTCAACCTGCACAATTCAGCAATATAAACTAGGGCATTCTCATTCTGTGCCTTATAAACTAACATTCACACTTTGAACTGCACTATAGTCTCCACTGGTAGCCAATGCAGTTCCTTTAAAAGTGGAGTCATACGTGTACACCTTTTTACTCCAAAGATAACACGTGCAGTGGACTTCAAAACTGATTGCAGCCTATAGATCTGACAAGCAGGTAAAGAATACTAAAATACTGTTACAATATCCTAGTCTGGATATTACCAGAGCCACAATTAGTGACTTCCTAGCGTCTAATGTGAGACACCTTTTTATCATCCCAATTTGCTGCAGATGAAAGAAACAAGCACTGACAAGAGAACTAATGTGCTTCTCAAAAGTTAGCGAGCTGTCTTTTATGGTTCCCAGAAGTCTGACCTACGTTGAAGGTGCCTTTTATGTGTGATAAGAAAGTGCGACTGCGATTGAAAGGATTGTTGTATTGAATCGAACTATTTGTGATTTTTTTGTATATGTTTAATGGCCTTGTGCCGTATATGTTATTATAAATAAACAAATAAATAAATTAATTAAATAATTTATTTATAAATATACATATATATAAATTATTACATGCCGCCTACAAAAATATATTCAATAATTTGTAAATAAAACGCCAACTTTACGAAACAAGTATGGCGGACATTATAGAATAATTTTGACAGATCGACGCTGAGCAAAAGTTAATCCACCTCAATTGGCCGATCAAATTTGAGGGAAATTTTCACTCAAATCACGCTGAGGGAGCCTAAAATATGTTGGTGAATACCAAATTTGACGTTGATCGTAATTTGAGCTGATCGAACGCTCAGATTTTCTTGGTGAATACGGGCGTAAGTACCTATACACAATACTTTATCAAATAATGAGTACATAAAAAGAAACATAAAAACGTGCTCGACTAAAAAATTACAGAAAAAAGTGGGTATAAAATATCTTGGCAGAGAACCAAGATGCCAAGATGAGGTGTGAGGAGGCGCGGACGGCCAAGAACCACGTGGCTTGAGCACGTGGATCAAATCCTAAAGGACGGCCGCGTGTTGAGTAAGAGAAATCGGCGAAGTAGGTGTCTAGAAGTAGGTGTCTAGATAAAAAATCGATCTATATTATGTTTTTTTTTCATGAACATTGCATGAAAGTTATGCGTATTTCAGTAGCTGAAAGACGCATAACAAGCCTGAAAATTAATGGATAGAAGATTGACAGATTTATTCTCTACCGGAGATTCCACGGGTTATATAAATATGTATATCATTATACTATCCCACTTGTGGGATAGACTGTGATGGTTTAGTAAAAATAGGAGAAACTATACGCCGCATCCCAAGTAGAGTAAGCAGAATATCCTTTTTTAGCATCTTTTCATCACTCATTTGTTCGATTGGGAAACTTTTCGAACAATAATAAATGATAATAAAAACCAAAATAGAATTTAATGTTGGTACAATTTCTATCTATTCTCTCACGCCGCATCCCAAGTGGGGTAGGCAGAGAGAACGGAACGCCATATAGATCTGTCCTTATATACTTCTTTCTTCTACATTCATACAATTTCTCATGCACGCACGTCGATTTCTCTTAGCCAATACACGACCGTCCTTGAGAATTTGATCTTCATGGTCAAGCCATGTAGTTCTCGGACACCCGTGATTCTTCACACCCCTTCTTTCAGACAAGTATATACTCTTTGTCATTCTTTCCTCTTCCATTCGTTCCACATGACCAAACCATCTCAGTTTATTTACACGCATTCTATCCACAACACTCCTCTTGCATCCACTCATTCTTCTAATATCCTCATTCTATCACGCAACGTTTTACCAACCATTCTCCTCAACGATCTCATCTCCATAGCATTTATTCCACTTTCGTCCCTCTTCAACCATGACTACATTTCGTTTGCTTACATTGGTACAATGGAGCGGGAAATAACAATAAATTTTGAACAAGGTATTTTTTATTACTAGAAATACTTAAATAGTATTCCGTGGAGTTTCCAGTAAAAGAATATTTCTGTTTTCTGTAAGTTATCGAGTGTTCTGGAAAAAGCAATTATTTCATTTTCCGAACACCTGTCTTTTACACGACACTCGTAACTTACAGAAAAGAGTGGGAGATCTATTCATTACTGGGTACTCCTCGGTGTATTCTAAATGTCTTATTTTTACTGTAACGGAGAAGACAACCTGCATGTTTATACATGCAATTAGTCTACTGGCTACTGGTGTAGTAGTAGTTCCTTTAGTAGGTAAGTAAGAAACGTTTTGTGATCGGGTTTAGTTTCCCTGAAATGAATAGGTTACCTATTCAAATCTAACTTTTATAAGCACGCAGAGAACAACTAGGTTGTTTATTACGTGTTACTGGTAGAAGTTACGCTACGTTCTACGCTAGTTACCCCACTTGTAGTAGTTGCATTGTTTAGGGCTATAAATCATAACGTGTGAAATATTTGCCCTAATCTGCTCGCAGATATAAAAAAATAATTGTTCTTCTATTTTATGACTGCTGGCTATTGTGAGAGATGAAGTAGGTACCTATAATGATGGTAGAACATAGTGGTGGTAGTATCTTCTACATAGTAGATAATAATTATTATTTTGTAAAGTGAAAAATCACTGCATAAATATTTTAGTCTGTTAGTTTATGTCATTATGGATATGTCCTCAACAGAAAAAATAATATGATAAGACTGAGGAAAAATAATGTTTAGTTTTATCTGCTGGGTATTTTTTAGGCTAAAAACGTTATACATATTTTTTTTATTGACCAATATTATAAGGGTATATTATTAGAATATTATGTAATAATAAATGGTAAACAACATTGTTATAAATGTAATCATGATAATATTTCCATAAAAGTGTTGCTGGTTTTAGAGACAAAATACTAAAACTACTGAAAACTACCGTTAAGTGTTTATTCGCCAATTTGGTATTCATTTCCCGTAGTAAGCCGGGTATACCCTTATACAGGCAGTATGTGGCAGGCCTTATACAGTATATTGAAGAACAATATATTTATTTTGAAAACGTTAAGATTTTTTATACCTGCTTTTAGGGCAATCTTTATTTTGCAGTCTTTATGTCGAGCATTTGTTTATAACCCATTAGAGCTCTTCTTTATTTTTGTGTATTACCTATTCATAATAATTATGTAGATAATAATATACTATATTATACCCTCACGCCGTGTCCCATGTGGGATAGGCTGAGAAAAAATAGCGGCCGGCGTGACGCGGAGGTAACACTCTTGCCTTTGAGTCACGAGGTACCGGGTTCAATTCCCGCCCAGAGCAGAATGAAGAATGACCTTTTTCAAAGTGTTTTGGGTCTGGGTGTTACATATATATGTACAGACAAGTACATAATATATCCTCTTTTTCATCCTTTCCTTATTCATTCGTTCCACATTTCCAAGTAGGTATTATATCCATAGTAGTATTATGTATATAAAATTACTGTACCTAGATTGATACATAAATGCATCAATGTATAAATGAAACACTAAGTAGAACCTGTACACAATAGTTTACAAAATAATGAGTACATAAAAAGTTACATAAAAACGTGCTCGACCAAAAAAAAAATACAGAATAAAGTGGATATAAAATATCTTTCTAACCCCTCACCTCGCGTCCTGTGCAGAAAGCATGGGACGCTCGACTAAGCTATCCTTAGACGTTTCTTTCCCTTCTTCATATTTGTGAAATTTTTTTCCTATTCGACACATACTTAGATTTATTTATTTAAAGATTTTATAGGAAAAATATTTTCGAATATACCTACCATAGATTTTTTTTTGTATGTCATCAAACGAAAAGAAGTAGGTTTATGTTCGAGGTCAAGAAGAAGTAAAAAAATGCTTTGTGAAAAGGCCTATATCTTGATCCGTGTAACTCCAGGAATAGAAAAGATTCCCGTTTTTCGATTGATTTGTAAAAAGCAAGTAGGTATTCCTAAAACATTACGTATAAGACATTAATAAAATAGCACGAAGAAGACTACTCCTATGTTGATTTTTTCTGGTTTGTTGAATATTCGGCTTAAAAATTAATTTACGGGTCATAAGGCTTTCAATAAATCAGATGCAATACATACATCTAATGCAATGATATAATTCGCATTTCGATGGATGAAAGATCATTTCACCGGAACCAAAGTAATAGTCAATGGTTAAAATACAATCATGAGATAAAAATATTCTTATGTACCTACCTACTTATTACAAAACAACTGATTATTATCTCATTAGATTCTTTTTAACAATATAATTCTTTCACAATAATTTATTTATAGAAATATGCGATACGTCCACTCTCGTTGACATTCAGCTCAATACTAACATTTTAAACACTTGTAGAGAATTGTATGGAAATTTCGGTAAGCGAAAATGATATTGTTTTAAATACACGTTTTTAGCTATTTTTAAAAGAAATATACTTAAATTAAAGAACGTCTACAACTTAAGAACAAGATATTAACACATGTCATTAATCAAACCAAAAATAAAAATTATGCGATAAAGAGAACTTGAGATTTGATCCTTACAAGTTTTAACGAAGCTTATTTTATGATTTTTTTTCTGAAAAACTGGTAACACTTTTAAAAAATGTCTACAACTAGACTTCGAAATAAAAGATTGATCTATATTATATATTTTTTTCATGAATATTGAATGAAAGTTATGCGTATTTCAGTAGCTGAAAGACAGCGAAATTTACTAGGAGCGGGAGGGAGCGGGGGTCCCGTAGAGCCTTGGGTGAGGAATGTAGTTTTCAATTTGCTTCTGAAGCTGATGACAGTCTGATTGTCTCTCAATGGCACCGGTAGGCACGTAACCTGCCCAACAACAACAACACCCTATAAACTCTTAAAATAAAAAAAAGCGATGCCGTGTTTCAGAGACATTCCGAGTCATGGTATTGTTGGGTTTGTCACACGATATAAATCATACTGAAATGAGTAAAACTACAATGTCATGAAATTAACTAAAAATGTATACCTATATTTAATATCAAAGAACGCACAGATGAACAAGATTCTTTATTGGATGAGAAAATTTTGAAAGCCGAGACATATGATGAACATCAATCTAAAAACTGTGCTAAAAGCATAAATTTTGATTTACATCACATTTTCTCGGGATGACTTTACAAGCGCTGAATAAAAAAATACTGTTCTTCTTTTTTTTATTTACTTTTCTAGAGCAAACACTGTGAAAGTTCGTCATAATTTAATCAGATCAAATATTTAATTGATTTTCTTTTTTGCAACCTAGGATATATATACCTTACATGAAGATTTCACAATCTTTTGCACATAAAAAAAAACACAACCAGTTTTACAATTATTTTAAGAATTTTACGAATGAATTCAATTCAAAATGTACATATATAGGTACTACATATTTATATTGGAGTGAGAATGACGTAAAAAAATAATTTTGTCAATGGATTATCTTAATTGAAGATTACGTTTTGAGTAATCCATCATTAGACAGTAACGCTTCTCTTTTAACGTCATCAAAGTAGGTTTTTCACTAATCTTTTTTTGCATTCTGCCAATCTTCTTACGGAGAAATATCAGACCTGTTCAGTTTCCTAATCGTAAGTAACAACTTTATTATAACATGGTTGGCTATACCTGGTAAGAGCCTAAGTCTCATGTGAAAGTTTATGTTCTTATCGTTTTTCTATTTGTTACATACCCACCTTTATAATATAACCATGGTCAATTTCTGGAGAAAATACAGTTTTGAGAAATGTTCTGCACTTCACATTTGTCTGACGATAAGAGCGGAAGCTTTCTATAGCCTGCTCGCTGGTTAATAAGGTTACCAGTAGAATTACTTTATATTTCTTTTCATTTCAATTTTTCTCAAATTTTGATTAACGTTTGTACGCGTGACTTTCATTGATTACCAGAGTTAAAGTGTGGTGGTAATTTTCAATTAATTTTTCAAGTTTCAAGAGATACACCCACCTAATATAACAATGGATAACAAAACCATAAAAGTAAATAAAATAAAAGAAAAAAGTCTATTTCAATGATAACAATATAATATATAGATCTCATTCGAGTCCTTCAACGCTCCTTCGGGGATACAAGTTGGAAACAGGCCTAATCAACCCACGAGCCACTTTGCACCTGTTGAGCCGCTATTTCTCATGACAATAACGGTGTATTAAGATCCAGGACGTCGGGAAACCTATGGAAGATTAAAGCGTGGTTTTTTAATCAATTGTCATTGATTATTCTCACCCAAAACAGTCCTGTCCTCTCCTATAAAAAAAATAAAACATTCGGGATGAGGGATATACCTTATTGCTAAATTTAAAACGTGATGAAACGTGAAACGTGTTCAAAACTTGAAACGAATCATGAATCTGTAGAGCAGAGATTGGTCTCTCACTTTTTCCGTAAGTTTTGAGTGTCCTCTAAAAGGCGGATGTTTGAAAAAGTAAAGACATTTTACCTACATCTTAAGTTCAGCGGTAAGGTTTGCCACTCATTCTTATTTTTTGTAGGGTGTGTTGTGATGGTAAAGCAATGACTATATTATTAATTACATGCTGTCACTGACCATCCCACTTCCAGCAAATGTTCCAATTCCAGTGATACCTGTAGGTATGCACGTATTAAATACAATAGATAATTTATGAAATCAAAATCAGTACCTATGATTTTTAAAATAATCAACAGATTTAAAAGAGAATTATTATGAAACATTTGTTAGAGAATAATTTTCCTTGAAAGATAAAACGCAATAATTATTCTGGTCAAAACGACAACTGATCAAACATATAAGCGACTACGTCATATGTCAACATTAGTTCGCCGGATAGATAAACCACGGATTATAGAATATTCCAACATTATATCAAACACACTCGTACTTGAGAACATTTCAATACGCTCTGTGAGGCTTAAAAATATATTTTAATTTTAAATAATCATTTCAACGACAATTATTAATAATTAATATAATTTTAAGTAATCTAAGACAGAAGAACACAATCGCTCATAATAATTAATATTGTAATCTGAAGTAAAGATATTTACCAATCAAAATTTAATGCGACTAGCTCTCATAGACCTTTGTTCGTGTAAATTAAGAGTGTTTCATTTGTATATTATAATAGGGAACGTTTCAAAGATTTCATACTAGAGAAGAGAAAAAAAAGGAATTGGCCCTTTTTTGTGATACCAGAACTTTGAAGGGGCGCATTTTCAGTTTAAAAATAAAAAGAGTTCATGCAAAAATACAAAATATAAATAGAGTTCAATGGATGTGCTTGTTTGACAATGTATGTAGGTATATTTTACAATATTTTTTATAACAAAATTAGAAGCAAACACATTGAATCATGATTATGTTTTAATACTAATTGTCTACCTTGTTCTTTTATAGCTACACGGGCGACATCTGTAGATTTCTTCACTGTCAGTAGTAGAATTCCATAGCGAAATAAATGTAACAAATGTTTTATTCTACTATTCGAATAGTGGAATAAAACATTTTTTTTATTTATTTCGACATCTGTAGAGTTATATTAACTAATCTTAAATCAGATCCTCTCAGAAAGAAGTACAAATCATTGCAGTTTATCGAAAAAACTCAGCAAATTTTCGAATTCATATATACCTACGCTGGTCACTTTTGAGGAAGAATTATCACATTTTTGAGCTATGCTTTCATAATATCTATAAAAGTAAACAGAATGTCTTATTTTATATATTTTTTCTTTATTTTATTTTTCACATTTCATTATTTACAATATTTCAGATCAATACAAAGTATCATAAACAATATCAATTATACAATTCAATGTACAGAGGGCGAGATTATTGCTGGAATGCAATGTCTTTTTATATACGTGAATGCTTTCAAATATACACATTTTCTGATATTCACACGGTAGATGTGTCATACATGCAATATTACATATAACGGATTTAGATAATTGTTAAATTATCTAGAATCAAGAGAACGTCATCGTCAGTAGGTATGATTTGTTTTATCGTTCATAGATTTTAATTTATAATCTGTTTCAATTTAGAATTAATTCAACGATACGAATAAAGCGTGTAGGTACATAGTTTTAGAAACACTATATTAAACATCAATATTTTTCAGTAAAACAAAACACTCGAACAAATAAAACAAAAAATCGTATTGCTTGACGATCGGTAAAGTAATTTAGTTTAATTATAATTATGTATTACGTCGAATAAACTATTTGACGAGTAAACCACCGATGAAAATAATAGTCTGATTTTCAAGAAAATGTTTTTTCATTTGTTCTACAAATACTCGAACAAGTAATAAAAAATGTGCACTTTTCACTGAAAGATGAAATCACTCATCATCTGCAGGGCTACTCTTGACAAAACTAAACACGATCTTAATCTAGTCTTGATCTTGATCATACGACGCACGAAGTGACTATTGGCCAAAAATACACGCAAACCGATCACGCGTTAGCGGTAGCGCGGTGTTTTTGACCATAGTCCCTTCGTGCGTCGTATGATCAAGATCAAGACTAGATTAAGATCGTGTTTAGTTTTGTCAAGAGTAACCCTGCTGTACATTAAATTTAAAATGTGTATTTTATGTAAAATGACATACATAGTGAGTAAAATCCACCACCTATAACACTCGTGGGAGAGCCATGTTAGTGTTATTGTTTAATAATATTTTATGATTCATGTCTACGGTCTAACAATTTATTTAATATTTAAAAAAACCTCCAGCAAATAACACTACGTATGCAACCAATGACATTATTACATATTATGAAACTCACAGAGTTGATATCAAGTTTATACAATAATTCGGATATTCTTATCTTAAATATTAATATTCAGAGGAGCACCTAAACCCGAATATTTTCGGAGTAGTAGGCAACTGAAACAAAATGTATCTATTGTGAACCTGGATTATTAGCCAACGAATATATGCCCTTACGAAATAAAGAGAAGGAAGACACCGTCAATTCATAAAACTCCCCCCCCCCTTAAGCAATATTGTAATCATTATACATTGCAGCATAAAATAAATAAATCAAATACGAATATCACGAAAATGTACGTAACGTTTTCAGTGAATTTAAGAAAAAATCAAAATGAGGTTATGAATTTACATAATACGTAAATAATTATTTTAATACTGAGGCACTTCTAAATGTAGATAGTAGGTGTTTGTATCAAAGGTTTCTATATTTATTATAAAGTTACATTGCTCTAAGTGACACAGACAACGATTATATTTAACAATTAGTTTATTAGGATAGGAAGGTATGTATACCTACTAACAAAGTATTCGTAGATATAACTCGTATAAGAGTAAAGTTTGTTGCTAGTAATTGTATCGGAGTTGTACAAGTTTAACGTGTCTTCTTCAGTGGACTGTAAGCAAGCTTGGTCATAATATTAATAATAGCTCCAAGAAAGATAAGCAAGGAGAGGGTAGAAACAATGAGAATTGTCGTATGAATATTATGTTAGTTTATTGATACCTATATACCTATGTTTGTGTATATTTATGTCCGTTATAAACAAATATATATTAGATGAACGCCCTACATAGAAATTTCATTGCCCTACTTTGATGTTAATAGAACATCTCCAAAGTGAGATAAGACTTGTATTCTCGCATCCTCAATTTCATTGCCTATAAAAACGTGTTTCTGATAATGATAGTATGCAATTAAGATAAAAAATACTTTTTGTTCAAAAGCGGTTGTACAAAACACGAGTTCATTGTAAAGTCGGCAATATCTTATAATCAACTTTATTTATAAACATACCTTTTATAGACAATATGAAAGCGCCTCTCAAATACTCATACTTCATCTTCCGACATTCTTCTTTGTAAAATTGAATTATAAAGTGTTTTCGGCATAAAGCAATGGTGGGTTAAATGCTAGTATGTATGTGATACTTTTGTGTTGTAATATCTATTGTTGTATCTACACACACGAATGCAGAGTCTACTATAGAGTGGAGATGTTATCTGTGGAGGATTGTACCCTCTTACCTTTGCAAATTATATCCTTAAGGCAGACTTATATGAAACTTTATGAAGTCATTGCTGCTATACAACAATAAAAGATGGAATTAGAAGACATCTCGGCATGTGAAGCTCTAGAAATATTAAATGCATCTACATTATACGAACAATCAGAGTCTGACAGAGGTTCTGTCGGTATAATGTTTTAATTCAGCTATTTGGTTCCAAACATTTATCCTGAATGTCTAAATTTTTTTTTGGCACGGAGAGGACAGCTTGCATGTTTTTTTACATGCAGCTGGTTTGCTGGCTCCCCACTCGTGGGATTTGCCGTGATGGTATAGTAAAGTGACATTCATCACAAGATGAATGTGTCAGGAGAGAGAGAGAATATTATCAGGAATGGAGTACATATTTTAATTCAGGATATAACGTGTGATAAGTAAGGATTTATCTGCTCTTTACATTTGTGAATTGCAAGTAACGATGTATTTGGTGGAAGCTCATGTTAAAATTATGAAATGATTATAAGAAAAACATTATTTTTTCTCCATAATATATTATTAGAATGTAATTTCTTACGTTAGCCAAGTGATGAGAGAGGAAGCTCCTGAAAGCCGACTCGCGACCAATAAATCACTATTAATGTTTTCTATGAATTGTGATATGTGTAGGTAATTTAAAAAAAAAAGAACTCAAATTACGCCCTTCAATTTAATAAAGGCAATCTATCTATCTCGTAAAATAAATCTAAATTTAGTCGCTTTAAATACTAACATGATTTGAGTGGACTTTTCAACGTATTAATGTATTTCTATGTAAGTAAGTAGCCACAAGCTCATATTACATTATGCGTAAGATACAATCCTCCTAAATGTTTAAGTGTCGGAGAAAGATAAAGGGTTAGCCAAGTAACTTTGTGGTGAAGTCACATTACGAATGGAACAAGATCATCTGATAAAAGCATGATGGATAATATTCTAAGGATGTTCCAACAAAGTGCTAGCCAAAGTTACATAGATAGTTGACTGCACACAAAGGTCAAACCGTTGAACAAGTTGAATACTAAGTTTAACAAAAAGTTATACTTTTTGTTGTGATAAGGATATCACAACAGAATGTCTTGGGTATAGATCAAAAATTCTCAGTGCTGCTATCAAATCGCTTTAAAAAAAGATATATCTGAATTTTTGCTATAAACCCAAATACAACATTATACACCTTTCACAGTAAGCTAAAAGCTTGTGTCGTGGAAGGGGAGCTTTGAATAAGAGAGACTTGTTTCTTATATATTCCTATCACGAAAATAGGGGTAAGTAAATGAATTAAAAAATCGTTTTAGTAAGAATAATTACACTATATTAATTCTTAAATAAACGATAATATTTTCTTACATATACGATGGCCAGAGTGTTTATGCTCTAGAGAATAATGAGGAAAAATAATAACTCAATAGTATGATGCATGGTAATAATAATCCAAAAGCAAGTCTCACTGCTAAATACTCATATGTAGGAATATTCTATTCAATTATTATGTATGTTACAAGTCGTTCTTATGTTTGCTAGCAGTAATCAGGATGTAGATACTCAATACTAATTATTTTAAAGATACCTAATGGTTTCTTATATTATATGGTACTAATCATAATGATTCTCAAAGAAGAGGGTAGTTTTCAATCAAAAAAGGCGCTCGAAACAAAACAACAAGTAAATTAATAAACAGCACTTCCTATTTTTTTCCTTAATCCATTGTCTTATTGTATTATATGTTTGTTGATAACACAATTTAGCGCTGTAAAACTTAATAACAACCGTAAAATTTCGCCGTTAACTGCCATTTGAGCAATAAAATAATTACTTATCTACAAGCTATCCAAATGATTAGACTAAGTTTGTCTTAAGTAGTACCTATCTAGTATCCTTTCTGTAGTGTTTACAACTACCTATTATTATTTACATTTCCTTACAAAGGTACTTACACATGTCATTGATAGATGATTTTTGTTCACCGTGTTACTATTAAAATATTAGAAAGATACTCAAACTTTGGTGATTGATAAATATTATTGGTTTCTCGCGAAAATTTTGTTAGAATAGTCGTAGATGTATGTAGAAGAACAAACTTAATCAGAATAATAATAAAATGGTAATAACATAATCATAAAAATTAATCAATAAAATCAATTCTTAAAAACAATAATTATATAAAAAAATAAATAATAAAATCAATAAAGATACTAACCGACTTCACCCATTTCAAATAATAAAATGAGAAGTTACGCAAATAAAAAATATATCATTTTCCAAAATCATTTTTCGAAATCTTACTCTTTGCAGAGATAAATTAATCGAGTCGGTACTCAACAATGTTAACATAACAATCTTTTAACATAATATCAGAAACTTTGGAAAACTCTCGGCATTACCTTTATTAAAGTTAAATGCAAAAAAAAAATGGTAACATATGTCAGATGGGGAGGGGCTGACAAATAAGAATAGTAATAATAATAACAATGGTATATTAAGAAAGGTAAGATAGGTAACATAACATAATAAATAAATTATAATTTATTATTATTATTATATATTTGTCTCAATATGAATATAAACAATTAGTGCTCAGTATAGACGTAAAAGTTAAGACGTCCAGCACTATTCCGAGTCTCACGTGTGGTTTTTTGGCAGTTGATGATGATGGGTTACAAAAAAACTTGACGAAACCGTGAAATGTGATAATTATTATGATTTTCGTATAATATTTTTAATGCGTCCTTTTGTAACGCGTATTATTTATTATATACATAGCTCCACATCTCTTTGGCTTTGTGATTAGAGTATTTGATTAGCAACACGGAGGTCCTGGGTTTGATTCTTAGTAAGTCCGCTTCGTTGGACAAAGCCGCTATACAGCGATGAGTGCAGTCACATGCTCTGAGGATTGATATTTGAAAAGCATGCGAGAAATAGGTGAAATTGGTAAACTTTTCCATGGTGTAAAGTGCTTAAGCCAGCCCAAGCCGACTCGTAAGCATCGGAACGCCTAATACTCTTTTCTCCACCGTGCAAATCAAACCGAGGAATCGGAAATGGTTAGACCAGTTGCGAGTCAGATGTGTGTGTGGGTAACCTCTGAGCGATGCAATTATAAGTAGCAAATTGGAACTTTTTAGCTATTGCTCATCACTAGATCCAACCATGTGACCTTTGAACTCGCTATACTTGACTGTAATGTCATGAGTTGCTATTATCACAGTATTTTTATATATACCTACACATAATTATTTGGCCATGAAGCCCTCCGAATAGAATATTCTTTTCTACGAGATTTCGAGAATTCCAAAAACTGCAGGTATTTGTAAAAGATAAGGAAATAAGCTATATCCATTAATAAGAATGTATTTTCAACATGTTTTCAACGCACAAATTTTAATTTTTTAAGAATTGTATATCGTATTACCCACAAAATTATAACCTCCAGTTGGCGTACAATGAGCTTAGAATATCGGAATAATATATTAAAAAAACGAGTATATGTTATTTTTTATATTTTATAAATATTTGCAATGTATTTTTACAGTGTAAACACAAACAACCTCGTTGATATTACAGTTTAAAATTCATGAAATCTGAATAATAAAATCAAGTGTAATTTTACAGGGCGATTGCCAAACAGACGACAAATGGTCGCAGTTAATTATTGACTGAGTAGATGATAATTATTATAATTATTATTATTATTGTGTAAGTTGTTCCTGTATTAGTATGTATGTATGTGCCTAGCTAAATAGTACCTACCTAATAATAATATTATGTACAAGCATTAGTCTAATTAAGATATCCCTTAACCAGCGTGATGCCGAGTTATTAATAATGTATTCAACACACACATTCTCAACATTTGTTCGATGCAATTCAATATCAATAAATATATTAACAGAATAAAAAAATTTCACACTTAATGAATTCTCTTCCTCTCAGCCCACTCCCGTCTACTCTTGGACGTAGGCCTCCCCCATTTCCTTCCACGTCATTCGATTCTGGACCGTCTGCATCCAGTTGACCCCAGCGTGTCGAGTGATATCATCCCTACACCTCATTGGGGGACTTCCCATGCTCGTGATTAGATATAAATGACATGGACTATTTTTTTAATACATTTTTGATACAATTGGATGTCGGAAACTTGAATTACTTACTAAGAAGTGTAGATGTAAATCATATTTCTGATTTTGAACCATTCTAGATTAATCATTCCAGTTGATTGCTCTAATCGATAGTCCATACTAGGTAGGCATGTTGTAATATGATACACATACATATGTGAACTTCCTTTAGAAGTGCACGACACAGAGTTTCGACGCTTATGAATCGACTCAAAGTTTGGGTAAGAGTATTCTTTTAAGACCAGCATATTAAATTCATTAGATATTTAGGATGGGTAGCATGATTCATGACGTGATGTTCTACAAATACGAGCATCGTAAAATTACAGAAATAATACTCCCAAACTGTTTTTATTATTGGTGTTTCAATTAAATTATTCGTAACCATACAGTTAGAGAATGTGTGTGTTGGCAAAAGTGAACCACCTGTTAAGCTCAATAACTGATGGGAGATATTATATAAGTATGTGTGTTTATAGCAGATACATACATACATACATACATCTATAAATCGAATAATGTATACAACAGGTTGTTTGTTTATTATAGAATAAATAATAATTACCTAATCTATTAAGAGAATGAAATAATAATAAATTACAATATACAGTTGGTAGTAGATTTATACAATGCTTACATACATTCATAGGTAATATTATAAACTATCGCCTGATACTAATGTCAACATAATATTGAACTATATAACTAATTAGATTACCAAGTATGTAACTAAATAATATTGTTTGCTAGAAGTTGACTCAAAGAATGGTAGAGATAAAGTGGAACTGAGTAGGTAACATCATTATCTCAGAAGAGTGATGATCAAAGAAAGTATTGAAATGAAGGCCTAGAACATGATGCAGAAGAATAGGTGGCTTCAAATGGTATGATGATAATGAAAATAGTGGATAATCATTGGAGGAAAATAGCGGCTGATCGAAGATAATTGAAGTCCAAACGGGAGTCCTTTGTCTAATACTGGACACATGAAAAAAGTTGAAGTAATAGATAGTAAAAAAAGATACGACATTTTAATATGAGAAGAAAAAATATGGTTATGAGACCGAGAATATAAATTAGCTACATAAATTAGGACGTGTCGAAAGAATGAACAAGGGTAGACTGACTAAAAATTAAATTTTGATATTCGAACAAAATTCCATGTCTAATGTGGCAAATATTGTCCAATGTGGCCTTTGACCAAAAAAGTGTAACCAACGCTGGCATAGTTAACTAAAAAATATTATAATATGTAGGTATCTCGATGAAAGAATCCTAAGCGGGCAACCCTTTATGGTATTTTTAACAAATTGTCAGATTGACAACTTTATCAGAGCATTGTATAGGTACTTGATAAGAAATTACAAAATTGACAGAATTACTCTTGGATGTGGAGCTTTGTTTCCACCCTGTATTGAAGAGAGGAACCTTAAAGAGCGAAAAATAACGATGTAGATGGAAGAAACGTGGTTAGATGGAAAAAATTACTATAAAATGACAATCTCGCCACTGCATATCATCACATTTTTTTCTTATGTAAATTGCTTCATTGTTGATTTTGTTTTGTGTATAATGACGTGCGAGAAGAATAAAATAAATAAATAAATGTACGTAATCCACAAACAGACGCAAAAAATAAGGAAATGACAACTATACAAAGAATAACCAATTATTAACAGAAAATATCTACTTACCTATTGTAGGTATAATGTACCTACTAA
Organism: Athripsodes cinereus; assembly: GCA_947579605.1. Taxonomy (NCBI): domain Eukaryota; kingdom Metazoa; phylum Arthropoda; class Insecta; order Trichoptera; family Leptoceridae; genus Athripsodes; species Athripsodes cinereus. The sequence goes on from OX388321.1 coordinate 6,608,674, forward strand.
ATAATTATATTCTATACAGGAAATACATACTATAAATGTTTTTTTATATAAGTACTCCTTTCGTTTCCCTATCATTCATTTTGCTTGAATGTTGAATTTATATAGGTACAATCTATTTGCGAAAGTATTCTTGGGTTTCCAAATTTGTGAAATGTAACACATCATTATCAATTATATCATTATTGATTTTTTGCTTCTTAAATAAGGTGTGCCTACCCACTGAGTGGCCATATGGTGTGTATTAAAAACCCGTAAAAATTGTACAAAATAAAGAGCAGATCTTCTATAACGGCATCTTCCACAGATTGGGTAGCCAACAAATATAGATAATACATTTAAATTGTCACCCAAGCGGATAAAATAATAGTCCTTGAACTCCTGTAATATCCGGGAAAAGAGGCTATTTCAAATGGGGTAGCCAGCAGTGAAGCATTCGTCTGAAGAGCGTTGCTGCGCACTCTCTTTATAAATTCAATTATTTTATTTCATTCCAAAAAAACTCTATTCTAAAAAAATATTTATAACTGCTCCTACTTAAATTCTATTCTTATTGAGGCCATCCACTTGTTTGCGAGTGATTTAGGCCTACTACTTAAATAATACATACAGTATTCGTTTGAGATCTGCGTAATCTCAACGATACAGAAGAGACGATGGTCTCGGATGGGTCATGTTCTGAGAATACCCAATGATAGTTAGCCAAAAAGAGCACTGTTCTTCCGGCCGCAAGGGTTCTGTCGGCCCGGGCGCCCCTCTTTCACAATACACCTATCCTATGACAACGACACCAGAGCGCACGAAATGTGGTGGGAAGAGGTGTCGCGATTGGCACAAAGACGGTCTGAATGAAGGAGGCTGGTTTCTGCTCTGTGCCCTCGAGAGGAGCGTTGAGGGCGATGATTTTTTTTTTTTGAAAAGATATATCTGGGTTTTGTTATAAACCCAAATACAACCTTATACACCTTTCACACTAAGCTAAAAGCTTGTGCCGTGAAAGGGGAGTTTGCCGGGAGTTGTTATCATGGATGAATATAATCAATAATATATAAACTGAGAATTAAATAAATCTAGAATGTATTCTTATAGTTCCACCCCTCTCCCACTAGCCGCTTATGGTAGCTAGTAAACTAACTTTATGAAATTAACATGCAAGTTGTCCTCTCCATGCCAAATGTATTATCATGTGTGATTTATTCCGGTTTTGAAGACGAACGGTATAAGATATGCTATGTTATTTACCTACCCAGATAATATAATCATTTTGCACCCTTGAATTCTGATCAAAGTATAATGGCCTACCTGAGCGTAATATTAAATTGAAATACTTGCTTTTTAATTTTTAGTCCTTTGGTCTATTAACCTAACACATCCTCAGTTGGGAATATTGGTGTTCAATAAGCATTTTTCTATGCTATTACTATCAGTGAAATCAAGCAGAATTGTATTCATATCTACCATTTTACAGATTTTACGTGGGTTTTCATTGGAAGAAGATAAAGTTGGTTGGTGTTGACGACCATATTTTTTATGCTAAATAAACCTAAGAGCTCAAATAAAACAATTATTACCTGATATGAGTGTTTTAAAATCTTCTTATGGAGAAAACAAACCCTTGAAGGTGATGAAAGTTTTGCAACGTTTTTTTACAAACACTTCACTATCAAGAACATAAGATTCATCATTCAAAACCTCAAATTCTAGTATAAAATGTTTATCAACGTACCGAATAACCATATCGATAAAAAAAAAAATAAGTTAAACACCATAACTGTACGTTTATTTCTGATGAAATTTAAAAAGAATACAAGAAAACATCGGTTTACAAAACAAAACAACAACGCGCGCCAAAACAATTGACTGACAGCGGAGTTGTCAAAAATTAACCATAAACAATAGATGAATATATTATGCAGATCAAAGATAAGTATTTTGTCTCTATAGTACCGGCATAATAATTTATTTATGATTGACATTGAAGTGCGCTACACGTATAGTAGATAAAATAATTTTAATTAAATGTTGCGACGTATACCTATATTTATTCTTTTGGTAAATTTAACTTTGATCTAAAGAAGGTTTTTTATGTACTTATAAATTTTATATTATTAACGTCATCTTTATCATCTCGAATCAATTTAAATTTATGCGTAACCCACCTTTCTTTCATTGTAAATGAGATTTTTTTATCGCACAATAAACTTACCTATAACATATTTTCGTTAAAGTATAGCGTGTTACCCCAATATTGTTATTATTTTGTACTTATAATCAGCTGTTTCCTGTCGTGTGCCTTGCTGCGGGTTACCTATTTTACTTATCTTCAACATTGCAACGTCGCGCTTTACCGGTCACGTGGCAACAACGCGATTGTACTTTAGCTATTATGTTATCTATGTTATTATTATTATTACTAAACTAAGGACATTTTGTGTCTTATGATTTCACCCTTCGCTTCCTAGGTATTTCTTACAAGTTGTAGGTTTAGACGAAGGGGGCGCTATTGCCCATAAAATCGTAATTATATTTACCCTTTGCGTTTTGTTTTATTGCATACATATTACATTATTTCAAATAATACTTATATCTTAAAAGTTGAGATAATTTTTAGGTAGGCACACGTGAAAAATATTGATGATGAAAGTGAATGCTTAATCAGATATTAACTTTAAGTACATAGGTACCTACTTGCCCTTAAAATATTTAATTAATACAACTTATTTTGTATTGTTTATTTTTTACGTAACATAACATGAATATACAATTCACACTGATCGTGCTATTCCCAATAGTGATGTGAGAAGAGAAAAGTCTCCAAAGAAATTTCTCGAGAACGAGAATTTTCTCCGAGAATTTCTCCTCTGATGGAAGAGAAATTTCTCTCCATAATTTTTCTTAGTGGTATTATGACCTTTTGCCCAGTACACTTCGCAGCCAACCTGATTGATCCAAAAATTTGTGGGGCTGATTAAGGCCCAAATCAGAGGTTATAAACACTTTCTTCCATGTACGTAACTGCAATTTTTTTTTAACTTAAATATGGGCATGTAGGGTGTCAAACATCAAGATTTGTCATCAGTTATTATCACTTTTTTCTAAGTAGGTACCTAACATTTTTTTGTTTTCATAATTAATTGTAGCCATATTGGTGATAAATTGTCTCAACATTTGTACATTGTTATTGATTGATTGAATAAAGTATTTATTATTATTAATACTGTTAAATAAAAAATAAAAAAAATTCTCGGAAAATTCTCTACTTCGAGAAATTTACCGAGAATTTTCTCGGTAAATTTCTCGAAATTTTTTTTCTTGAGAATTCCACAACACTAATTCCCAAAGTAAGATATGAATATTGTTTTATAGGTAATTTACATTGCTTACATAGTTATCGGTGTTGATAGGTATGTGCTTAAGAATATTAGGTATAATAAAAAAAAATCACGTCACTTGTATTTGATAGGCACTATCCTGACATAATATGTAGGTACATGAGACAGAGGCGTCCTCTTTAAAAAGAAATAGGTAAATATGTCTACGAAAACATTTTAGATAAAGTTGGCAATAAGATTTAGAAACAAACATAAAACCTTTTTCGAGAAGGTAAATCACAAATAGGAAAATAAAACAAACACAAATATCTAAGAAATATTTTATTTATGTTAGTGATGTAACGAATGTCTGATTTTGGATATTCGCGAATGCGAATGCGAATGCGAATATTTCATGCCGACATTCGCGAATGCGAATGCGAATGCGAATATTGACTTGAAAATGGTATAGGAATTTGAAATATTCCAAAACTCCTCGGTTTTCTTAAAGAATATTTTCTTGCAGTACCTTTTTCCACAATGTACCGGGTAAGTATCCGGTACTTTCACCGAATTACTGATTTGTTTCTTCATTTACATGGTACACAACAGATGAAAGACATATAAATATAAACATGTAAGCGACAAAAACATTCCAATAGTCTTACATCGAAACAGTGCATACTTCAGCAATAACACACAAAACAATTATAGAAAATCTTACACATACCTAATATAGGTATTAATTCACAATACATCCAATCACCCATTCCTATTACAAATCGCTGCTCACCCAATTTCGCACACATACCTAATACATTCATTCGCACAAACACATTCACACTTCACTAATGTATGCAATAACAATACAAAAAAACTCTTAAAAAAGAAAAATCAAAAATTTAAAAATTTAAAAAACAGTCTAAAAATTAATACTATCCCAAACACTTCACATTTTATCAAACATATACATTTTTTTTTATATTTATTTCATCTTATTCTACCCTCAACTCTCCTTTCTCACAATCCTGACGTAATTGGCACTTTAAAATTCTATAAACAGGGTTTCTTGAGTCTGCAATCGTTTTTGTTTTTTTTTAATGTAGAACGGAAAACAAGATCTTGTTAAAGGAAGCATTCTAAAGTTAATCCTATCTAAAATATTAGGCACATCGTATTCGGACAAGCATATTTTTCTCAGGTTGCATGCATCCAGCAAAACTCTTCACAATTCCAATTTAGGCAAATCTTTAATAAATACAGGATAATGCAATCTCTTCCTAACCAAACGAATGAATTTAGACTGAGTTCTCTCAACTTGATCGACATATTTTTTAAAATGTGGATTCCATACAGAGGAACAGTCCTCCAGCTTGGAGCGAAACAACGATAAGTACAAGTACAAATACGATTCATATAACCTAAATGACTTTGTAGATCTCAGAATAAATCCCAGTATTTTATTGCTCTCTTCGATAATTTTGTTCACGTGATCATCAAAGTGAAGCTCAGAGTCAAACACCACACCTTAATCTCTAATCTTATTTACTTCTTTTAAATCATGATTATGGATATAGTAAATTTATCGAATTTTGTTTCTATTTTTGGTAAAAGAGATCAGATTACACTTCTCCAGATTCAAGTGCAAGTTATTTCTTTTACAGTACTCGTGTAGTCTTTCCAAGTCCTCGTTAAGCATTTCATAGTCAAACAATAATTGAATTTGACAGTATATTTTTAAATCGTCCGCAAATAATAGAAGCTCTGAGTGGTCAAAGAACTTTTTTATGTTGTTTATGAATATCGTGAAAAGTAAAGGACCCAAAGAAGACCCCTGAGGGACACCAGATGTAACACTGACACTGCCAGATGAGTAACCGTTAAGTTTAACTGTCATCAATCTATCAGAAATATATGAGTCAATCCACCTTAGTTGAAAAAAGTCGATGTTCTACTTTATCAAATGCCTTTTGAAAGCCGATATAAATGGCATCCAACTGTATACGATTGTCCATAGCTGAGAAAAAAAATCAGATTTGTTACTGTCGATCTTCCACTCATGAATCCATGCTGCTCTACAAGAAGATACGGCTTCAGGAAAAAAGTAATTTGTTCACGAACCATACCCTCAAATATTTTTGAAATAGGTGATAGAATTAAAATTGGTCTGTAGTTACGAACGTCCGATTTGCTGCCAGATTTATGCAAAGGAATAATACTAGCCATCTTCCATTTGCATGGAAAACATCCTTCTTGTAAACTCCTAATTTATTTATCGTGTCGAAACCCAGAGAAAAAACCCATCAAACTGATTTCCAGTACTGCGCAAAACGCGCAGCAGGTGGAGATGCGTCAAAAATATCCTCCATAGTGCAAGTGACAGGGCACAATGGACACTCCAACAAGTGTGGCATAGTCTGTGCTGCACCACAGTCACACGCTCCGGATTCGTCCTGTAGGAAGCCCAATCGTTCTCTATTGTCGCGGCAGTTTCCTACACCAGATCTCAGTCGATTTAGGGTTTTCCATGTCCCATAGTCTAGATTGCCTCCTGCAGCAAGGTGTTCTAATAAATGTCAGATACAATGGTTTGGTTAAATGACTTACACATCTCTTTAATATATTGGTGCTAGACCATCAGGGCCAACTCCTTTTGTCTCATCTATACCTAATAAACGTTTATGAATATCAGATTTCAAGATATTAACCATGGATAAACATGAGTTAGTTAAAATATTTTCCAATTCTTTAGTATTAGAATCATGCAAATTATTCAGTGAAAATACAGAACCAAAAAACGTCGAAAACAAGTTTGCAATCCCCTCTGGATCGCTCGAAGTCTGGTCACCGTCACCCATTACCCTTGGATAGCCTCTAGATTCTTTAAGGGAATTCACGAATGAAAAGAAAGACTTGACATTGCCCTTAAGTGACTTCTCAGTGTTATTAATAAAAGACCTATAATCGTGATTCTGCGACAACTTCAACTGAGCTCTTAGTTGAAAAAATAAATTGTAGTCAGAATCATTACGGTTCATCTTCAACTTACGCCAAGCCTTAGACTTCTCTTAAACAATAACAGAATTCTATTAGAGAACCATTTGGGAAAATTATTAGGTGACACTCTCTTCATATGTAGGTGTATGCTTCTCAATTATTGGCAAAACATAACCATAAAAAGATTCAATCATCTTATTCACCGGTCCGTTTCCCAAAACACTGACCCAATCAACACTTTGTAGTTCAAAATTTATTTCCGAAAAGTTTGACTTAAAGTATATTAATTTCTGGATCATATTTTGAGACAAATCCTCAGCAATTTCAAACTCATAATCTATCAACAGTGAAGGATAGTGTGAATCCTTACCAACCAGTGGAGAGTCACATCTGGTAACAGAACACGGAATAGTTGAAAGAACTAAATCCAAGATAACTTGATTGCTGTTATAAACTCCGTTAGACTGAAACATATTGAGAAAAGATATAGATTCTATCAAATACTGCGCAACAGGACACGAATAAGAATACGGAACAAAGATTGAATCAACATCGGGGTCTTTTTTCCATTGGATTGTTGGGATATTGGAATCTCCAATAAGACAAATATCCGTTTTGCCGTAATAGCTGATTAAACGTTCAGATATACTTTAAAAAAAAGATGTTTTAAGTATCTAAGGATGTGGAAGGCGGTATATACATATACTACACCCAGTAGCGGTGAGCATTTTTTCATGCGTTACCGATGAAAAACGAATACTGGTAAAAAAAACTTTCACCAGTATCATCCCAAACAAGAATGGATGAATATCCTAGTGTCCGATCCACAGCAATTAAGACCCCACCTCCATCCCTTTTACCACTCAACATGAAATCCCTATCCTTGCGGTAAACTGTATATTCGTTTTGATAAAGTTCGCTGTCAAATATGCCACAATTTAGCCAAGCTTCCGTCAGAACAATTATATCATAACTATTTGCAAATAAGTTTGCTCTAAACTCCTCGATCTTAGTCTTCAAGCCCCGAAAATTCTGAGAGAATACTTTAGTGTGGTTCACCTTGTAGTATGATATAAATATTCCTTAAATAGAATATAAAATTATTGTAGGGCCCTATACTCATAGCAGTTGTAATACTTAAAACAAACATATAAATTAAATCTCCACAAATGCATATTTCTCCTAATAATAATAACATCATCAAGCAAACGAACACAGGAAACAATACAACAAATGTGGCCAACACGGAACAGACCAGATACTTTATTACTAAAATAATATTCGCAAAACATTCGCATATTTTTTTGCGAATGCGAATGCGAATGCGAATACTTTGAAATATGCGAATATTCGCGAATGCGAATGCGAATGCGAATATTCGTTACATCACTAATTTATGTATATGAAAGACAACTAGATTTATTTTATAGATACTATCTATCTACGGTTTATTTAAAAAAAAAAGATAGGTAGGTAAGCTTAAAAAATATGAATGAAGAGAAACATTATTTCAAATCGTTTATTTTTATTACAGTAATTTTATTACGTCCAAATAAAACCTATGTCTATAGAGTCTATACGATCTATAGCTCTATCTTATATGTTGATGATAGAACATCTGTCTATGAGTCTGACAGTACCTACCAACGTGATAATAAATGATACAAACTTGATAAAGACTACAATAGATCGGTGTCATATTATAAACACTATTTCTATTGTTGATTCTCCTATCCAAACATTGTGTCGAAGGACGAGATCATTACCCTCTACATACATATTTATAAAGGTTTTTTTGCAACTTCTTTCCTACATATGTGGTTGGTTTTTTTGTTAAATTCCAATATTATTTGCCTAATCTATGATTTTATATGTTAAAATACTATCCAATCGTTTACGAGTGACTCAAGTATTAGGCTTATTCTTCTTTAGCTTCTTTTGATCCATCTTTGAACATAATATGCCTCTTCTTTGAGCATCAATGAGAAAATTGCATACACATCACTCCAGCGGTTCATCTTATCTCATCTGACAAAGATCGTGACTTGTCACTTCTTGAAACTTTTTATCTTTTAACGCTGGGGGGCTGGCAGAAGGCAGACATTGTGTCTCCGCAATAAACGAGACTGGACTGGAATGAGAGGCGTGGAGGAGTTGTTCCGGACAACGCAGGACCGAGAAGCCTATGCCAGAATGGTCGCCAACGCCTGGGGGACCCTACAGCCTACAGGGTACTTACAGAAGAAGAAGAAGATTGAAAGTAACTTTTTCCATTAAAAGTTAATTGTTTTAGTAGTTCATATTATGTCCTACCATAATAATGTATTTTTTTTTTTACAAAATTTATTAAAAAATATAATATATTTGTTGAGTAATGTTTTATGCTTTTTTTTGAAAAGATATTTATTCTATATACATATGTCTGTAGGTATACAGACAAATTCAATGTCCATTTGAATTAAGAGGATGTCTAGAATTGAATTATTATTATTATTATTATTATTACCGACAAAGAGACGATTCTTACAGGGATCATTACAGCGGAAAGCCAATGCGATCCCAGAAGAAAATTATTATATTATTATTATTAATTATCCTAATCAATATAGGTATCATTATGTTTCTCGAGAATTTCAATTCTATAAGATATTATATTGAAAAAAAGTATTAAAATTTTAAAGATTTTTTTAATGAGTCTGTATGTCTATGGTTCTACATAATATGTATATTATACCTATTATATAATTGCTAATATTGAAGCATATTCTAAGACGGAAAGGTGCTCCTGACTTTCTTGTTTTATTATGTTCTCTGAACCGTGATATGTAGCCAGCACACGGCACCAGGCATCAGTATACCACTAGGACAAGAGGGACCCAAGCTATCGTGGTGAGGACGTGAGGTCATCCATCTGGAACAGAAGTCAACGGTTTTTAATTCAAAAGATTTCTGGTGACTTATGTCGTTACCTAAGAAACGAACAATTTTATGCTATTAAATATATAAATTATTAAGATTATGTGATTCTGCAAGAGAAATTACATATTTTATCTTATTTAATCAAACTTTGTTTATTCTCCAGAAAATCTTACCAACAAAAATATTTTGGTTAATTGTAATGTCATTCATAAACATTATAGGTAGTATTGAAAGTTAGTACTATGGTTTTTGATTTGCGACGCCTATTATTAGAGTGCTAATATTATTAGAATTAAGGAAAAATCTAAGAAATGGACCAGAGACCAATTGGGAAGCTATTTGATAGCTATGTATCACAAGTTGAAGGAAGAAAAGTAATATCAATTACAGTTATTATAATTCTTAGTATCTCCGTAAAAATATATCCCACAATTTCATAATTGATTATGCTCTAAAATTCGTTGATAATTGATGGAAACAATTTTTACCAATTCATGTACTCAAATTTGTAAGTCGAAAATAGGCCACCATATTGTTATAAATAGAAAAACTCAGACCATTTGTGTTTCTATACATAAAATTAATATGACGCTCATCAAATTAAACGTCAACTCCATCAATAAATTTTACCAATTGTCGTAGTTAAAAATAACAATAGATAATTATTAGAGTATTCCATATTAAAATTTACTTAGTTACCATTTGACTTTTTTTTTGAAGGAAAGAATCCCGCAAATATTAAATAAAACTCTATTTTGACTTCCGTTAAATTTCTCTATGTTGAACATTCTGTAACTAACTTCACTTGTCCCCTGCCCCTGGCCTCGGTAGCACCCGTCTGACGCTTTTGCGTTGGGCGGTGGCTGAACCAAAAAGTAATAACTTGTGTTAAAAGTGCTAAACAATAATTGAAACCTGTATCAAAAATAAACTGTACATAGTGATAAGTGACTTGATTAATTTTAACTTAGAATTTGTTGTATAATATTAAGTGCTTGTGTAAAATGTAACTGTGTGTCTGTTTGTGTTGAACCGGACAGTAATAATTTGAACCATGAATAAATGTTTTGTTATTTAACTTAACTTCTGTTTTCTTTTGATCTATGAAACCAAACTAAGAACTCTACAATTATCCCTGAACTGAGACTCAAGTTCTTCGACTGAATTAGCTGGACAATGTATAAAAGGGTGGACTGGAGTCAGAGAAAGTTTTGGAGGGAAGTGTAATGGAAAGTAGTTGTGAATAAATTGAGAACTAGTAAATAAAAGTGGAATAATGCGTCTACATAAATGACGCCTGCAACGTGTGGCCAGATTTGGTTTCATAGTGATAAATTCAGTGTAAAAATAGATACAATTAGTTTTGTTATGTGATAACCTAATTAAAATTTCGACGCATTAGAATATTCAAGATGGCCAACGCAATTGCGTTTTGCAACGTAATTTCTCGAGCCACGCCCGAAGACACGGCTCAATTCTAAAACGACTCAACTCACACGGTCAACACAGAACACGCAACGTCATGTTTCGTCTCTCCAACAAAAGTTTAAAAATAACAACGGTTACGAAGAATAAGTGAAAGATAAATATCAATTCTAGTTTTAAACGTTTTATAATAATAATAAAATAATTAAATACAGTTTTTTGCAAATAAATAAGTACAATTGTACGTTTGGTACTCAAGTAAAACAGTATTAAACAGTGCTAGATGATTTCAAGTTCCTTCGAACAATGACTTCAATGTCTGAATGAAACATAATTCAGACCAAATGTCCAAGAAGCGTTTCTCCAGCTGTTCTGCCTGTGAGGATACCCTGATACAGAGCCAAGCGGTGGATATTTTCAAGAGATGAATGAATGATGAGGCCATGTTCCAGCGTTTTTGATGACCGTAGAGCAGTTCCACTACAGATGTGAATACAACAAATTAATATTCCGATAATTGTTCAACGTTCTTTTTGGTTACGTCATTGAAGGCTAGGTACCAAGGAAGGAAACATCTATTGCGCCTGGAGAATCGTAATGTATTGTTATAGTTCTTTTTCTTTTCTCATCAAGATCCAGTGTGCAATTTGCAGTCTTGCAAAGCAGTAATTGATTGTTGAAATGTCTCAAAATTGTACCAATGTTGTTGTGCCTGCCTAGCTATACATAATAATAAGTTTGTATGTGTGGTAGCTTCTGATGGGGAATTTCATTTTGATGATAAATTTTTGTTTTGATTTTATCTTAAAGGTAGATTTGTGTCCTTGGTTGTGAATATTAAATTCGTTAAAAGAATTTTGAAACAATTAGAGTTGTAATGTTGATTCTATAGAGAACTTTTGAATGCAATATCATCTATGGTTTAATGCATAGTGAACTAGTGCTGGGACAAAGAGTTAAATTAATAATTAATTTTTTTTGTGGAAATAATTTTTTGAACTAAGTTGAAATAAAATAATGTTAACCTTTCACAACCTTTTACGAATTTGAAAATGTAAGTACACTTAACCCTTTGTGGACGTTAAGTAACAATTGAAAATAAATGTAAATTTTTGTTTTGTAGCAATTGAATTTTGAACTTGTTGGTTTAACTCTTGGTGAACACGATTGAAATTGTTAACCCTCTGCGAACCGCAGTTGAATTTTTTGAAGTCAAGTAATTGAAATACAACTGATTTTTTTTAATTTCAAAATGTCTGAATACTTAATTACGCCTATCCCTCGGGTGGAAAAATCAATTTCAAAGAAATTAGCCCCTCGTTTTATAAAATCTCAGGTTACCCGAATCATATCCCCCTTCTGTTTACGAGCTTCAAGATATAAATGATAAAGGTATAGGAAATTACCATGTTAAAGACATTATTAAAGTATAGCTTCAAATTTTCCTCTACATTGCACTTGACTATGCAACAAGTTCGAAAGAGTTGTTTTTTTTTAATTTACAATTGATGTATTAGGTTAAGAAGTTTTGAATCACACTGACCCTGCTTGAGCTGTATGTACTGTAATGACGTCACTGTCAAATGACGTATTGAAATTTCATTGTTTGTGTTGATTAAAAACTTAGAAAATTTGAAAACTTGTAATAATATATAACTTGTCTTGTCGCCATGCCATGAAAATGTATGTACTGTAATGACGTCACTGTCAAAGGACGTATTGAAATTCCATTGTTTTGATAAATAGAAAAAGTAAAATAACTTAGAAATTGGAAAACCTGTAATAGTATATAATGAATCTTGTTACCATATCAGAATAATGTATGTAATCACTACAGCTCAGGTACGTGTAAACTTGTTAATTTTAAGTATGCCTCAGAGGATCTTCGCAATTCAGACTCTGAAGGAATTTTGTAAAAAAATTTAAAATATGAATTTCGTGGCGCTCAACCTTTTGTATTGTGAATTTCTCTCTTGTTTGTGCCTTTGGGTGAATGAGGTTGCCTTTCCATCTCTTAAGCTAGCCATTTCAACATGCAACTTATTCATTAAGATCTGAACTCCCCCACTGGCTCAGGCAAGGGACAATACTTGTTTAATTTTAAGTTAGGATGTTAAGAAAAACCGGATGCAATTTCGACCCTTCCTTATACGAAAGTATAATATTTAGTCGTTTTCTTTTGTAATTGGTTTCTTACCAATCTCCTACTTATGTGGTAACTGTTGTACGTCTTATGATAGATGAAGGATGGAAGGTATAAAAGTATGAAGTATGTCAGATTGAGCCATAAATGTTGAAGTATAAAAGTGTGTGAAAGGTTGTCACTAATTGGGATAGTAGATAATAATTGTAACAATTGTATTAAAGGGTCAAGGTTGCATCGGTAAAAGGAAAATTTTGTAATGTTTAGATTGTTTCAAATTGTCTGGTTCACCAAAATTTTAATGACAAGGTTCTCACTTGGTATGTGAACCTGTTGGTCATTTCGACATTATTACTGTATAGGCATGCGTACCCTATCAGTAATGTTCAAATGTCAAGAATGAATGTTACGGAGTCAGTTGGATGATTCGCACTCTTCCCTGTTCATCTCCGGAGTTATGCTGATTTAGAGGTGTGACTAATCGTCTCACCCTATAGAAAGTCAAGCATAACTCGAATTTAGTTAAGTTTTTTTTTTAAAAATTTGTATTTGCTCGTCTGGAACCTCCTGTGGTCGCCAGTCGGAGCTAGCCCGACAAGCCATTGTCATTGTAAGAGATTGAGGACGCTCAAATGTTACGTACAGGTTCGCTTGGAAAAGCTCCGCGCGAAAGGTTGGACACCTGATATATGTCGTCAAGCCTGTGCAAGATGGGTCGAACACCCCATGGAAATAACATGTTTAATTCAATAGGGTATAGATTGCCGCCCTTAGAATAGAGGTAGATCAGGTATAACGGTAATGAGATTGGTAATTCAGGTATAATTGTTGCAAGATTGAAGGTCGGATTGACTACCCCCCTTTATTTTATTGTCAAGCTATGTATTCTGAAATTACTTGGGTGTTGGGTTGTTGTTTGAGGGTTATATTGTTGAAATTGTGAAAATAATGTGTAATATTGTAATTGTTGTCTTGAGTTCGTAATGGTGTGCTTGGAGGAATGTCGAGGGTATTGTCTACGATTTCCGTATCTGCGACCTGCCCTGTCGGTACATCTTCTTGGTCCCATTATTGGCTCATGACGTGTACATTCCTGATGAGGATTGTGATAGAAGGTGAAATTAAGTACAAAACCTTTGTAAAAAAAAAAGTATTGATATATGTAACTCCTGATTGATCATCATTAATTCCTGTAATGTCACTCTGTGCAACTGTAATTTTCCATTGATGTTTTGATAGTCTCTGTAACTGTAATTTCCACTTTGTAACGTAACAATGAGACTTTTCTTTTTTTTTTAATTTTTTTTCTTTGTGAAATGACTTGAGATGGAATGTCGTAGTTAAAAATAACAATAGATAATTATTAGAGTATTCCATATTAAAATTTACTTAGTTACCATTTGACTTTTTTTTTGAAGGAAAGAATCCCGCAAATATTAAATAAAACTCTATTTTGACTTCCGTTAAATTTCTCTATGTTGAACATTCTGTAACTAACTTCACTTGTCCCCTGCCCCTGGCCTCGGTAGCACCCGTCTGACGCTTTTGCGTTGGGCGGTGGCTGAACCAAAAAGTAATAACTTGTGTTAAAAGTGCTAAACAATAATTGAAACCTGTATCAAAAATAAACTGTACATAGTGATAAGTGACTTGATTAATTTTAACTTAGAATTTGTTGTATAATATTAAGTGCTTGTGTAAAATGTAACTGTGTGTCTGTTTGTGTTGAACCGGACAGTAATAATTTGAACCATGAATAAATGTTTTGTTATTTAACTTAACTTCTGTTTTCTTTTGATCTATGAAACCAAACTAAGAACTCTACAATTATCCCTGAACTGAGACTCAAGTTCTTCGACTGAATTAGCTGGACAATGTATAAAAGGGTGGACTGGAGTCAGAGAAAGTTTTGGAGGGAAGTGTAATGGAAAGTAGTTGTGAATAAATTGAGAACTAGTAAATAAAAGTGGAATAATGCGTCTACACAATTCAATGATAATAATTCTCAAATTCTCAAGATGAATTCAAATCGAAGTTAGCACAAAACATTAATGAAGTTATATGTAGTTCCCCTTATTCAAAGCACATTATGGGATATGACCAGGTGGAAATGCCACCAAGGCACGCTCCTTGTACTCCTCTAAGAAATTCCTCAAGCGAATCGCTGGCACTGCTATAATAATGTTTTTACATTTTAAATTCAAATGAAGACAGTTGCTACATCCGGCCACGTGCCCACTACTCTTGGTCGCGTGCTACAACACCAATACTGTTTTGTATGGGATGTTATTGACGAAATTGTCTAAGACATACAGCGATTGATATTTAATGGCACTTAATCCAATAAAAGCATACCTCTCCATCGATGTTTTGTATTATTTTGTTTATTTTTTGCACTTCAACGCTTCTTCGGGGAGTACAGAGTAGACAGAAGCCACCTCCATTCAAATCAATTCTGTACTATTCTAATCATTTCTTTCCATTACATTCCTAATGCTTTGAGGTTGCTGTCATAGAAACAGTGTAGGTACTCTTTTAGAGGATAATACAGGCTAGCGGGTGCTTGATATCCGATATTCCCTGTATATCTCAACTCAAACAATAATATGTGACAATGATGGAGAACTTGACAGAATAAAATTGATAAACGCATTGCAACTTATCTACGATTGTGAGATTTATAAATGAGGACTATTTTTTTGAAATTTCACGAGGAGGATCACCATAAAAATAGAAAGGTAATTGGTCCTCAGCGTTACAAGAGGAAATAATTTCAGAAGCAACAGATCAATGATCTATCATCATATCTATTACAAAAAGGAAGAAGAGAAGGGCAAAATAAAAATAAAAACTGTTAGACTTTTGGCACGCGCTATATTATTTGTTTTCTTGTTTCCTAGATCAACATCAGGTTTTCACTGTTGTAACACTGTATCTAAATAGTTATCCAACATATAGTTATGTATCAAACGAAGAAAGAAGAATAATGCATTTGGAACTTACTTTATACCTACTGACACCCCATAACTCCCTATATATAATACATAGGTATGTATTGTACAATAGCAGGCTACCAGCTACCGAGTAAACCATAAGGACCCAAGACGACCGTTAGCAATCAGGGAACCGTGCCATTCTTATGCATACAGTGGCGTAGGGGTGATGTCAAAAAAATGTAGGTAAGAATATCAAAATAATAAAAATAAATAAAAGTAGTCAGTCAACAATATTTATTATATAGGTATATCAGTTTCATCACTATCCTTGTATACATTTTTTTGCTTCCGTCACTGTTTGTTCTCCTATTCAATGTGCTAAACACAAGTCTATCAAGGAAGAACTTGTTTAGATTGTATTGCCGTTTAATCCCCTGGCGGCCACGTTCCTCTCAGACGTATGTATTTTTAACCCTCACTGTAAATCCTAACGAACTTTTGTATTTGTTTTTGTTTAATTCAGTATAGATCAACACCTGATGATGCGAACTCGGAGTCCGCGAAACCGGTCGTGCGTTAGTCTTACTCAACAGTAACACAAAACAAAAATAATAAATATTTATTTTATTTTATTTGATAATTTAAAATGAAGTGTTACAAAGTAAATAATAATAATAATAATAAAAAGATGATTTGTATTTGGCGCTGTTTAATGGTCGCTGACCATCTCAAGAGCGCCGTGGCTTTTTAGTTATGACGATGCCGATACAATTAATGTATGTATTTTTGTTTGAAATAAACAAATTTGGTTGAAAGATATCCTGAGAGTTGAGGTTTGTTGGATATGTAAAACGAAAGAATATTTTACTGATGATGAGCATAACAAAGGCAAGCGTTCAAAATCAAGTGGTTTGACCACATAGATCGATCATATTCCGAAGAACGGTCGCTTACCGAATGAGAGAAACCGGTGTTCGAGGATAGACAGATAGATAAGAAACAGATAGTGCACTAACTTCTCCTCTTGAGAAAGATGTTATGATGGTAAAGACAGTTAACAATTTATAGCTTGTAATATAAATAAGTACAAGTGTGAACAGTATGAAAGGGATAAAAGACAAGGATGGATGTGTGTTAGTGAATGATGAATGTGTGTTACGGAGATGGAAGGAGTATTTCGAAGATCTGTTTGAATGTGATGGTACAAATGAGAATGAGTATGACGACATTGAAAGCAGTGTGAATGAAAACGATATGATAGACATGAATGAGATTATGAATGCATTAAAAAAAGCGAAGTGCGGTAAAGCTGTAGGGTATGATTGTGTTGCCGTTGAGCTCATCAAGTCTGGTGGACCGGGGGCTCTCGCGTGGTGCTTGGAGCTTTTCAACGATTGTTGGAGAGAAGGCGTCACACCAGAGGATTGGAGGAGGGCTATCATCTGCCCCCTGTACAAAGGGAAAGGCTCTAGACTTGAATGCGGGAGTTATCGGGCTATTAGCTTGCTGAGCTCAATAGGGAAATTGTATGGTAGAATTTTGATTGAGAGAGTACGAAAGATAACTGAGTGTAAGATATGGGATGCACAAGGAGCGTTTTTGAATGGCAGAGGGTGCACCGATCAGATCTTCTCCCTGCGAATGGTTCTAGAGAAGTTTCTGGGTAAACACCAGAGGCTTTTTTGTGCGTTCGTGGACTTGGAGAAAGCATATGATCGAGTGGACCGGGAAAGGTTGTGGCGCGTGTTGTCGGAGTATGGGGTGAGCAGCCGGTTGATACGCGCAATCTCTTCACTTTACGTGGGAAGCTCCGCTTGCGTGAGGGTAAATAACACTCTCTCGGAGTGGTTTGTCCTCACCAAGGGAGTAAAGCAAGGTTGTGTCATGTCTCCGTGGCTGTTCAACCTATTCTTCGACTACTGTATGCGACCTGTGAAAGAGATGGATGTTGGTGTCGAGCTGAATGGGTTTCGGGTGAATGCATTGATGTACGCAGATGATTTGGTGTTAATGGCTGAGAGTGAAAGGGACTTACAAGAGATTGTTACGTGTGTGTATGATAGTTGCAATTTGAATGGTTTGAAAATGAATGTTATGAAGACGAAAGTTCTAGTGTTTGAAAGAGAGGATGAAAAAACGATTTGCGAGATCAAAGTTGGTGACGAATGTTTGGAGCAAGTAAGTGAGTATGTATATTTGGGAAGTATGTTTGCGAGGGATGGAAGATGCGATAGGGACATTGAAAGAAGGAAAGTGGCCGGTGCTACAGTGAACGGTGCACTTCGACCCATTGTCAGCAATGGCAATGTGTCGAACATGGCTAAAATGCTGGTGCACAATACCATTCTGGTACCGTCACTTACGTATGCAAGCGAGACATGGACGTGGCTGAAGAAGGACGAAAGTGGAATAAATGCAGTGGAGATGCGATCGTTGAGAAGAATGGTTGGTAAAACGCTGCGTGATAGAGTGAAGAATGAGGATATTAGAAGAATGAGCGGATGCAAGAAGAGTGTTGTGGACAGAATGCGCGTGAATAAACTACGGTGGTTTGGACACGTTGAACGAATGAACGAAGTAAGAATGACAAAGAGGATATACTTGTCTGAAAGAAAAGGTGTGAGGAAGCGCGGACGTCCGAGAACCACGTGGCTTGATCACGTGGATCAAATTCTTAAGGACGGCCGCGTGTTGAGTAAGAGGAATCGACGTGCGTGTATGAGAAACTGTATGAATGTGGAGGAAGCGAAGGAAGTGTGTAAAGATAGATCTGTGTGGCGTTCCGTTCTCTCTGCCTACCCCACTTGGGATACGGCGTGAGGGTATAGTATAGTATAGTATATAAATAAGTAAGTACATCCCTACTTAGATTTTCTTATTTTCTTAAAAAAAAATTTTTTTCTAACTTTACTTTTGGCAAATAGCATGACTTGAGAGAAGAAAAGAATATAGCATTGAAAAATAAATGAATGAATAATATCGAAATGCAGAAAAATAAAATTATGTATTATACTTATACCTATAAAGAAAAAAAGAAGTCTAATGATAAAATTAAAGTTGTTCTACGCCCATGGATTTTTGAACAATACCGTCTCGCTCAGTTTACCATAGAACACACAATACAATTTGACGTAAGGAACAAAAATAAGTACCTACCTACTATAGACTCAAGTTCATTAAATAATTTCACCTTCATCCGTATAAAAAAAATAGGGTATCATACACGGGAATATAGCCCGTAATACAAATTACAATAAAGATTGATATTGAAATTTAATTACATTGCTCAATGTGGCCGCGTACAACGATCATTACAAACTGTATAAAGAAGATTGTAAGTTTTATTATACATTAACATAAAGGTTAGTTTTGTTTGTCAGTATATGTTTGGTAAGGGATTATTTTTATTGTGAGGACTTTTTGAATTTAGAAGGAAAGCGGGGGTTTCTTTAAGAAGTTTGCTCAGACGTTTAACGTCTTTTATTTCAAAGACAACGTTCCGTGGTGTGAGTGTGTCTGTGGACTTTGTGACCGTGGAACACTTTTCCAAATTTGAAATTTTGACATTAGTTCTTGTTGGATTGTTATGTTTTTGTTTTAGAAATAATCGTTGAATATACATGTTTGTATTTGTTTTATAATTAGAATAAATGTAAATTATTAATTTTTAAATAATTTTTACTTCATAAGTAGTTGTTGATTTTTAAATTTAGTTAGTTCACAAATTAATTTTAAATAAGTATTATTCTTTGTGCAAAAATATAAGTGAGATTTTCTTATTTCAAAACTATAATTGTGTTTTTTTTTCATCGAGTTTTATTTATTTCATGTTAATGGTGCAGTTTGTTAAGTTATTTTTTGTTGTTAGTAATATTTTGTTGTGTTTTCACTGTTAACAAATTTGGATTATTGGTAAGTACCTACCTATTTTTTACTATGTCACTGTTACTCTTCATTGTATTTTATCTGTATCGGGATCGGGTTAGTTGGAAGATATCATGCTTCTGCGATAAACTGGCCCATTATACAATATCAGTTGCATTATCTTATATAATAATTCTGTATTTTTACGCTTTATATTGTTCTTGTAGGTAAAATATTTTTAATTTTATTGCAGTACCTAAATAATGTTTACTTATGTTTTCTTTTACTGTGTTTTTTAATATTTCTTTTGTTTATATTATTTTGTGTGAATTTATCCATTGTGATATGGTTCTTGATAATCAGTATTAAGTTGATTTAATTTGTCGTCCTAATAAAACCCGAATTAAGAAAGGGTTTAGAACGTATTAATTGATTTGAATTGAAATTTCGTACATGTTCCATTCCATCTAAACGTCAAATAATACATCTCGTACAGTAATAGCTTAAGTCCTTAGGTTTTATATTGTCAGATAAGCTTGTTTTGATTGTACAATACCGATTTCTAAAACCCAATAAGAAATGTCCATTTAAAGAAAACTGTCAAACGTTCCCCCTCCCCGCCCTCACGTTTCCTTCTTCCCTTCTCTTATTGGCACAGGGGTAAGCCACAAGTTATACAGGGAAGGGGTGTTCAATGTATAAAAACAAATTATTTGACTTTTATTTTTACCGTAAATATCTATCTACGTGTACGAAATTATAATACCATTTTATATTTTGAACAAATTTTAAACCTAGCTTCGCATAGTGATATGATTGTCATCGAATCCATTTTGAAGTCATTGAATATTTTTTTTACCATACAACTATACTTGAACTGTACTATTACGACATATTCCACAAGGGGGGTAGCCATCGGATTTTCTGCATATAATAAATACGAAAACTACCCTCTCCGTGCCAATAAAAAAGACATCCAGGATGGACAGCATACATCATCGCTGAATTGAAGATGTTAATTGTCTTCTTATATGTGAAGTTTTAGGGACAACTGCCTTTAACAGGACACTGAAAAACTTACAGAAAAATGTGGGACACCTATTTTCTAAACTTTACTTCACAGGATAATATAATTTAATATCCATGGCATTTTGACAATCACAGCGATTCCAGATTTTTTAATATATTTTTTAATAAATGGACCATCCTAAAAATTATGAAAGAAAAAAAACAACACATTTCACGTTGATTTAGGTACTTACAAACTGTACAAACATTAAACTTAATAATAGTGTAAAGTATTTTGTAATGAAACAGTATACAGCATGTTCAAAAAGCATTAGAAATTAATTCGTACGAATTTGTTTGCATCATTTGATCACCCTGATAGATATGTGTAGAGTGTACACACTGCCTACCTCCACAAGGGATAAGTAAACGGGTTTAACATACATATATACAGTACCTACCTAATCTAACTTAAATGTTATCTATAGTTAAGTGAAACTAATAATGTGTCAATAGGTAGGTACATATTACAATAGTCACATACTAAATTACAACAGTAATATACCAATTATATCCATCGCTTAGTGGTTAACGTTATGGACTGGCACAATGGAGGTCTGGATTGGGAGTCGGTGCAAAAGTATAATTAAAGTCGATTAACAATTTTTATGAAATAGAATACATACTCGTTTTTTTTTGTAATTAATTTATCATTCGTCGATTTCATGTCTAAAAAAGTTTTATATAATCTACTAGGTACCTACTATTATTATCACATCATGGCATAACCCGCAAGTGTGGCAGCCAGCAGATCAGGCACGTGCAATAAAAATGCTAATTTTCCTCGAGTGTCATGTAGGTATTTCGTAAAAGTAAACTCATTTTACGAGGTTTACCATTCAGGATAGGTTTCCCGAATGTCTTATTTTTTGTTGGCACGGAGAGCGCAGCTTACATGTTTATTACACGTGGCTGTTCAGCTTGGTTCTCCACTTGTGGGATATACCGTGATGGTGTGGTAGTTGTAGTTGTAATACAAATTAAATTTTAAAACATTCTATTGTTTTATTGTTATTTAGAATTAAAAATATATTACCTACCCATCTTCATTGTTCAATTTAAAATGATTGACTTATGATTGAAAGGATTTAAAATGAAAAATCACTTCTTTATCATAAACTGATTTGGACGAGGGGAACGGTGGTCGGAGACGTAGATCTGAGAATTAGATAGCAGGGTCATCAAATTTAAAAAGAGGAATGTTTAGCTCATTGAGTAGGAAAGTATGTACGAGGAATTGCATGACAGCAATGGAAGAGAAAAATATATTATGCAAGAATAGGAGTAAGTGGTGCTCGGTCTTTCTGCTTATCCCGCAAGGTAAGGGCCAAAACTACGAAATATGAGTAAATCATAATAAATTATACATGCCATTTTTTGGTGCAAGCTAAGATGATTTCTATCCTCTGATCCATGATAACGCGGATATGCTGTAAAGTTCTGATAGTGGTAAAAAATTGCAATATTTTTTATTGTACCGTTACTTTATTTACATTCCCCAAGAGCCTTATGTCTACATCCAAAGCTTAAGTGTCACAATAATGTTTCCCCTTATTCACACCTATTCTATGGGGGAGGTAGGTAGATACCTACAAACACTTACGTAATAATAATGTATCGACGATGTTTACACGAGCACTTTATTGTGACTACATACCTACAAGACATCAATATGAAGACATCAAACAAGATTCTTATTTTATTAGCAATATACTACGCAACGGACCACTCTTTCTCCAACTAGTATAAACTAACCTTTATTGCTGTTCCTATCTGTAATAGAAGAGTTTTACTGTACACAAAGGTTAATATTAACGTCTTTAGTCCAATTTAGCATAGTAGATAATATGCACGTGGGTAGGTGCCTACACATACACACATGACATACATAGCGTATTTCAATTACTTTCATATTGGTATTGCACGTTATTCCTATCTGTCGATACCATCACGGCATCTCCAATAAATGGGGGAGCCAGTAGCTAACCGGACATAATCAATTTATAGATGTGTCATTCTTTCAGTGCTATAAATATAAATCATTAAGGATTGGTGAAACACTTGGTCGCTAATTTTCAAAATCATTTAACTACACAGCAACCATCATTCTCAGTTTTAATCCCGTGGATTGGTTTGCAGCAAAGTCTTGCATCTTTCTTTTTGTTGCACTCTATCCTATGCGACCTTCTTCAGCTATCAAATTACGTGATCTATTAATGCTAATGCATTACTATAGTAAATTTGTTGCACTCTATCCTATGCGACCTTCTTCAGCTACCAAATTACGTGATCTATTAATGCTAATGCATTACTATAGTAAATTTGTTGCACTCTATCCTATGCGACCTTCTTCAGCTACCAAATTACGTGATCTATTAATGCTAATGCATTACTATAGTAAATTTGTTGCACTCTATCCTATGCGACCTTCTTCAGCTACCAAATTACGTGATCTATTAATGCTAATGCATTACTATAGTAAATTTGTTGCACTCTATCCTATGCGACCTTTTTCAGCTACCAAATTACGTGATCTATTAATGCTAATGCATTACTATAGTAAATTTGTTGCATTCTATCCTATGCGACCTTCTTCAGCTACCAAATTACGTGATCTATTAATGCTAATGCATTACTATAGTAAATTTGTTGCACACTATCCTATGCGACCTTCTTCAGCTACCAAATTACGTGATCTATTAATGCTAATGCATTACTATAGTAAATTTGTTGCACTCTATCCTATGCGACCTTCTTCAGCTACCTATATTTATATGTTTATTTGTCAAATACTCGCCACTTTTATAAAAAGGTACAGTGCTGTAGTATTTATAAAAATTACGGGCCAAAAATTATTTATAATAGGAATCTGTTTTTAACTTACTGAGATATTATGTTATAGGTCTGCAGGTGTCTATTCTGTGCGATAATATCTATATCCTATCACATACCTAATTACTCGAGGCAGTCTACAAACCAAATTGCAATGAAATTCGACCGCAGCCTGTTGATGAATATTGTTGAACATAGTCATTCACATTAGAAACCCAAATACACCCATGTGCAGACAGTCATCATCGTTCACCTGCAAAAGAAAAATATATTATATTTACCCAGTGATACATAACTTTTTTGGATAATCAAATGACCATTATTGTATAATTATTATTCAACAGATTGTGTAAAAAAAGAAACAGTAATTAAACAAAGCTATTGTTATCCATAATAATAAAATATAATCATGGACTATTTAATCAACTGATCCAACATTGTTTTGTCAGATATAGAAGTGTTGGCATGCTACAAAACAAATTCAAATAAATGATAGAATATTCCAGATTTTACTTTTCTGTAAGTTTTCGAGTGTCCTGTGAAAGGCAGTTGATCAAACATCCCATTTAAAAGACATTTAACATCTTCAGTTCAACGATGTAGTATGACGCCCGACAACTTGAATATCTTAACTTTTATTGACACGGAGAGGATGACTTGCATGTTTTTCAAAGCAGTTTGTCCACTGGCTACCCCACTTATATATAATAATGCTATCAATCTATATCATAGCACTGCATTTTATTTACATACCTTCGTACCTAAAAGTTACCCTCTCCAAACCACGATACCTAATATCGATTATCAACTTGGACGAGGCAGGAGGATTAGTCCCGACGTGAATCTTATCTTTAATTTTAATCTAAACGAGTCAACTTATCTCATGGAGTTGCCAGTACAGAATAGGTCTCCCACTCTTTTCTGTTAGTTTTTGAGTGTAAAAGGCGGGTGTTCTTTAAACTTCACGTATCCTCCTGACGACCAGAGGTCCTTTTTCTCTCCGATTTTCGTGAAATTTTCAGAAATGGCTCCTTTTTGGTTGTATTTCTAGGGAAAAATAGTGAAAAAAATCCCTGGCCGGAAAATATGGCTTTTCTCTACGTACTACTCATAGGACATCTGACGCCAAGGCAGTTGTCCTTCTCATAGTACATAGAAAGGTTTTCCAGCATTTAGAACGATATTCCAGAGAATATTGAGTAGAATTAGTAATATTTTTTATTAATAATAAATGTTTATTTTTGGTATGTTTAAAATTTTAACAATATTATTCACAAATATCAACTTTTTAGTCTGAAAAAAACATGAAACTAAATTCTATGGTGATTCTTTACTCAGAATTAAAATACTTAGCTAAAAGATCAAAGTTTTCTTCTGAAAAGTCTTATTTATAAACGTATGATAATAACAATTATATTAAAAATAATTTAAAAATGTAAAATGAAAAAATCAGGTTAGAACACTTTCGAACACGTCCTTCCAACTTTCACTAAAAAAATGAAGTTATGCAATCAAAATACAAATATCTAATCATCCTCATCATTGTCATGGAAACTGAAAAAAAGAGTTTTTTCGGAGACGAAGCAAAGATTTACCTCGCATTTTGTGCAAAAAACTGTTGTTTTCTTTTGACAACCAGTGTTTCTGCATCACGCTTGTTTTGGTCCATATTGAGGTGAGTGAGATGCTCCCTGTTAGCGTCATTGTTTTGTGAGAATTGGTTTGATCAAAACCTTCTGCTTTCGTGTCGCGGTTCCAGTTCCCTCACTTGCTCGGGATCACTTTCTCCATCACTTGGTATATCGTTGCCACATACAAGCTCCATACCAAGATTTAGTGTGTACTCTCGGAGTTTCAAAATTTGAGATCTCGGTTTTTTCTGAGCAACTTGAGAAGTCCGATATTAGAACCACGAATTAACAACCACCAAATCAATTAGATAGGCTATTACTCGAACTGTCCATCTTTTAGTACGATTTCTTGACGGGCAGATAGAAAGCATACGATCAGCAAGATCAACACCGTCCATATTGGTCATATAAGTGATTCACTTTCCAGATTCTTTCTCTTTGCTCTTCTGGGGTTACTTCAGCATCATACATACATTTGAGTTATGTTCAGGTTGCATAAAATCTAGTGCGAGGCATGGCACAGGCAATTACTGGAACACTCCACTTTTTTGACCAGTACATTTTCATTTGAGGGTATTGAAGAGCTGAAATTATCATAGTTATACCAAAAATATACTTTTAACTCTCTAATTGTTAAATCCCGAGTTTTTCCTTTCAAGAATATGCATGTTCTATTAGTACACTCCACTATGGTTTGCAGAATCTCATCATCAATGTACTGGTTAAAAAAATGAATATTCCAATCTGTTGTATCAAAGAACACATATGCTGATTGCCTCAAATGGGACTCCTCTGATTCTAATTTTTCAGCTGTCCATTTATTCTTATCAGCTTGTGCTTGGGCGCGAGACAGCTGTGATCGACCCCTTCCTCTGCCATGCTCTCCACGCCTTGATTCTCAAGTACATCCTCAAAATCGTGATGATACTAAAAAAGACGAAGCTGATGGTACTGGAGAAGGAACTGGAGCTTGTATAATTGAATCTTCACTATTTTCTGAAACCAAAGTGTTTTCATCCGAGCTTTGGGCATTTTCAGTGAGAATATCTTTATTTCTGCCAATATCTGGAGGTTAATACACTGGGTCCTCATCAGAATCATTTCCTGAAAAGTCAAAATCTGATTCATTGAGGATATCCAATATTTCTTCATCGGTCAAATCTAAAAAGAAAACAGAAATGATCCTATGTACTACGTTTAGGACAAGAGAAGTTTAAATATTAAACTTTAATTGGCGACATTCGTCCTACTTGTAGAACATAGAAAATGTATAGGTTATGTCTCTTTAGTTTCCTAATAATTCAACGAAATATTGATAGACAAACAACTAGAAGGGTACTTTATCATTACTTTTAGAAAACATTTACACGAAAAAACTTAAAATTTGGCTGGATTAAAACTGATAAGACTTACCTTTGTGAGAGCGCGAGCGTCGCTGCATTTCCTCTGACGCCGTTTTTAATGAAATGGTAGCTGTCAGTGGTGCGATTTTTATATGATTGTTAGTACAGGCCTTGACCAATAGCGGCAAATTCAAATTTGAACAATGCCACAAAAAGTTTAGACCATAGATTTTTTTTAGTTCTATGTCCTGTCAGTAGTACGTTGGTCGTCAGGAGGGTATAAGACAATTAATATATGCTATGCCATAAATGAAGAAACAATTAATATCGGCGATGAAGCACGTTGCTGTATGTGGAGGGTAACCTGCATCTTTATTACTTGTAGTTGGACTACTGGCTACCCCGCTTGTGGGACGTGCTGGTATAGTATTAGTATATAGTAAGTATTATAAACGACAATTCAATATTCTTGAATATAAACTGCGGACTTAACTTTTATTGTTAAACTGTTGAGTCGTAATAGTTTATTTTGATATTTCTATGACACTAAATTAAGACCGCATCGGGATTAGCCCTCTGACTAAATAAATGTAGCTCAATCCACAGACGTTTTGTGACGTCCCCATTTTTTTTTACATACATATTTACCTACATATAATTGTCTTCGTTATTCTATCATTCTATAAAAATGACAAATAAATATATAACGCGTAACCTAAAATAGCTTACCTTTCGCATTTGTAATATATTTGTACTACATTGAAGGAGACCCACCGACCACCCGGATAGCGCAGAAGTCTGGGGACTTCCATTTATCCGAATTCTACACTACACAAATTTTGTCCATAATATATTTGTACTGACCACGTCTAATGTTTGTAGTAGATGCATCATGTTTGCGATAGGATTTTCTCAGTTGGCTGAGTCGACGTAACGCGACGGCGACGCCAACGTTAGTAACAGCTTAGTAATGTTGAGATTGTATGTCAGTAGGTAGAAAGTTTGTAGTGTGTAGGTGGTTTGTATTAATAATTTTCCGGATAAGTTATGCCCTGGTCACAAATCTTCAGAAGCTGACATTGTTGACAGTGGGTCCTTGCATCTACAACATAAAGGAATAACATTCATTATATTATATAAGTTTTATGTTAGTACCTAATAGCTGCCGCTATCAAAGGGAATCATTTCAGCTACAATTTCAATCTATCATTTTATGTAAATATTGGGAATAAATTTGATTCGTGAATTTTATTCCATGGAGTACCCGATAAATAATAGGTCTCCTACTACTTTCTGGAAGTTTTTAAGTGCCCAGTAAAATGCAGGATTTCGTAAAACATCACGTTTTAAAATATCTTCAATTCAGTGATGAAGTTGAAATAACTTAATTTCTCGGATATTTCAGGAGTCCAAGTACTCCTATTTATTTACTTTTCAACTCTCTCTAGTCTGTCAGTACTACTATGCCAGTGTTGGCATCTCCGACCCTACCCTGATGAAGTGTGCCACCAATCCTGAATGTCTTAATTTTATTGGCACCGAAGGTCAAATGCCATGTTTGTTATGTTTAGTTGATCTCTGGCTAACCCACTAGTGGGAAATCTTGTGATAGTATGAATGAATGAATGAATTTTGATAAATAATTTTATTTTATTTTGTTAACCCACCCATGGAGTCTTCGAGAAGAGAATAAGTTTTTATTCTTTATTGCAAGTTTTGTAAAAGGGGAGTGAGTATTCGTAAAACATTATGTGGGTACAAACGAATAGGTACATTTAACATTTTCGATTCGGAGGTGAGGTTATGGCACTCGTCCTGACTTTGTTGTTCATAGGGCACGATGAGGATAATCTGCATGTTATTGTATGGCATTAGTTTACAGTCTACCTTGTTTGTGGGCGATACTAATAGCATTTTGAGAGTTAAATAACTATTATATTTATACTAGGTAGGCACTTACACTAGTTAGAGTAGGTACACAAATCTTTTATACGTACCTATATATTTTATTCTCCTGTTTACTTTATATCAAAAGGACATCAGACGCGTCCTAATTAAAACTTTCTTGTCATTTTTAAGACCGTTTTGTTTGTTTTAATAATACATATTATTATTATTATTTTCTGTCAAGTGCCTGTGGTGACAGAAATCTCCTTTTGAAAATATTTGTTAAGTTGCGAGACACTTCCTTTTGAATGTCTTCTGGTCAAAGAAGAGAGAATATTATTTTTAAAGTAGGTAATAATACCAGTTCAAAAGTTTTATGAAAGTATCCCTGACATTTAATTTATTAATTTATAATGTGATACAGCAAGTTGTATACCTAATAATATAAGACTAACGCAAAATGTGTACGAGTATAACAAAAAAATATAAATTCTCTGACAGTTTATCAATTTTCACTCCATAAAAATTCAGCTGTATTAAAATTTATTTACATTTTTCTGCTTGTAACGTTTCTAAGCATTTGCCTTTGAGTCACGAGGCTCCGGGTTCGATTCCTGGCCAAGGCAAAATGAAGAATGACCTTTTTCAAAATGCCCTCCATCTGGATGATACGTGTATACATATGGGTTTAGTATATTGTAGGTATACGTGTGTATCGTCACGTTAGTACCCATAATACAAGATTCATATCTTAGTTTGGTACGATGTCGATCTGTGTGAATTGTCTATGCATGTTATGTCATGTTATTTTCCATTTGGGAAAATTAAGGCTAAACTCCAACTTCAATATTTATTCATTCTTTCATCCTTCAAAGCTTCTCTCGATCTGGTGGATTTGAAGACTTTATTTCCACATAAGTTTGTAGTTCTGGTATTTTAGTTCTCGAGATATCCCAGGTTCTTATTTTCTTATTGCCACAATATTGACACAATTTCTTATTGACACAATATTGATTGACATGAATATTGACATAATTTCTTTTTGACACAACCATAATGCTTTATCTTTGGCTTACTTCAATAGGGTTTTATCTACATTGGAAATTACATATACCATAGAACCTAGTTTCTCTGGGGTGAAGATATTGCCTAGTATTTGGGGTGTAGTTGCATTTATTTTAAACTCGGTTTTATCGTAATAAAAATATGTAGAGAATGTGAAAAAAGTGTTAGATAAACAATATCTAATTATTAATTGACGCGTGAGATGTATAAAATAAGTAGCTCTGTTTCTTGTTTTCTCTATGTCTACCCTGTATTGGTTCCAGTAAAATATGATGTAACATTTTTGATAAAAAAAACATAGGTCCCTATATACATTTCTAAACATTTGAAGATTGCTTGGTAGGAAATATTATCATTATTAAGTTCATTTCAATATTACATCTATTCAAAGTTCAATAATCATTTCTACCCCCATTATTTTCTCGTTTATCGAAAGGGTTAGAAACTAAAGACTAAGGGACTTCTCCCAATTTTTAATTAGGCTTTAAGTAAAAAGATCAACTCCTTTTTCTCTTGCAAGTTTTCATCCCTTTTTTGAACAAATAATTAAGTCCTTTTTAAAAAGTTTACTAAAAGTCTTACAACCTAATACTTTGCGGTTAAGATAAGTAGATATATTGGAAATATTAAAACAAAGAGTTGAATCTTTTTCTTGTGAAAATTTTGTGAATCAATGTTTTACGAATATTTATTTAGATTTTGAAATTATTTTTTCGTTAAGCTTTAGAATGAAACTTCAGGAATACAAGTACATGTCGGCCAGCGGTGAAGCTTCTCAATTCTGAATGTTATTATCAAGAGAAGACCAACATTAATTAACCTTTACTCATAAAGACGGAAAACCGCTATTACACCTGTTATATTAATCTGTCTTCACGGTCACGCCATTTCCTTAATTTAGAGTAGCCAACGGACTGACAGCGTGTAATCAACATTCAGATTGTCTTCTCCGTCGAATGATGTACTTTATAAACGCTGAATTATTAAATTTGTTGAATATCTTGTAAAAAGTGATTTAGTTGCCGTCCACGTGACTTGTTTTTCAAAATGGTACTTAACTGCTAAGGATAGTGACCACCATGAACGTAGTTAATCGTTAGTCCTTTCCGCCCTACTCTATTATCTGCTTATCTGTAAAAAGACTTGCATTGAAAATTGATAAAGTATTAAAGAATTTAATAAATGAGATTAAATTAATTTGACCAGTAAGTGAAAATAATTGATTTACTATTTACCAGTCTTACAAGTCAACTTCTAATAACAACTGAAATTATTTTGTATTATTACATTTGTTTTTAGATGTGCAATTATATTAATATACTAGTGTATTAAATGTACTTATAAAGAAAATCCTTTTCCTGCCATAATTTGAGGTCAGACACTTACCGGGTGGATTTCCAACTTCTAATAAGGAGGGCAGTAGTTTAAAAACTCATCGTTGACTTACTCTGTAGGTACTCACCACACAAACGATCCCCTATTATTGAGAAAATAATAAGTTGGTGAATATACCTATGTAGAACTTAATTTTTAAATATTAGTATTAAAGTTAGTCTAATAATGATCTTTTTAAGTAAGTGTTAGTGATGATGACGTTAGATGATTTGTTTCCTTGGCGCCGTTTTATGATCCTTCAACCGTCTCAAGGGCGCTGATGAAAGGGCGGCTTTCATTTGCATCTAAAACCGAAGATGTTGATTTGACACCGCAGATTGGCAGACAGTCTATTCCACGTCCCAAGACGTTGTATGTTATCATACATTTAGTAAGAATTACTTTATATATGTCATATGTGTTTTTCGCTATTGGGGCTGTCGTACTTTTAGACATACATACATAACGTGATATCACGGTGCCGTCATTTCACTCTCTTTAAAGTAACATAAAAAAACTAATCCTCTCTTTCAGATGTTAACGTTTTTAAATTTCATGGAAAATGGTTTTTACTAGCTTTTCGTTGGAGGCATAAAGGAAAATGTTTTAAAACGGATGAAAAAACATGCATCAAACTTTTTTTTATATTGCCACTAAAACTGTGTGAAGAGGTATCGTTAAGTATGCAAGAACTAATAATAAATTGTAAAGATATAAAAATCCTCCCCTAGCACAATCTTAATCTAAATTTCACATTGTTCTTCCCCATCCCCTTATGTTTGTATGATCATCGACCGCTTCCATAACAATTGCTTTTATGAGATACTTAACCGAATTTTTTATACTCGGACAAAGACATACAAAACGCTATAAACTTGTAACATTATTGCTACATTCAACCCCAACCAAATTTGCGCGACTTTTCTTAATGCGAATTGCATAATTTTTTTTTCAAAGAACAAACTGTAGACCAACGACTTTGCTTCAACAGATGAGTTTACCATGATTTTTTAAATTAATTTATTTATACAAAAAATGACTGCAATAACCTTAACAATAAAGTATAGATGATAATTACTTAAGTAGTGACAGACAAAACAAAAAAGTGGGTTACTATTTGAAAATATTTTAAATTAATGTTTTTTGCTAAATAAACAATTTGTGTTAAAAAAATATATCCAGTAATCTTAATCTCCACCTCGCAATAATTTTCTCAAAAGAACATTCGAAAAACCTACTATCGTTCATTCAGAGTATCTTTGCGCCAATTGAGTCATTTTCCTATTACATTTCTAACGCTCTGATGTCGTCGTCGAACGGTGTATTGTAAAAAAGGAACATCCAGGCCATCGGAAAGCATCATCAACAAAATCGGAACCAAAAATATAAACGAGAAAACAGTGCTTTTTTATCAACAATCATTGGACATTGTCATTATAGTATTATAAAAATAACAAGACAACTTTTTTAAAGATGCGCCGTTTTGTGGAAAAACCACCGCAAGGGCCCATTCAAGAATCATAACACCTCCTGAACAATAGGGTTTTTAACCCCATCTTGAACACCTCCACTGAACATGTACGGAGTTATAGATTTTTGCCGACTGCGTAGGCGCACAGTTTCAAAATCATATTACGTATCCAAAACTAAATTTAATTGATACTGAAAAACAGGTCATGTTTTCAATTTAATTCTTTAGAATTTCTCATCTGTTAATGAAAAATACATTTTAATTAAAACAAATCGCTTTTATTTTTGAATAATTTGCAAAATATTGATTCAAGTGTAGTGTCCACCTAAATACACAAAGTTTCTAGAGATTTCTAGCAGCCAACCAGTGTTGTTGCGAATAGTTTTATAATGCATACCTATAAAAAAACTAGGTACGTCATTATTTTTACTCATGAAAAATTACTCATTTCGAATATGTTTGCAGACATCTAGTCGCGGAAAATACTAGTCTTAATTCTATTACAATACCTTCACTAATGATAAATCCCTTGTGGAGAAGACAGAGAGTACAAACAGAGACAAATCCACATGCATATTAACAACCACTTTAGGTTATAGATAATCAAGATCAATGGTACAGTGAGCCGAAATAACATTAATTTGTTATAATTGGTAATATTTTGGATATTTAAGTATTCATTTCGGAACGTTGAAGTGTCAAAGACGCATATATTTGAAACACACTGTAGAAAAGGCATGAAATGATTTTACACAACAAACAATTACACTTGTGTATAACAAAACAAGTGTTGCCTAGAACACTTTCCCTTTGCCATTATTTGCCTTATATTTGGACAATTATTAAAAAATAGATTATACAATTAAGAAAATTACCCAACAGACACCTCATCCGCACAACCAACAGACTGTGCAAACTCCCTTTTGTATGAAACAGGAAAGGTGTCCCGATGCTTACGAATCGGCTTAGGCTGGTTTAAGTGCACTTTACCGTACCATACAATGTTAACATTGAAAAAATGTAGCTTCTATTACATATCCTCGAAAGGAATTTAATTTAAAAATGAGGAGTCTTGTGTTTTTTTCGTACCAAATACCTACATCCCTAACATAATTACGAATGTTTGGAGTAAAAAAACTTTACTGATACCACTAAAAATTATTATACGCGCGACCAAGGTTTCAACAGGTAACCTGTCATTCTCCTTCTTACACAGTTCCCAATTCGGAAAAGTCATCATCCCCCGCATAACGGCCACCATTAGCACATAGGTTGTAGGTTAATAGATTATATAAGATAGATTAGTCAAATATTGCGCTTGAGAATGACAGGTTACCTGTTGAAACCTTGGTCGCGCGTATAATAATTTTTAGTGGTATTAGTAAAGTTTTTTGACTTCAAACATTCGTAATTATGTTTAGAAACTAACACAAAGTTACCGCCAAATCAATAAATAATACATCCCTAACACCCTGAACATCCTCATACAAAACAATAATTGTGTCATTTTTTTTTTTTTTTTTATAATGAGGGGAAATCCATCATGGACACCCAGGCGTGAGCTGTCTGGGTAGTGCCGGACTCTTACCGGCTAAAACCCCTCATTCTTCTTTGCAAACCCGGTTCCCACCTTTCGGTCTACCCGGGAGTGCACCATGTGGTCTACCATGTTTTCGGCATTCAGCTCAGAGTTCAGGCGGTCGGTGAGATCTTTTCTCTCCCGGTCCCACCTGCTGCATACAAAAAGAGTGTGATGAGCGTCATTGCACACATAGATTATTAGTTTGTTGATTATTATTTAGCAGTTAGAGTCTATTTATATCCGTATATTTGTTAATAGTTGTTCATCTATAAATATTTAATTTCCCCCTTCATCTAAGACCGTGTAAATAGAGGTAAGACTTATACACCTGGTTGTTTAGACTATAAAGCACAACACACTACAGTATTACCAATAAACTCAAGTCCGTACGTCATAAATCCCTTCCTATCTCTATAAGCTATTCGATACAAAGTCTTACGCAAATTAAACCGATAACACACGCAATTTTGATCTTTATATGCTATGTAGGAGAGTTTTATAATATGTGTTGGATATATAGTAGATGTTTTATTTGATGGCAATTCGTTTATATTATTATCATATATCCTAACGTGTTGTTGGGATGGCGTGCTAAGGAATAAAGACACTTAAAAATAACTGTGTCATATACAGGTACTTAATATTCACACCCAACTCAAAGGTGTACATTTACTATATAGTCAAATTTCTCGGAGGTATGCATTATTTTGTCATCCATCTTTCCAATACTGAGCAACATTATCCCCCCCTAGACAAGCACACACTTTTGGATCGACTACAAACGAATTTACGACAATCTACCTACAAGTACCATCTAATTATGCGTTATTGTTGCGGTTATAGTCGTAAATTCGT
The DNA here is from genome assembly GCA_947579605.1 of Athripsodes cinereus. NCBI lineage: Eukaryota > Metazoa > Arthropoda > Insecta > Trichoptera > Leptoceridae > Athripsodes > Athripsodes cinereus. The sequence continues at coordinate 6,643,374 of OX388321.1, forward strand.
TTGTAGTGGGTCGACAAGTGCGAGTTTGTCTACGGCCCCAGATCATCGATTTACATATCTTTCCAATACTGAGCAACTGGAGAATCATAAATATCTCGCTCATTGTCTATTTGATTTGTCTACTGAGAACATTAAGTAACTAATAAACGAACTTATAAGAAAAGAAAAATTATGAGGAAAAGACTTATACTGGTTGTTAATGTGTAAGATTTTGTTATTATATTAAAAACACAAATTAACTAGATACATCAAAATTTTGTTTTGCTGTGAGAAACGTTGATACTTAAAGAAATAGTTATTTTTAGTGCTCACCGTTAGAAATACATATTAAAATTAACTTTATTTTTCTATTCCTAAGAAAACGGAGAAATACTAGTCTTGAATTAGTTTAAACATCTATGACTTTTTTTACATTCTACGCCTTAAAAGGTCAAGAAAATTGTTCGACAATATCCTCATGTAGATATTTAAAAAAAAAATTTTTTTTTAAAGATAGGTACCTATTTTTATTTATTTATTTATTAAGCATCAACAGTACACTACAGACAACATATATACATAACAACAAACAATATAGTCAAAAAAGGAATCAATACATTGCCCCATTTATAAGTGTACACATTATAACAATTTGTTTTATATTCAAAGCCCAGGTCTGTGGTATGTCTGTGAAAGGGGAGTTTGCCGGCACCTGGGATCGAACCTCGGAGTCCTCGGACCCCCTGTTCACGAAGTCGAGATCTACCTCCAGGCTACCTACGAACTCTAATCAGATGATAGTTGCTAAGATGCGAAATTAAAACTTGTTTTTTGTAGAATGTTATATGAAATCGTGCATGCAAAAGCACTCCTTTAATTTTGAAAGGCCACAACAATGTCGTATTCGGGCTAGCACGTCTTAGCATAAAAGTCTTTATTTTATTATTTTAAAGAGAAACATCACCTTACCGTAACTGGGGACATTTTATTGCATATAGATCAGATTTAACGGCCATACTAAAATGTTAACACTTTCCACTCAATTGTTGGAATTTTGAAATAAAACACTGAATATCGATGTTTGTTTTAACACATAATCATAGAGTAAAAATAGTATTTTGGGATGGTCGAGGAAATTCATAACTTGACATTAAATGGTTCTGATTGCATACACTTTGTGTTTGCAAGAGGAAATGAAAGTAGGTATCTAATCTCATATGCCAATACTAAAGATATTTTTAACTTCATAACATTTAGTTGCAAATTGGCAGTTAAATTATCGTGTAATTTTGACAAAATATCTTTATGTTATGCTTCCTTATACATATATACATACTACCGATGGCAGTTTTTTTTTATAAAAGACAAACTTTCCATACTTTTCACTTCACAGGAACACCCTGGAAAAAATTGGTCACCCACTCTTTTCCTAAGTTTTCGAGTGTCCTGTAAAAGGAAGGTGTTCGAAAAAATAAAGACATTTCTATCTTTTCCCTCACGCCGTATCCCAAGTGGGGTAGGCAGAGAGAACCAAACGCCATATAGATCTGTCTTTAGATACTTCTTCTACAGTCATACAATTTCTCAAGCACGCACGTTGATTTCTCTTACTCAAAACACGGCCGTCCTTGAGAATTTGATCTACATGATCAAATCATGTAGTTAGTTCTCGGACACCCACACTTCTTCACACCCCTTCTTTCAGACACGTAGGTATATCCTCTTTGTCATTCTTTCCTCTTCCATTTATTTACGCGCATTCTATCCACGACATTCCTCTTGTATCCACTCATTCTTCTAATATCCTCATTACTCTTTACGTTTTACCAACCATCAAATAAAGACATTTTACATCTTAAATTCGGCGATGAGGTTTGCCACCTATTCTGAATGCCTTATTTTTTTGCACGGAGAGGAGAGCATCTTTATTATTATACATGCGGCTGGATGTTAATTATGACTTGTCTCAGTGCCGTTTGACAATGATTCGATTATCTCTAGGATGATGGCAAAAATTAAAGTTTTTCATATTGAACTCGTTCGAAAACATTTTTGAAAACACCAACATGATATTTAAATGTTGAATGTAAAAAAGTTTTATTTTTTCATAAAAAATTTGTAGCACCTTTGACTAACGGAGGCTGTTACAATAAAATAAAATAGTTATCGATGTGAAATCATCAAATTGAGAATGTGCTTTTTAAATTTATTTTTCAGTAGGATGTAAAAATCGGGATGGTTGCGTTTTACGGCTTTTAAAAGATGAGTCATCCTGTGGGGTAGGTACTTACTGAAATAAATCTGATAATCATCCAAAAATAAATAGTAATGTTATTTTTATTTTATTTCCATTTAATACGTTTTAGAAAAGAGATATTTTAGAAAATAATAAGCCTGCCTATTTCACACACGACCAAATTGGCATGTAGACAATTTTACTGATCATATTTTTTCAATATAAAATATTATGTAGAACCACTTGATTTGATTCTTAGAATTTTTCTACGTAAGTTGTATTAGCAAACAATAAAAAATAAATATAAATTATTTCGTATTCCGACGGTTCAATATTACTCGCAAACCATCGGAACCACGGACAGTTTCAATGTGCACATACAATCGTTCAACTATTTTTAAATTTAAAAAAAATCAACCTTGGTAGAGACTCACAGTAATTATGGTGTTCTCATGACATCAGCATTTGAGAATATCGTTGGAAGAGATGACTCAGTTGGGTTAGAATAGTTTATTTTTATTTATTTATGTATATACAAATACAAATATAAACACAACATAAAAGAAATAAATCACTCACAATAACTTATAACTATTGGTGTTAATATAATGACCCCAGGCAGCACCAGGTGCTGGTATTAGAGGTCTTGTACTGTATCCTGCATCAATCCATCTCACATATTATTATATTACATCTAATTAACATTGTATATTTCACACATTCGTTCGGGATTCTGCTACTCTCTTCCTTCCAGTATATGTTTCTTCATCTGTTTTGTAAATAATTCATTACTTCCGCATTCCCGCAAGTGATCCGGCAGTGCATTGAAGATCAGCACAGCAGAGTGGAGAAAGCCGTGACGGTTCCTGTCGGTTCTTGGAACATGTTCCACTCTGAAATGATCCTGTTGTCTTGTGCTATAACTGTGAATATCACTGTTTAAAATTAGGTTTATCTTGGACTTAATCAATTTGTTTTTCAATATGTACATCATTTTAGCTTTTTCCAACCAAATTAATTCATCCAAATTCATTGCTAATGCCAAAGAGTAAACTTCCTTCGTTCTTGTCAGTCTGTTCAAATTATAGACTACTTTAAGTGCCCGATTCATGATTCGTTTTACATAATCCTTAGCTTGCTGACTACACTGTGACCACATCATAAGTCCATAGGAGATTCGTGGCAATACAAATGCATTGTATAAAAGTCTCTTTGTTTTAGTGTCAAACCATTCGCTTCTTCTTATTACACCAATCATTGGGCTTATATCATCAAGTATAGATCTGATATGGTCTTCCCAGTTCAATCTGTCATCTATCAGTAATCCCAAATATCTAACAGTATTAGTTTTCTGTATTTCAGAATTATTTATCGTAATTTCGAGATCTATTGCTTGGATATAACTTTTTTCCGCTCCATAATTCGTAGAAAAGTGTTAAAATAGAATCAATAAGAATAAAAAGGCTAAATAAGAATAAGAAGAATATAATTATACATTGCAAATGTGCATTCCTCCTAGCAACACACTACGAGAACAATAAAATCGTAGGTAGGTACCTACTTTCAAATTGAAAGGCGTTCAACTTTTATGAAATTTTTGACTTTTTCACAATAATACAATTTAACGGTTGGAATGGCAGGCGATTTTCAAGTTGCCTAAGCGATATTAAATCGACCCATCTGAACTATCTTTAGGCACACACTAGTGTTGAATTGCAAATATTTTTTTTAAATAATAATGCTTTATAATAATATGTCTGAAGTCTTTGAACAAGTGAGTCAATATAATTACGAAACACTTTATTCAGCTATGTAAAAATAATTATTAAAAAAATATATTGTTCTATTATGTTCAGAGAACTTAACAATAATGTGTTGTATGTTTTCATTGATCTTCGATTGAGTTTTAATGAGTGATCATTTACATATTATATTTAAAATATTATTCTATGACTGAGGTAGACATTTTTATTAATGTGAGAAATTCGAATCACTATTCGAATCAACACGATTGACATCTCCATTCTCTTCGTTCAACTTTGACTGATGGAATTTTTGACTTTTTCAATTCATCGCTTGTAATACAATTTAATAATTTTCATTTTTCATGAAAGATTTTCTTATAATAAGCTTTTGACGAGCTTTTATCGGAATACAAAGTGGAATTGTTTTCGTGACTCAATAAATCTTGGATGCTATGAAAATTAAGAAAGAAGTTTATTATTATGTAATATAGTCGAACGTTACAACGAGTTTTACAGCCATTTAAGCCAAAAGGGATATCATATGATCACATGTCTATATACATTAAGGATTTTCCACCACTTTCTCCTGGATATTTTAAGAGCAGAGCTCCTATGTATATCATCCAGACTGAACGAAACAAAAAAAAATCATTAGAGGGCTCAGGATTTGCCTTAAGGGCTACCCCGTCCGACTAAAACCTTCCCTTAATTACAACCCTTGATGTATACATATAAATTATTAAATCCTACATAAAATTATATGTTTCCTACATACATAGATACCATCACGGCATTCACCACAGATAAGGTAGTCAACGGATCAACTGCACTTAACAAACATGCATACTTTGCTTTCCGTGCCAATAAAAGTTAAGACAGACATTGAATTTCATTTAAACGTACAATGATTTTATATTACATTTTATTCAACATTCATTCAAACATTTATCCATATCATTACGGCATTCTCCACAAGTGGGGTAATCAATAGACTATACCTATATGTAATCAATATGAAATTTGTGCTCTTCATGCCAATGTATTGAACACATAGGGGAACTAGGGGCAAGACGGGAGCGTTAAGCTAAAATGTCAAATAACACGTTTCTATATATAAATTCTTTAAAAAAATCTATTGACACAAACTTTGATCTTAAATCTAGCAAATGAATCACATAAACGTTAAAATAAATGTTAAAAAATAAAAAATACTCCAATTTAAAAAAAAAACTTAATTATCCCGTCTTGCCCCACGGGTAGGGGCAAGACGGGATAGTTAAGAATATTAATCAGTTAATTAATTAATTAATGGAGTAATTAGCCATATTTTTATCCAGTTAATAATCGAATATCTTCCCTTAAAATTCAATATTTAAATCTTGTTTATCAAATGTCAAACAACCTGAATCACGATATTCTTACTTCAATGACACTATCAACAAAATTAAGTAAAATAACGTGAAATATGCGAAAAACACGTTTAGTATCACAGCATCACGGAGCGAGCAACCACTGCTGATGTAACCTTGTTACTAGTGGGGGGTCCGAAGTGAGCATCTAATGTCATCCAGCGTTCAAGGCTATTCGGCACGGTTCCACTTTTATCCCAATACCTCATCTTACCCCACTATCCCGTCTTATCCCGTCTTGCCCCTAGTTCCCCTACTCTCTAAGCTCTTTTATCCATATTGTGTTATATTCTCGAGCGCTTTCGTCGAGTTAACTTGATATTAACAAGAGAACATTTATTATATTCTTATTGAAATGAAATAATACTGTACTGGGACTATTACACTTTCCTCATATAGGTAGTCGGCGTACGTCACGTGGAATAATTTATTTTTAATGTCACCCTGCACTGAGACCATATTAACATCTTTTGTCTCAGGAAATCTCAGAGGGGAAAAAAACAAAGCAAAATACTGTACAAAAAAAGCAAGAAAGAAAAAAAAACCAAAAGAGAAATCGTCAAAGAAAAAAACGGAATCAAAGGAGTCTCTATCCTGGTGATAAATTCATTGTATGTTATGTAAAAAATATCAACGTGAACATTCAAATCATTTATTAGTATGTCTATATTAGGGGCAATATTGTTAAACAATCGAGAATGTTGCTTCTGTTGGTAGGTGAATAAAATAGCATTTTATGCTGACAAATTAATGCTATCAGAAAAATGCATTGGAAATTCATATCATAATTAATATTATTTTGTCTATACGCCAATACAATTTACACCCTTCTATAATAAAAAGACGATGTTAGCGCTAGCACATTTCCATACTAACTATAAATGGCATACGAAACTTCAAACATACAAGTATAGTCGAGACCCCAACCATCGTCACTTACTGCCTCTTATAAGAAACCAGTTAGAATTTATGTTTTCGCTATGCATCACGTGTGGCGCTAGTGTACAGATAAAAGGAAAATGTTTTTTGTTTTGCTTACAGTTTTCCGTCGCTAGAGCTCCGTATCCTTATTATTTAAAATGTTAGGATGATTTTCTTCTAGTGTCCGCACTACAATTGGCGCCACCGTACGGACACCCCCTATGTCCCATCCTCCTGCATTTAGTGGTTTAAATAAAGAACTATTCCATTGCCGAACTGGGAATTATTTTTTTAAATGTTTTTTTTTGCTGAACTAAAATGATGTAATTAATTTACTCTCATTTTAATTTAAATTGATTTGGATGTTTTATTTGAATGTTTATATTTTTTAGAATACTATGTACACATGTATTATATCAGTATAGGTGTCGGACTTATCACTTCATTGTGATTTTCCAGACAACTAGTATTGTATCAACGTAGCAACACATGGTGTTAAAAAAAATCTGAGTTCTTTATCAAAATTATAATATAGTTTTGAATGATTATGACAATTAAACTAAATCAACATTTCAAATATGTACAGAACTTACTTACTTATTGCTGGCTTTCATATCTCCACTTCTGAATACAAGTCTCTTCTAAGCTCTTCCGAGGTTTTGATCTCGAGAAACGCGGACCCACTGCTTACCATAACCTGAATAATGCCATTAACACTAGTAAGAATGCAGACAGAAGTATAATGGATAACAAACATATAACATTGAACATCCAAATAATAGATTGTAATCAGCCACCACGTGTTTACATATATAGATAAGTATAGGTACTATCAAACAGATAAGCTAATTATAGGCTTTAGCTACCAATAAATTAATGGTTAATTGGTTAAATCAAAATAATAACAATATACCTGCGATTTATAGATTAAACGTTCATTTAGTGTCGCATCATATCTAAGTTTGATTAATGTGAATAGATAAATTAATTATAATTATCATATAATAAAGTGGTGAAATTAATTTCGTCAAACAAAAAGGGATAATGCTGCAATAGATTTGTATTGTTTTCGCAACGCTTACAAATCACTGAGAGTGAGAGAGACATAATATTATTATTGTTCCTAATAATAATATTATAGTACAACTATGTATGTGTAATAATAACATTGCACAAACATAAGTACAATGTACCGGAATGTGGTACTATGTAGGTACTAAATCGATTGGAATGTTTATGGATGATTGAAACAGGTCAAGCACAACAGGTTATAAACCCCCTCACATACCAACCACGCGCTGAGCTTCAATATCACAATATTCCTTTTGTTATACAAATTTATAATAAAAACAATAATAATAAAAGAACTTTAAATAAAAAAAAATAACCAGAAAATAAAAATAAAAAAATCCGCCCCAGACTTGTGAAAAATAAAAATTCATCTATCCATCTCGTTTCATCTCAAACTATCTTTACTACAGCGCTCCTTTTCTTTTATAGTGAAACAAAAGCGACATTATAAGGGTTGTAGCGACGCTGTGTTTTAAAAGCTGATTTCATATCACAGGGGTTGTTTTATAAGGGTTATTTTTGCTTGTTTGTGGGTGCGCAAGCGTCTATATGTGGGGACGCCCCCGTACGACGTCGGTCTATCTAAAATGTATATCGGTGAATACGACAAGACGTCGCGGTGCGACGGATCAGAGAGAAAGTGTGCGTCGCCAAAAAAATGATTCGCTCGCCTTGAAAAAGGCAAACTAAAAAAAAAACACACGATCGCTCGCGTCGTATCGGCCAAAGGTCAATTTAAAAAAAAAACATAGTTTTTGTTTTTGTGTTGGACTTTTTTGATTTTCATTTCACCCAATTTTATGTGGGATTCCTATTTAAAATAAACAACTATTTTATTATTAGTGTACTTTTTTTAAATTGTCGTCCTAAAAAGTTTTTTAAATTTATATCGACCTATTTACATTATAAGTGTTTGAGATATATTCATTATTATATAATGTTTTAAAAACTTTTCGGTATACAAATCAAAATTTTAATAGACGGTCTCTTATATTTTCATTGTTTTGAAACAGTGTGTGACTTACGAACTTTTGTTAACTTTTCTAAAAAGTGGTTTGACTAGTTCAGTTTTGTGTTGATAGGGTGAAAGGGACTGAAGTGTTATGTGAAACATTTTAAACTGTGTCTCCGTATGAAAATAACATAGTGTTTTTTTTTCATTTTTCAACGAACTCAGAATACTGTTTGTGACATTATAAAAAAAAACTTATAAAACTGAAATTAAGACTGGTGTTTTTACTCTGTTTATTTTTAACAGTTAATTTAATACATACATAGTTAGTGTTTTTGCAATATTTTTAACTGTTAATTGCTTAGCTAAATATTATTTGTTATCACAATATTATTATTTTTTACTTAACAAACAAATGCTCTCGTTTAACTTAATAATAATTATTATTAATAGCCAGCAGCTGTGAATAGTTTTGTTTATTTATTTTTTAATTAATTAATAAACATGTTTTTAAAAATATGACATATTATGAAACATCGTGTTCCTATTAGAACTTTTAGTTTTGTTTTTATATGATTTTTAGTGGACATTGGTGATATTAACGGTAAGTACATAATAGTATATTAATTTAAGTAAGTATTAATAATATTTATTTTTTTACTTAGTTATATGTTCAACGTGTAAAAGGCTCACGCCGTGTCCAAGTGATAAATAAATAAATAAAAATAAATAAATATATTTTCAACTAAGTTCATTGCAAGTCATCTTAAAATATTATTTAGATATTACGTTTTTTCTATAGCTTTACAAATATCAAAATGTTAAAAAATATTTTAAGTTTATAGTTTTTGTAAAATGTAAAAAAATAAGTAGTTCCCGAACCTAAAAAAATTACATAAAAAGTTGCAACATGTTTTACATAGAAAGGAAGCAGTCGTCAATGATTAAAAATTATGTTACACAACTTTATACAACTGATCGTATTTTTGCGACTCCTTCGATTTAATATGTATAAAAGTTGTTAAATTTGGTAATGATTTATGAGAATGTATTGACAATGTAAAAACACGCTGTTCGTTATCAGCTGTTTACCAAAGTTGTTTTTCCGGTTTTCAACCTTGATTCTGAAAACATGTTACACAGTAGATTGGGGTGAGATTTTTTTGGATATCAGCATTTTAAAGCTTTCTTCACAAATATTATATTTTATTCGGCTTTTGTAGAGTGCACATAAAATAGAAAAAATACCCAAAATCGCTAATAAACAATAATTATTACTTAGGTTAATACACACACGAGAATAATTTCGTGTTATCATCTACTGCAACATTAAATTAAAAAATATTCGTGTTAGTCTAATAAATTAAACTTTCCTATGAAAGCTTTGTGAAGTAAATAAATGCAAATGAAATATTGTGTAAGTTAATATTAAGTTGAGTGTTGTGAAGTAGTAGGTATTCATGAAAACAGTAAAATTATAAATAAAAAACAGTTATAAAGATAAAAAGTGTTTAAATAAGTTGTTTTATTTTAATGGAGGAATATAAAAATTTAATAAAACCTATTTTGAATCTGATTATTATATGAACAGTGTATTAAATCAGTTTATTATTATGCTGAATATTAAACTTCATAAATGTTGAGAAATAATAATAATAATAAACTTTATTGTACAAAATATTTAAACAAAAAGAATGAGATTACAACATGGTATATACAAATATTTTGCACAATGGGGGAGTTTATCGCAGGGACGCGATATCTTCCAACTAACCCAATAAAGTAAAACAAGATAAATTGTAAACAATGATAAAAAATGGGAACAATTATAAAAAAGTCTTTAAAATGATACATAGAAACCAAATTATAAACCATAAATATATAATACATACTTTTAAAAAATTACCAAAAGAATTAAAAATAAATAACTAAATAAATAATTAATATATACATACAAATAGATACTAAAATAAATACCGTAAATACAATTAGAAATATAATACTAGAAATTATAAAATTGTTTAATGTTATTGAAACTAAGCGACAGTAACAATATGTAATTGAAAAAAAAATATTGCGTGATATCTAGTAACAGCTGTTGGTTAATTAGTAAGATGTAATACGCACTGATAAAAATATGTACGAAAAATTTCAAAATTATCAAATACTTACATACATCTTAGATTTTATCAATTTTTTACAATAAGCTCTCTTCTTTAATTAACAATTTGACCATTAAATAATACAGTATTATGTTGCAAATGCAAAATCTGTTTTAATACTTTGAAACTAAATAATACTAAAATGTCTTAAAAAAATAATGGTACCTACCTGTTTTATTTAATAAACTAAAATTGAAAAGGAAAACTAGCGCGTTATGTTGTTATAAGAGAACTATTAAAATTTCAAAATATTTCTGTTTATAGTTGAAATTGGCGGCAACTTTATAATTAAATAAAAAAAATATATCTAAAATTTGAAACTCGGCTAACAATAAATTGGTCTGCCACCCACTTTCTTAATTTTTCGAGTGTCCTGTAAATGGTAGGTGTTTTTCATAAATTCAGTGATGAGTTTTGCAACCCATCCTGAATGGCTTATGTTTTTTTGTTGGCACGGAGAACTCGCATACTTATTACATACAGCTGGTCAGTTGTCAACCCCATTTGCGCAATATGCCGTGATGGTGTAGTAGTAGTAGCAATAGTAATTAAAAATACTCGAATTTCAAATATAAATAATTAAATAACTAATTTCATGTGTCTATTTTGCATAAAGATAAATTGTATTCAGTTAATTAGTCAAACGTTGGGTGAAATAGTCTTGACATGAAAAATATATTAACATTTCTGAGAATATTTTTTACTTACAATAGGTATATGAGAAAAGGTATTTTTTTGTCATGTGATCATTTTAAACAGCGACTAGATAAGTCAAAGTTCATTCACACTTCAGGAAGAAATATAATACACATAATATGTAAAATAAATTGAAAACAAAGCTTAAAAAAAGTTTTTAACGCATAAACACAATCATTTAATATTTTCTTCCGGGTAGTAAGATGCAAAAATAAAATTAAATAACTCGAAGGTGTAAATTAAATTTTATACACTGATTTTTTTATGTAATACATGGAAAAAATATTTTCAAACCAAATATGTGAAGTTTAATAAATCAACTAAAAATTAGTACCTACTTACTTTTTATTGTTTAACATAATAATTGTAAGTTATTTTTCTGTGCCTGGATATTTTATTTACTAAGTGTGAACATAAATCTTAAGAAATTAATCTTAAAAAATTATCAATTTATTTTCATGCGCCGTAAAACTGAGTAAAAATTAATAAAAATAAATACCTATGTGTCTTTGTAAAAAAACTTTGTTATAATTATATACAAATGTTTAAGTTAAAATGTATTAAATATAAATTGTTATTTTGGTATACTGTGCGCCACCTTTAGTTTAGTAGCAGTAGTTTAAATATATTAAAACTTTGAAACTTCCAGCACAGATGTCGGCTAACCCTCTCCTATCATAAAGCTCATTTGTATAGTGCGTTAGGTATTTTCCATACGCTTAATAAAAATCTTGTAATTATATTTTTATTATTTGATGAAATCAAAACGTGAAAAAAAATAATTCAATTTAAAGTTTGTTGATTGAGAATTAATAGTTTTATTAATAAATGAAATACACAAAATACTCAACTTCTTCCGGATACACTTGATGTCTGGGAAACTTAAATAAAATAATTAATAGTTTTATTTTTTCAAAAAGTGCTAAACAAGTGGTAATTAAAGAAATGTATAAGGTTTTCTGAAAAAAAAAATAACGAAATTTTCCTAAAAATAAATTTTTAGGTCCTTATGTCGAATAGGTATCCATTATATAAAACCAACGCGATCCCAGAAGATGAATAGAATAAATACTATGTGTTTCGATAGGTAGGATTTTCTTAATTTTAATTTCGAGCTATAGAGCCGTGAAGCATCCGGTAAAATAAACGATCCTCCACTCTTTTCCGTAAGTTTTCGAGTGTCATGTAAAAGCCAGGTGCTCGAAAAAAAAACTTATCTCACCAGTAGAGTACACTGAGAAAAATACTCAAAACGAATCATTGGTACGGTACTATCAGATTAGGACCAGAGATCGTACAAACGATTCATTGGTATATGTAAATCTACATATAATATTAACTCTTCGCAAACAAATCATTGGTAAATTTACCAACAACTCGTTTGCGAATAGTTAATATTATAGATTCGTACTAATGAGTCGTTTGTACGATCTCTGGTCCTAATCTGATAGTACGTACCAATGATTCGTTGTGAAATTTCGTTAGTATTTTTCTCAGTGTAGCTAGCAGACATCTAATAAACATGAAAGCCGCCCTCTCCGTGCCGACAAAAAAATAAGTTAATCAGGATGGGTGCAAAACTTATAGTAAAGTTGTGTCTTTATTTCTTTCGAAATAGTAAGTATTGACTTGATGTTTTTCAACATTTTAAATCTTAAAGAAAGTAATGAGATTATGTCATTCATTCTAAGCGATGTTTAGTTTGATTATTGTCGGGACATTTTTTAGGGAAGATCTCTCGGTGGTGGTTTAAAATATAGACAAATTAATACAGATTAAAAAAAAACAACGAATTTACGTCGCTGATAAAACAATAATTTTGAACAACATTAGGTAAAATACCTATACTTACTTTTACATAAAACTTTTTCTATTTATCTTGTTAATTTGAAGATATTGCAATGCAGCAATAAAGTCACCCTCTGTGTCTTAAATTGTATTATAATTTTATGTTAAAAAGCCATCCACTCGTCACGAGTGATCATGTATTCAATTATTATCAAATTGTTGATTTTTGACACTTGTTATGATTTCAAATGCAATTGAAATCATAACAAGTGTCATTGAAGATTAAAATGTAAAAAATAAAGCTTTGACACAATTAGCCAAATAGTAATAAAATTACACCAAAGCTTATTACGAAATGTTATCTTTAATTTGCTATCTTTTTAATTTATTTGTTGAGGATTAATTTACACATAACATATTAGTCGCTAAAGAAATCTCAATTTATAAAATAATAATCGCTAATAAAGGGTTTTCTTGAAATACTTAATATAATTTCCTTATACCTACTCTATAGTTTTTTTTAGTCAAAATGTGCTTTACGCAAAGTACTATTAAAGTACATACAATATGTACGTAGTTAGACAAAAAGAAAAAAAAGAAATTGATATTAAGAAGATAAATCTTTGAATAATCTACTATCCTGGCATATTCCACATTTAGGGCAGCCAACAGATCACCTGAATGGAATTAACATAATTTTGAATAATCTAAGAAGTTAATTACGTATCGTGCATTCAGTTCTGTATTCAGTATTCATCAAACGTATTTTTGTCCAAATAGTAAAAATAAAATAAAAGAGAAACAAAAATAATAAAAAACAAAATGATATTGACATACTGATTACCATAATCCGAAAACGATAAACGCATTATTAAAATATCGATGTGTAACCTGTAATTAAATAATTGAAGCCAACATAAAAATTAAAATATTAATTCATTGGGATTAATTAAATTAAAAACACAAATAAATTGCAGCATCGGAAGGTCACGGTGAATCGTTTTGATTATATTTGTTGTAAAATTTATTTTATGAATGAAAATATCGCGTAATGTTTTATTATAGTATATATCATATAAATGTCGGTGTGTGTATATATGAGTATGTGTAAGGGTTGTTTTTATGTAAATATATTATTTATGAAGTGGGAAATAAAATATGTATCTTTAATATGTGGTACGAACCGAGTGCAACGACCACGGAGTATATAAATATAATTAACCCAAGAATATTCACAAAAAAGGCTGTTCGACGAATATAATTCAGTGTCGTTGTGGGGTGGTCTGCATCCCTCCCTTCCGTGAGTTGAGTCGTGGGGTTGGTCTATGGTCTGTGGGTAGTAGAAGGCATAATATTAAAAAAGGGGGTAGCGCCGGCGCGAGTAGTGGCGCGTCTTTAGTCGCTGTCCTAGAGCCGCCAACGTCGGCCGCCGCGGCGCCCGCATCTTATATACGATGTCGTGAAAGCCTTATACATCATTACTTCGCCGTCGTCCCTACAGTGAGGTCGGAATCCTTTACGAATCTTAAGGCGCTCGGCGGTCTTCGGCACCGTAAACAAAATAAATAAACATTTTGAAAAATAAACTTTTTTTTTTTATTTATTTATTAGTGACTTTTATTCTTCAACACACTTCATTGAAATAATTTACATTAAAAAAACATTGTTTACAAATTTTGTTTCTTTTTTCATCATTTTTTAAAACTTTGTTTACTGTGTTATAATTATATTGTGTTAAAAAAGCTTATTTTTGAAAACATTTTATTTATGAATTCCAACATCAAAAGCGACTAAATAAAAAGTGATAAAATAACTATTTAGACAAATAAATAAATACAATATTTTTGGAAGAATCAAAAATATATTTGGAGTAACTACATTTCGACTAAAAAACAAAAACCGTTTGTTCCTCAAAATTTTGTGATTTTAAAATTAACGAAAAATTTCTGTAACTACGTTTAGGCTTTAAAAAATTAACAAAATTCAAAATTATTTCAAAATTATTAAGATGGCGTTTAAATATTTATGGTAAACAATAAAAATAATAATAATTTAAAAATTAAAAGTATATTAGATGATTTATATACCTTTTTTATTATACATTATTTTAAATGATTATATATTGAAAGAAAAACTTTGATTATTTAACTATATCTATAGTTATTTGGACAGTTATATTAAATTTATAAGTAGACATTTTTTTATTTATAAACAAAAATAAATGTGTTTATTATATACATTGTACGTGTAAGAAAGAAAGAATTTCGTTTTCTGAAATAAAGTGATTTGAACAAAAATTAACATTTCTCAGTGCAAACAATTTATTCTGAGACTATTTTGGTGTTAATGACATTGTTTCAATATTTTATTTAATGTGAATTCTTATATATAAATAAATTTGAAGGATTTAAAACATTCATCCCCATCAAAAATTCGGGTAAAGCAATAAATCTAGTGGTTGGTTGATTTTTTAATTATTTAATCATCAATATCTTCTAACTTTTGACTTCTTCTAAACTTTTAATTTAATAATCCTTTCTTAATTTAATTTATCTGTTTTAATATTTTAATTTACACTCTTTCTGTATGTATGTAGTGCAATATTATTGATTTTATATGATTTTATTTTTTTTAAATAAAAATTTTGTGTGTTATATTTTTGTTTTATTTTATATTTTTACCTGCTTTTTTACTTTTTATTTTATGATTGTTTTTTTAAGTTTTTAAATTAATCTTAAAGAATCCTTATTGTTACATAACTAAAATAGCTTATATGTCACATAAAGTACCTATAAGAATAAACTTATCTATATTGTCTTATGGTTATTGTTTATTATTCTATACTATTTTTCACGATTTTGTTCTACTCGTTAGCTTGTAATTTATGTAAGTTTGTTGTTTTTAAAACAAACAAAAAAATACTTACTGTTAAATTCTTTAAATATTTATAAAAATGAATATACGAAGGAAGTATTAATTCAATGTAATTAATATGTACATGCTTTAATAAATTATTTCTTTAAATATGTTACTTTAAATATATTTTAATAGGAAGTAGTCTAAATTTTTGCATTTCAAAGAAAAAAAAACATAATAGCTTGAAGTTCTTTTCAAACTTAATAAAACTTTCAACAACAATATAAAAAATGTAATGAAATAAACAAATTCAAAATGGGTAGAATAAAAAAAAATTATGAAAGAATAATTCAGGTGCTTCAATGCTGCTTTGCTTTCATGATTTCAGCGTAATGAAAAGATTTACGCACGAAATTCATAATATCTAGATATAAAATTTAATAAGTACATAAGTTTTATAATGGAAAGGGTTGCAAGGAAAGGATTTTGCAGGCAATACGTAATAATGATAATAGTATATGTATGTGGATAGTGGATAGGCACATGTTGTACTTTACATCTTTTTTTTCTATTATGCAGACTGTTGAATGGATGTTTGTATTAAACTTAGGGGATTCCGATGTAATTACCCATCGTAGTACCTACGTAGTAGTTCGCATTACATTCGTGTACTAGTGGTAGTATATTAGCAGGCGCTTCATACATAAATTAGGGATGCAAATAGTATTTGGTTGAGAAGATCGGAAAATTAAAAACGTACAACATCGCGTATTAAGATATTTTACATTTTCAGTTCAGCGATGAGGTTTGCCTCGTATTCTGAATGTTTCTACTTTTATTAGCTCGGAGTGAACGACTTGTATGTTTATGACATATAGTTGTTTCGCTGGGTACGATAATGTGGGAAATGCCGTGATGGTATGTATAAATGAAAGATCGTAAATTATTTGTAAGTACTCGCTTCGGTTAATCAAACAAGAACATTAACTATCTCTAATATCTAATAGCAATTATGAGATTATTAGGGGATGAGCTGTAGATGTTCCTACCTATATGAAAAAATGGATTATAATAGGTATCTAGTTAGGCATATAAATTTGGTATTATTTGTGACAAATTATCCAGATGAGCAAACAGCAGATGAAAACGATGAAAATTAAAATTAATGATTATCAAACTTCTATTTAAGAAATCGAATTGAAGAAAAGGTATCTGAAAATTTCAAGATTACTTGATAATAATATTACTGCCTGTGTTTTAATGAGAAGTAGGTAAATAGTTATGTAAACTAGAAAATTATTTTTTGCTATAATCCAATAGTAAGTCTTCTTTCTTTATTATTATATTTATTATTATATCCCTGGTTGTAAAATAAAATATGAAAGATATATCTACTGCCAATGCTTCCTCGTATAGAAAATTTAATTTTTAATTGACATCGAAAAATGCTTCTTGAATCATCGAATTAATTCAAATGGCTTGTACCTACTCAATTTGTCATTCCTAAAAATAGGAAGTAGTCTGTTATACTTATTCATCCTGTATAGATAGATATGCCTACATATTTTTAACCTACCGCCCGATTCTCTTACAAAGTAAATAGATAGAAATGTAAGTAAGTATATTTCTATTGTATAATATAACCGGTTCACCGTTTCAAATGTTACCGGCTACTTTTAGGCCCAGCTTTTGATTGTTTTACATAGGTACCTTTTATGCACCTTTACCAATTGGGGATACCAACTATTTGGTTTTTAATTATTTATATAGCTATTTATCGTACGGGCAGATAAACATATTAATGTTTAATTTATAATGGGGTGGTTTAATTTTGTGCGAGTATTGGCATAGATGACATGAGAATTTAGAATTATAAAACATTATTTAGGTAGGTATAAATATTATATAATATAATATATGTAGATATTATTTACTTGGATAATATTTGAGCGTGCTTCAATACTTCAAAGACATTGTATATAGTTCAAATTAATTCTAATACATTTCATCCTCGTAATAATAAAAAATATCTTCTGCTAGGTATAATTTTATATAGATATTTATTGTTATCTGTGCATTGATTACAAGCAATATTGTACATAAATTTACTTATATCAAATACACAGAGAATGAGTTTATCGAAGAGGCGTGATTTCTTACAGTTAACCCAATTATTATAGTAACAGGCCAAATATTTTTTCGGTATGTGCTAGCAACTCCTATGTACCTACTATAATTTCATAATAAAACTATAGAGCCATCTGTATGATTAAAATATATTCATAAGATCTATGTGAAATGCTTTGACTATTCTATTATAGATGTCTCTCTAAGCTTAACAATGTTATTTTATTTCTTCCCGAATTTCCCCTATATCACTATTTCTTATAGGCACAATTCACCCTTTCATTTTAACAATGTAAAAACTGGTTAACGTTCAAACCGGCTTTGAAATATGTATGGTAAACGAATATAATATAATATGCATTCTATGGTCCATAATTCAAGTAATTCACTATTTTTTAATTCGTGAAACTCATCATTATTATTACCATCATGCCGCTACCCTTTCGTGGTAGGCAGGAAGGATCGTGCACCATTTTTTTGAAATTATTATTGCCATTATTAGCGCTACTGAAACTATTCATGCATAAAGTGCATTCAGAGTAAGATTTAGAACGTTAATAAATAGCAAATAAATAAATAACTTCTTGAAGGAATAGTAAAAGCTGTGCCGAAAGCTGGCTGGAATTTACTACATTATCCTGTTCTGATCATGTTTTAATTTTCCAATAATATTCCAATAAATTTACTCGCTGTAGAGCAATACTTTGCAACTAGTTGCCTTGCAATCGATGTAATTAAATTCATTCCAAGTTTATGTTGGTTTTAGAATTTCAAATGAAAAAAATGTTGGGAGTATAAAAATTTCCTTCTCCGAAATCTGCCATATTTTTTTAATATATTTATTCTTTCAAAATATTTTATTTATAACATTTACCTATTTGGTGCATATTTTTATTTTCACAGTCGGTATTAATTTATTAAGGCAAAAAACATAATTGTAAAAATATTAACCCTAAAACGGCGGTATATGCATCTTACGACAAATTGGATTTAGTAGGTGTAGCGGATAACAGCATTGTAAGTGGTAGATATATACTCGTATTATTATTAATAATAGTAGTAATGACATTACAAACATATTATTATTCAACATGTACATATATGGTAATACAGGCGGCTATTATTATTACTATCATCTAGTCTAGATACAGTACGTACGTAGTATGTCGCTCAACAGGTCAATTTATCTCATTACCATTACACTAGTTAATAACAATCGGCCATTATATACCTACCTACCAACCAATACAGCTACTAGTACATATTGTTATTATGTACCTATGTATTACGAACACCATCAGCTAATAAACACTCCCACATGCCTATGATAGCCAGTGTACCTACTGCATAGTACACAGTGAAAAGGATGTAATACATAATATTATCTACCGAAGGTGCTATAGTTAAAAAAAAGTTGATAGTTTTAGTCAAAATAAAGCGCTTCAGTAAGTACCTACCTCCCCGTGACATTATTAGTTGTGAACCGGCTTTCAAGAGCTTCCACTAGCATAATCAGGTATCTAAGCGTAAAGTGTCACTAGACAATATTTACTTAATTAGGTAGTTTTTTTTTTGTAATAAAGTAAGGAGAGGAAACTAGTGTTGTGTGATGGCAGAATCTAAGATTTTCAATCAAAATAAATAATTTTAAAAGGTATACCTAACAAGAAAATAATATGTCCATTAGGAATGTCATGGAAAGGGGAAAAGCTATTGGTGCAGAATATTGCATATAGAAAAGGCTTATTTCTCCCATAGGTAAAAGTTGGAAAAAGGGAAAAATATTATTATAGAAAAAGAGGAACATTGTTTTAATGTTCATGTCTTTTTTATTATTATGATTATTTCTATTTTAATGTTATGAATGAAGGTATAAATGATTAAATTCACCCTCTGAAAACTATGTACAGGTGAAAATTATAAGAGTTTTAGGTATACAATTTTTTTTAATACCTACCTATTATTATTATTACACAATATTATGTTATGTTGTAATACCTACCTATTATTATTATTACACACATTTAAAAGCAAAATAGATCCATCTATTGAATAAATTACAAAACATTATCTCTTTTCAAAACTTCAAGGGAGACTTAATGGCTGTGATCACGGAATCACCCTTGCGTGAAACTTAATCGTCACCCTACAAAAACTTTGAGAGCTTTTGAATAGGTGGCGTTGCTTTACCACATTTGAAATAATTATTGTTGATAGCACAAACCGTAGGTATTTATGTGAACGTGTTATTATTACGATAAATTTTAAAATACCTATTATGCATTTATGTACGATGTATTAACGTTTTTTTCTCTTTCTTTTCAGATTTCAACACAGCTCTGTAGAGAGAGAGACAACTGTACTTCATTTCACCCAATTAGGACCTATAAAGTCTCAAGATTGGGTGAGTAATAATTTATTACTATATTTTAAAATAAATATTGAATTTGGTAGAAAATTAAATATTGTTTATTTTCAAATACATATATCCCAAACGATAATGTAAAGCTGAACATGATGCACTTATAAAAAAAAAATAATACCAAAAATAAATATCGAAAATACGATATTCAAATTATGTTAGTAGGTATGCTTTTTCAAATTATCTACAAGTACAAGAAAATATTAGTTCAAAGTTAGCACATGTAATAATTTTGATTGGTAACTGAACTGATAGGGTTAATTTTAAAACTATTTAACTACCTAACTTTTCAATACATTTGAACTCAATGTTTGCATACTGAAGCAATTCAATTTCAACATTCAAAGAAACGTGATACTTTGTTCGTGTTTGTATTCATCTATGCAATAATGTATTAAATTTATAAAATATAAATAAGATGGGAGGAAAGTTTGCAAGGAACTGAAGAATTTTGAACTATTTCTAAAGAACAATTGTAGAAGCATTCTCAAAGCTTTCACTTAGAACTTGTATGTATGTTAGTTTAGTTGTACAATTATTATTGCAAGTCATTTAAACGAATTAAAGTTTGTCAATGGTTATTCATGCAGTATGGATACTTTATATTATTATTATCATCTTCAAAACATCTTAGGAGAATTAGTTGAGTACTTACACTACTTGAAGATAGACAAAGTTTCAAGTTGGATGAATCAAGTTTATTTGCTTTTATCGTTTTACTTTTAAGATTTGAACTTTGTATTATTACGTAAGTTAACTATTTCGAAAACTGTTTAAAACTTGTGAACATTCTGTAAGGTTTGTTTTTCATGTGAATTTGCTTTACATGTTGTACCAATAAAAAAAGCTACTTTTTTTATTAACAATCGTAGCTTATTATTTATCGATCGTATTGTGAGTATCTTTATATTGAATACCTACAATATTTATTACAGACATTTCTATGTGTTAGATACTGATACTGGCAAGAATAGATTGTCCAAAACGAAATTAAATCTTCGTTAATTTTCAAATTCATTCCAGTACTTGCTTTAGTTGCTGTATCGCATTTTATCTATACTATATACCATCACGGTATATTCTACAAGTGGGGTTGCCAGCAGACAAAAATAAGACATTCAGGATGGGCGGCATGCCTCATCGCTAAATTGTAGATCATAATTATTGTCTTATACGTGAGGTTTTAGGAATATCTGCCCTTTACAGGATGCTCAAAATTTGCTGAAAAAGGAACCCTATTCTTTATCGGAAAATCTAGGGGATGTATCATATTTTTTTTTATTATTACTGTTTTTTTTATAAACATAATAAATTTTATTCTTTCTTTTAAATGGTTGACTGAAAGACGTTATGTTGATAAATATTTCATTCTTGACACTTCATTAAAACAGTAGATAAGTTGATTAAATAGTTAAGAAAATAAATGTTTTCTCGTAGAATTTACATATTATTAATCAATTATTTAATAGTGTAATAAGATTATGTTCAATATTTTTATGCTCATTAAATAAATAAATAAGTAAAATAATAAATTCTACGGGAAACCGTAAAAGAAGTTGATTATTATATTTGCAAGACTTTTGATAAAAGTAGGTACCTACATATTTAACTTTTCGCAAGTTCAATTTTTTTTATAATATATCAGTATAATATAACGCAGTATATCAGTGTACACATGAAAAGGATTAAAAGAACTTATCTTTTCGACAATATAGATACGTAGTATTTCCTTAACGTAATGACTAAAGCAATCATTATTCAATAAACACAATGTCTACTGACAGTTCCAAGCATTCGAAACAATGCAAAATAAAGATATAATTATCTACAAGATACAGATTTAATCTTAGTGATAAATCTTAAAGTAGTGATCTATACAAACTGTCAATCAACATAACTAATATTGTAGTTAACAATAATAATGTCAAATTTTAGAAGTTCAAGTTTCATTTACACATGCTTCGAATAATATCCCTTGGGAGGTGCTGTGCATAATAATATGTAATGATATTTGCTTTACGAATTTACACAAATATTTTTATCGTTAATTTATCACAGTAATATTGTTCGGCTTATCGACAAGTGAAACGTCTCTAAAATGTCTAGAATATTTTATAAATAATCTAAAATTCTCATTTTCCCTGAATACAATATGACGCTATTATAAAACAACATGACAACGTTCTTCATCGTTTTTATAATTATTTATTACTTATGTTATGAGCTTTCTGTATTCAAATAAATGACTCAATTGGCACATAAAAACGTCGCAAGTTTGTGAAAGAGTGCCTGAAAGACTTTTGGGTACCCTGTGGGTGAAAAAAATTGTCATTATTTACAATCATTGACGAATAGGAGAGAACAGACAAATTTAATGAACGAACATTTTTTTCTCTTTCCGTCTCTTTAGAAATTTAAGAAAATAAAATTAAGACAAATAATCAGAATTATCATAATTATATTCGTCTAAAAGAAAATATCTACAGACAAATGTTGGCAAAATTTCGTTTGCGACTCTTAGTTCTGTCACACAGAGCCTTAAATCGATAAAATATGATAATTCCACTGAAACACACACGTAAGTATATTATTTAGTTACCATCTGGAATATAAGCTTACACTTGTTGTGTACTGCATCATGATGGATACCTACGCGACATATATATATCGACACGACTACAATATTATTATATTAGATAAGTGTCCTGCTAGATACCTATACTAAAATGTTACTCATTATGTGGGCGTTGCGAAGCTTCTTATCGGTCTCTGACAAAATACTTATAACAACATATCTAACCGTTATCTGAAACTTATTACACATTATATCCACCAGATACCTATCCATGACAGACTTTTAGTTGTGTAAACAATAAATTATCGATTATTCACAATACACAACTTACTAATTCTCTTACCTATTATAAATCTATACTTGCCTGTGTACTTATGTGATGATATTCATATGAACCGATCTATTATAATTCAATGTAATTTGACACTCTTCTGTTTCATTGATAGTATGTACGCGTTTCAGTAATCACTTGGGTGTTGTAATTACTGACACATCAGATTGATTAGGAATTAGGTACGAATTTACACACATATTGAGACACTTACCCTTATTCTTCATTATATTTACAACGAAATGTTTTTTGAACACATAAGATTGAAAACTATAGTACCATCTCCTTTCAGAGTGATTATATGGCAAAGGAGAGAGATACGTTTTACCGCAAAATACCTATATTAAATAATATATTATTTGCAATCAATTTGATTATTGTGATGATCATGTTATATCTTTACAAGATTTTATGAAATATGCATACAAATACCGCACTCTCCATGTTGTTGTTGTTGATGACCTGCAAGTTGTTTACCGAATATATTTAAAGGTTAGTGAACGTGCATTTTGGAAGGTTTCCCCTTTTCCAATGTATTCATTTTAATCTATTTATTTATATAAAAAATCTCTTTTTACTGCTAACACATTGAGGACTTGGTGGTTAGGTACTAGTCAATTAGTTAGTCATTTGAAATCGTTATAAAAATACTAATCTCTCTAACACTTAATCATTTTTATATACCTACCAACATCCTACAAGTAATACATAATAAGATACGAAGCTGTATTATCAAGGAAACAAATAATCATATTATGTGTGAATAATAATTATTAAATGTTTTTTGAGCTGTTTATCTCAGCAATGCAGAGACGGAAGCCGGAAGGGTCGAATAAGATAAGTTGTAACTCTATTGGTTATAATAATAATACTGCTAATTAATATTAAGATTAGTAAACAGCGAATGACTTTTCCAATGATATCATAAAATGTTCAAGAGAAATACATAACTACAACATACACTTGCCGATTAGGTACCAACCATTACACACACATCATACCTATTCATTGCAATAATATAATGACTCTGTTTTCTAACATGTCTGTCAGTTGACAGCTCTTTAAAATTTAAATAGTTCACGTCGATCAATAATCGCTAGAAAATCTTATAAGTTTTGCATTATCTCTTACGCCTCTTTTCGATATGAGTTTTAGGAAATTTTACGCTGGTCTTATATTTTACTTAAAAACTCCGTTACGTTTATTTAGTGTTCAACAATATTTGTGCGTTGTTTATTTAGTACCATTAAAAAGCTCTAAAGCAATTTAAAAATAATAATAATAATAAGAACACTTTATTGGTCAGAAAAAAAAATCATGAGCAATTGGCAAGCTTATTGCCTGGAGGCAATATCTTCCAGCTAACCAACGACAAATATATCATTATGTACCCATTAAACTACTTTGTATAGGTATTTGAAAAAAGTTGGTACAGATTATTGCGGTACATAAATTTGAAATAAAGATACACCATCCACTATTGCTCATGTCTTTATATTGGTCAATTAAGTGTTATTATTACAAAGACAAGTCTGAATTCAGTATTACATCTCTATCTTTATAAGTATGTATATTGTAAACCACAACTTAACGTAACAAATTAAGTACATAGGTTTAATACTTTTCAATATCAGTAATAGTACAGAATAGCAGAGAACATCAATCACGTTATATCCAGTTTATAATATTTAAAAGTGTTGAAGTTCACTCTATTTAAACCTAACCGTATATTCTCTTTTGTAATATTTTAAGTTTTGTCTTTGAACGAGAAGACAAATTGCATATGGCAACACCTTCACTGAACAGAGTATCTCTGAAATAATTAATGTCTATCAGAGGCATTGGTGTATTATTTTTTTTTTGCTTTGATCAATTTTACTTTGGATTTATACTGGTAAAATACTTTTTTAAGTTTATGACACCACTATTCGAAAAATTCTCATCGTATTTGGTTATGTACTTAATTGTTTGTAATCAATGTACAGTAAAGAATGAATATATATTTATAAATAAACAATATTTTAGAGTTCGTCGGTAGCCTGGAGGTAGAGTCTCGGCCTCTTGAACAAGGGGTCTGCGGTTCGATCCCAGGTGCCGGCAAACTCCCCTTTCACGACACAAGCTTTTAGCTTACTGTGAAAGGTGTATGAGGTTGTATTTGGGTTTATAACAAAACCCAGATATGTATAAAAAAAATATACCTACTTTGTGAAATTCCAGCTGGTTGCATTACTTATAATTTAAAAACATTCATGACAGAAGCACTCATTTCTTAAGCAATTTTTTGTTTAAATACCATAAAAATAAAATTTTACTCACAATTTTCAAAATCGATACCTTTTTATTTTTGTAATTTTATTTTATTTCAAGGAACAAACCGTCAATACAGTAAATATTACAAGAATCAATGTTACATACAATATAGACCACAAGAGTCCCCCTATATTACCACAGCATATAATTCAAAGCAACTTACAAGGACTAATATACGTAATTTTTTGTTAGTTTTATGAAAACATTCAGCTTGAAAACTTTCGGTCCGATGTAATTGTTACGTCATAAGAATATGTATACTGAAATATCGTCAAAAAAGTCAAGTTAAAATATAAGTTACACCACTGAGTAAGGCTTCAATGATATCAACTTAAATCACTTTCCAGCATCCCTTTCTCATCCGCAGTATCTTTGCATCCTTCATTTCACCCACACACAATAATCTTTTGAATGGAAGAGGCTTTAATATTATACGTTAAAGTACCTACCTACGTTGCACCCTCCCTAACAGCTATCTACGTAGAGTAGGCAGTACAGTATCCGACCATGTTCATGATTTTGATAGTATTTTTTTACGTATTTTTCTACATTATTTTTACAGAATTTCTACGTCTATGTACGTGGAGAACTGAGAAAATTATATATAGGTATTAAAAGTCACGAGGTCATTTGCTGTATTAATTTCTTTATGAAAATTTAATTCGTTGGATAAAAACTCCATCGTTCAGTGTCCCGTTAAAGGCTTTTGGTAAAACATCCCTTGTAAGGTATTTATAACCAACAATTTCCTGATGAGATGGGTCACTTATACTGAATATATTAGAAGAGAACAAACCTGTATTTTTAAAATATGCAATTAGCCAGATTACTGCATTACTTGTAGGCATTAATAGATAGGGAAAACTTACCCGAAATCAGTGATCTTATCAAATGTTTTAGAAATGTCTATGATTGCACTGTTTACCCTACTGTATGCTGCGATTAAATGTACCCACTACTACTAATACTATTACTAGACTAGGCACTAGGCACTACCATGTTTTGCTATTTCATTTAAAAGGAAACTACATTCTTTTAAAATGCTTTATTTCGCAAACGATTTTACGTCAATAGACATTCGGATGAGATTAAAAACCTTAAAAAGATTTACCTCCCGCAACTCCACTCCTCTCTCTCAACTCTTCTCATCATTCTTTCTTCTTTATATTCATGTTGTTTCATTCGATGTTATGATATTTCATTTTACTGCTATAAGAGTACTATTATTTTTACAATCTTTTTATGCATTATAGTAATCATCACAAATACTCTTGTATAAATGTTATTTTCACTATCTTGTAAAAAGATTGCAATAAAAATGGGTTTTATTTGTAAAGTCTTTGTATATTTTTTCAAAACGTCACTTTAATTATATTTGTGTGTAAAACGATTTGTACTAAATCTATACTAGGTTTAAATAATGATGCAATAAAAATCCACTAATGTGGCAACTAGTGAACTCACTGCATTTAAGATTTAAGAATATACGGATTGTCCTCTGTGTGGCATAAAAATTAAGACTTTGAGGAAAGGTGGCAAACCTGAATGAAAGATGTTAAATGTTTAATACTGGAGGTAGAGTCTTAGCCTCATGCACTAGAGATGTTCGATCCCAGGTGCCGGCAGACTTCTCTTTCACAACACAAGCTTTTAGCTTACTGTAAAAGGTGTAAAAAGTTTTATTCAAGTTTATAGCAAAAATCCAGATACACCTTTTAAGAAGAACGTAATTTTTGACGAATATCTGCCCTTTACAGGACGAGAAAACTTATTTTAGTTTTCATGAATGAAAGTGAGTGGGAGTTCATTCTTTGGCGGAGATCTCTTTAGTTCTAACCGAATGTTCACTAAAGATATAATTTGGAAATAAAAATTAATAATAAATCATTCTAATTTCACAGTGTATCTACCTTGGAACTTTATATTAAAATAATTACAACACTAACAGGTTTTACAATGATGTAGTACCTACTTATCTACTATTGATTGAACAATGAAGTACAGTTAGGAAAAGGTTTTTATCTCACCTATGATGTACATATAGTAAATTCATATCCGCTTCTCTACACATGAAAAATAATAGGAATAAAACTACAAATCTCACAATATAAAAATTATCTACCAAGTTCCAACAATGTATCATGCCCATATAAATATTTTAGTCCGTTAGTAAATGTATGTGTATGTTTGTATAACCTCTCAATCAAACAATCAATCAACAATGTCTCTGCGTCTCAAGTCGGTTCGTGGCCTCCTTAAAAATCGAGCCTCTACCACAAGATACGTCCTTCGAAAATTAATGCAGCTTATACAAAATATCACACAATTAGTGCACTTTTGAATAATAACTTTTAATGGTACTTAATTGACAACGAATATATTACAGTTTACATAAATGTGAGACTATATCACTAAATTTGTTTGGCTTGTGAATATAGTTTTTTTTTTTCAAAATAATAATAATATAACTTTATTGACAAGACATAACAAAAATTTTGTACAAACAACACATAGTAAATAAAAAACAGTGTTCTGTTAAATGGCTGACTTGTTGCGGAGCAACATCTTCCAGCCAACCAAAAGATTGTTGTTGCATTGTTCTTATTATTCAAAATAAATATCATAGATTATTTTGTACTTAAATTAAATGCAAGAATTAATTTCAAATAAAATAAATATAAATATGGAAAAACCTTTGAATATCACTGCCAAAACAAAGAAGTTTGCCAATATTGATAACAGTTTACTTGGAACAGGAAATTCAAAGAAAGGATTTGTAAATCAATGAAATCTATTTATATCATATATTTTTTATGCCTCGAGGAAAACTAAGTTTTAAGCTAGTATATGAAAAAATAATTGTAGTCCATATGTACAGTACTCTGAATATGAGTATACCTAATAATAATAATAATAATATCCTCTGTTTGTCCGCTTCCTGCAGTGATCGCAAGAGATCGGTGTCCGTTTCCGGGTTTTTGTCGATGTTCGTCTGTTTGGAACAACGTACGTCTAGGGTCAACGGACTTGAAGTAGGAGAAAAAATTATTCACACGTATTAAAAAAATATTACATATCGGGAAAATCTCCATCCGTAATCAATTTTACTTGATACTGGTTTTAAACCCGGCTTTGCTCACAAAATAAAATCATCAAATTAACAAAAAAATACGATTTGAATGTATTTGAATCTACTCGAGAAAGAGCGAGATAGGCGACGAAAAATACTTCGATACAAATATTTTTGACGATTTTTCATGTATTCTTGAATTTTTTAATTTTTATTCATATAAAAATTTGTTTTCAACCCAAATACATCTTTATACACCTTTCACAGTGTCGTAAAAGGGCAATTTGCCCACACCTGGGATCGACCCGTGCGCTTCTTGTGTAAGAGGCCGAGAGTCTACCTCTATGCTACCGATAAACTAAAATTATTTTTTTTATCGCTAGGTGGCGATAGCAAAGCGAAGAACAGGCAAATAAAATTGTAGGTATATTGAATGTTTTTTTAATAGAAAATGTAACATGAGTTTAATAAATGCTCCCACATTGTTTATAATATATCTATTGATAAATGAAATAATGCAATTATATACATATATTATCTAGGAGTATGCTCAAAATATACAGGCTTTTATATTATAATGCATTGCTTTCCCACGTGCTTGTATGACGAAAGCGACTATAAAGGACATACAAGAAAATATGTGCCTATTTACAAATATATTAAAATATTTATATATTGTAGAGATAACTGTATTTAATGAATATAAAAAAACGACATCCATTTTACGTTTCCTTTTTGTTCTGCTTTGTTCATCATCTCGAGCGGAACGAAATTATGAAAAAAAATCCCAATTCACATGATTATTATGTAAATACGCAAAATAACTGCGTGGTTTAATGGAAATGAAATAAGATCTTAGGACGGGTGCCAAACCTCATCGCTGAATTTGAGATGTAAAATGTCTTTATTTTTTCGAACACCTGCCTTTTACAGGACACTTGAATACTTACGGAAAAGAGTGGTCGACTAATTCTTTACCTAGTGCTACACAGCATTATATAATTTGAGTACAAAAATTTGCCAAATAGAATAAAATAAATTTTTAAAAGTAGGTAAACAAATTGATATTATTTTTATGAAAATATAATGTCTACAAAATTCTTGAAATGTTCATTATACCTTCTTCCATACAATGCCATACATGTCAGGTTTCCCATCTATCAATTTAGCATACCTATCTAATGTATGTAGGTACACTAGTGGTAGGATAATTATTACCTTTACCGATATCGTGGCTGTATTAGATAAAGTTGCAAGATAAAATACAATAGCTAGCGCTGCTAGATAGGTATTTGTAATGTATTACCTATATTAGTTTAGGTATAATAATTTACTTTTATTTTTATAAAATTATCTATCTATTCTCCTAGTGTGTGGTATCGTTCTACACGACATGTCCTTCGCCTAATACATAATACATACAAGCTATGCATACCTATAATTTATTATATTTCGATTTGAACTTATTGTTTAGTTGACTGTAGATTTACCGAATCAATTTATCGAATCTGAAATATATAGTTTTCTTCATACTAAAAAAAAACGTCGATTTGCTTAAAAAGTTGTTCTAAATTTAAATTTGTAATATTTTATATGAAACTATGTTTAGATACTTACTTGATCATTACCAATACATTTTTTTATGGTATTGGTCCAGAAGTAGAATAATTACATAAATGGAAAAATTGAAACAGCGCGAGAGACATTGATAATGACCTAAGAAGCCGAAAGACGCCTCTCTTGTTCTTTAATCTATAGTAGTAAGTATGAAATACTTGTTTCAGTTTATCCAAAAATACGTGAATATTATCAAATTTGGAATACATCCATTTCCAAAATAGGTCCGCAAAATTACTTTGCTATAAAATTTTAAAACTTCTGTCCAAAGAAGTACTTAGTTATATTTTCAAGAAAACATACTTTATTCAATCTAAATAATAAAATTACATGAGTCAAATGCGTTTTAATTAACTTTTATTCCTATAAAATCATTAAAAATAATAAAAAATACACTATGCCACATTTAGCATTGCAGTCAAATGCTTGAGTCAAAGCCAATAATTATACATAATTATACTAGAATCTCATTAAAATTTTGGTTAATTTTACCGAAGTCATGGTATAAGCAATTCGGTGAAATCAAACGTGTTTCGGTAAATTGCCCTCGGTAATTTACTCAAGAACTTCATTGTTCTATAGAATTTAATAGTGTCCATTTATTGCTTGCCTGTATCGCGCCGTTTTGAATTATTTATGCGCAATATGCATCACTTGCATACTGCACAATAAGTTAATAATATAGACACATAGTTCCCTGGAATTAGTAGGTACCTACACTTTCTACACATATGTACATAGACACTACATAAAACAATGATTATTATATTGCTACTAAGTATTTTTAATATTGTCACAGATAAAAAGTATTATTTTAATAGTAGGTCGATTGTAAAATAGAGCAAGTGGTGAATCGTGCAACCTAATCTCATTAATTAGTCGCATAATGAAGACTATACCTTATTGTAATTAAACTCACGAATGTTTGTACTGCACTATTGACAATACGAATTACAATTCAAATTCAATCTATTGATGGTTTCAGTGACATATAACTTTTGTTCATTTGAAAATCTTTATTCGGTAATGAGATGTGCCGCCATTTGTAATTTATTTATTTTATAACAAACCAGTTTACATAAGAAAAAATGTGATGATATGCAGTGACGAGATTATATAGAGAATTCTTCCATCTAACCGTGATTGTTTTTGTCATCACAAAATAGACGATCTTATTACTTTCTTATATTCTGTAGAGAAACATCACAAATAAAAGAAAAAATGATTTCGAAACTTAAAAAACAGCTATGAATTTTAAATTAATTAAGAACTGTAAGTTCATAAATTGAAATCACTAAAAAAATATTTGATAAAATATTTTTTTGAAAAAAGAAACAAAGAACTTGATTCGAATCAAAATTTGAATAATATTATTCTCAGCCTTGTGATTGGTTGACCGTAGAGGCTATGGTTATTTCACTCACATCACAATTCAGTACATATTTACTAAGGTAGGTACCTTCATATATTTATGTAGGTACATTCTAACTTATAGTATTATTTTAATAGGAACATTAAGTATTCATTTATTTATATACTTTAATAATACATAAGGTATGTCGTGCACATCCGCAAAAGGCACAATAAAACTTAAACGATGTAGAGTTGACCATTGAAATGGTATGCGGCAGACCTTGGAACTAACTTAATGAGAAAAGAAAATTTCAAGAAATTAAGATAGACGAACGTATTAATTTTTTTTTGTCTTATAGAAGGCTAAGAAACGTACCTAAACTTTGGGATGATCCCTCCATTATTCAATTGTACGTTCAAAATAATGTTTATTTACTTACTTACCTATATATTCAACAAATATATCAGTGGTTGACTACCCATCTATACCATCTCTAGGTACTTCTCATGAAACAAATGGTAAACACAAAAAAAAACGTTCACAAAGCAATATTCTACAGATTATGGACCAAAACAGTTACTTCTGTAAAAATAATATTGGCGAAATGACACACATAATATATGATAATTATTTATCAAATTGAGATGGTCTCCCATGTAGGTATGTGTATTACCAAAATAATAAAGGAAAGTAAATATAGTATATGGAAACGTTTGAAAGTAATCCAACCTTTATTAAAAAGAAGTAATTAGTGATTTTAGCGACATTTATGGAATGTCTTGAAACATTTAACGAAGTATAAACATAGTCATTAAGTTGACGATTCACGTGGAATTCCTTCACGCTACGTTTTTCCTTTTTCAAGTCGTAAAGACGACTCGTGATTGGTTGAACTCTCGATGCAAGACCTCCCATTCGTCGTCGAGTGACCAATAGACGAGCCAATAACTATAATAACACGTTCTTTTGTTACTCGGCTTGCTTACTGCTACGGTTTAGACACAAGTACCTACCTATGTACATTTTACTATTATTGACATATTCTACGTTTGAATTTGAAATAGGAATATAATAACCACTATGAAGGAACTGCGCAGTATTGTTAATAATAGGAAAATCATTGTTTTTAACCCTTTCTTACAATTTTTTCTTAAAAATTCTTCTAACATCGATTGAATAATGAATTTGGACTAATCTTTAATGTGTACACATTTTTATGCTTTTTCCTAATCTCAGTAGTAGGGTTAGAATACCGTTGTAAGACAATCCAGTTATCATCAAATCATCTCTGAACCTATTATAGCAAATAAGCTGTATTTAGTCTGTCAATGAAAATTTAGAAGAAACTTGATTTTTTTATCTAATCGGAGTTAAAAATTAAATCATATTTATCCTGTCTTTAATAAATCAAAGTAAATACTATTATTGATAAATGGTTCTTGGTAGAGATGCATACATGAATTTACCTTGATTTATATAACTTATGTGAAATATTTTTCAGATATTACTTACGTGAAACATTTTTCAGCTATGTTCTTTTAGTTTTGTATTGATTGAGATGACATTTATTTTGTAAAACTGCGTATTAATTTTTGGGAATAAACACAAACTATATAATGTTATGGACTACTTATAGGTCTTATGAACTACCTATTTAAGGTCTACGAATGAAATATACTCAAGAAGAGTAGGTAGTGACTTGCTTTTTCACTGAATTTATGAAAGACTAAGACATTAAAAAATACTGCTTTTTATATGTCGATATTGTTATTATATTACGTCCTGTTGGCATGCCACAAAGGATGGGTTAAGTTTTCCATATAGTGATTGTATTGTCCGCGATATCTTAGCAGAGATCTAAGCACGATATATGGCTATTATGGCATTGCTGTCACATATATAACTACATCATGCTACTGCAGACTACAATCTAAATATGTACATAATATCATGACAATATACCAGTGGCGGGACTAGGCTTTTCACATCGGGCATGCTTTGTAAAAGTATACTATTTTACTCGCAAACGAGTGGACGTCCTTGAGAATAATATAATATATATATCGGAGACGGGACTAGGCTTTTCATGTTGGTCTTACATTCGTTATAATAATAATAAAAAAAAGATATCCAGAATGGTTGACATACCCCTTTGCTGAATTTAAGATATTAAATGGTTTATATGTGATGTCTCTTAAAAGACACTTAAAAACTTTAGTGGGAGATCTATTGTTTGCCAAAGACTTCATGGGTCCTTAATATAAATAAATAAAATACAAGAAGTCTGCGATACAAATAAATACTATTTTTAAGTATGTAAGTAACTTTAAAGTTAAATGTCGTAATTACTATACAATTTATTTTGTCTCGCGCATCCATCATAATATTAATCAATCCTTTATGAAGAACGTTTCAAGTCTAAAAACTATAAGCGGTTGCACATAGTATCTACCTTCAAATTATTTTTAACTGCCTAGTACGTTACGCACGACTCACACAATCATCACACAACCAATACAAATAAAAACATACTCATATAGGTACATTATGCACCCAAACGTTCTTCGTGCAAGCTTGCTTATTTTGTCCTTAAGATTGCACACATACAACCAAACATACCCAATAATACACATGTATGGCGCGTCATTGCCTACTACGTATTCACACTAAAATTTAAGTGTGTGTTAGTGAGAACAGAGGCTACGTATAAAGCAATAACTTACTATTCCATTAATTTAGCTATCACGGTAAATTATTGGATTTTATTAAAAAAAAGTCAATATAACGTATCGATTGTACACGCACTTCAATACAAATAGTACGCGCTTTTGATAAAAACTCTAAAACTTACAAAAATTGTATATTTGCTGCGTATATTTTTGTGAATCGTTCTCTTTGCAACGAAATGTTTGGCGGCAAATTCAAACTAGTTTTTGATGATTTCAATATTTTCTTCATAGATTCTATGGGCATGCTGTGCTTTTTTGCATGTATGGCAGGCACGCGACTGCAATATACATATACCTACCTATTACCTTCCTATTATTCTACATATTATTATACCTTCATACAATACCTTGGTTTGGTTTTATACAGCATTATACCTATAGGTACTATGACGAACTTAATATGACATTCATTATAATTGACAATAATAATTATAGAATATCTTTGCCATACATACTCACCGTAAATAGTGGAAGAAGATTGTTAAGTTCCCTTGTTGTCCTAGAAAAGAATGCGTCTCCCATGTTTTCTTAAGTTTTCGAGTGTCATGTAAAATGTAAAAAAAAATCAAAAATAAAAAATAAAAAAAAAAATTAAAACATATCCATAAATTATAAGACATTTGACATTTTCAATTCAGCGATGAGGTATGGCACCCATCTCGAATGTTTTGTTTTGCACAAAGAGGATGAGCTGTATGTTTATTACATGTGGTTATTATACTGGCTACCCTACAAATTAAATAATTATGTTCAAAACTGTTTGTTGGCCTTTTTCAATATTGGTGCCTAATGCATTTAAAATTTCAGATGAGCCTTATTCGCCATTTATACACACTTTCTTAGTGCAAATAATAATTGGAGATCTTATCTACAATGTATGCGGTTTAGTCAAAAGTTATCGGATGTTCATTTTATCTTCTGAACAAAATCGCAAGTCATATAAAACTGTAATAAAAAATAACTGTAGATTTTTTAATGTTAATTATTTCGCACAACAAAATACTTAATTTATCGGTGCCACGCGCACACAGCAGTATGCGCGATAGGAGAAAACAAAATTGTTTAGTTTTTGTATCCTACCTTATAAGTATAAAGCAATTATAAAATTGGTACCTACCTAATATTCATCTATGGTAAAAGGAGGTGCGCGTTGTTATACCAAAACACGCGCCAGGTGCGCATTAGCGCGTGCGTATCTAATACGATATTACACTGCATTGAGCTTGCACCTGAATTTTTTTTATTTATTTCTGCGCATACCCATAGATCCTATAGGGAAATTCTAATTATAAGTTTATTTGTATTTTAATGAATGGCCTTTTATTAAAGCTATTGTTATTCATGAATTCATTCATATTATGCGGACATTGCGAAAAATATTTACATTTATTTCTACATCATAGGTAATATATTTCCAAATAATTGAGATAGCAAGCAACTTTATTGCAAAATGAACAATATGAACATACCTTAAGAATATTGTAAAGATTTACATGAAGTTTCTATGAAATCGATATTGATTCAATATTTAAATGCGCCAATATTTAAAAAGTTTCATTGATTAATTAAGGTTTTCTTTTTGTTTTTTGTAAACATATGTGCATTCTGTAATTGGGTTAGTGCTATACCTAATTGTTTTATATTATATTATTGTAAAAACCTGTATAAATGCCAATAAAGGGAAAAAATGTTTTTATGCATATGATTTAATTATTGTAAAAAAAATATGCATCAATATTATTGATTTAAAACGCTTAAAACCATAAATGAGAGAAATAAATAAATAAATAAAATGTTGACAGATAATCTGGATTGGAGATAACGTTTTGTATTGTCTATCATGAAGCTAAAAACACCGAGGACTTATTTTTCAGGACTTGATAATTTACCAAAATATTTTGACAATTGATTTTGTTTGCATAATTTATTATTTTTTATAGATATTTAAGAAAATAAAACGATCATAATTGCTCCTAATAAGTACAAAAAATACCCAAAAAGTAAAATATCTTCTCAAAGCAACTCATGAAACATTTAATTACATAAATTACATGATGTTTTACTTGGAAAAGGGTGCTAAGAATTCTGTGTAACAACGAGTCTCACATTTTCATATTTCTATAGTAAAAACATTAAACAATAATTGCATATCACAAAACATATCACAATATATACCT
Source organism: Athripsodes cinereus (assembly GCA_947579605.1). Classification (NCBI taxonomy): domain Eukaryota; kingdom Metazoa; phylum Arthropoda; class Insecta; order Trichoptera; family Leptoceridae; genus Athripsodes; species Athripsodes cinereus. The sequence goes on from OX388321.1 coordinate 6,679,904, forward strand.
GGAGCATAAAGATTTTTATTATTTTCAATAAAAGGGTAGCTACCCACAATTTATACGACACGCGACATGTAAAGGGTTTTTCAACAAGGACTTTGTTTTTTAAAACAAAATAAAACAAAAAAATTTGATGAAGATGATTAAAATTTTTATTGAATTACAAAGAGAAAAGTTTGGCAATTATGCATGAAAAATGATATCTGACAAATGTCCACCACGAGCACGCTGACAGATGTCGATTCTTTCATCAAAGTTTTTAATCACTTTTTGGCAAAATGGCGGGACTATTTCGCTAATCACATCACGGATTTTGAGTTTTAAGGCTGCAATCGATTCGATTGGCTCCGTATAGACTCTGTCCTTAACATAGCCCCACAAAAAATAATCCAGTGGCGTTAAATCACACGATCTGGCTGGCCACTTAACAGCTGAGTTTCGTGAAATCATGCGATCGGGAAATTTGGTTTGCAATAAATTGATCGTTTCATTGGCTGTGTGACATGTGGCACCGTCCTGTTGAAACCACATGTCAGTGATATCCACGTCATCAATAATAGGCCAAAATTGAGTTGTCAACATCTTGCGATAGCGTGATCCATTGACCGTTACCGCATTTCCAGTCTCATCTTCGAAAAAAAACGGCCCAATCACGCCTCCAGACCACATAGCGCACCATACAGTGACACGCTGAGCATGCAACGGCTTCTCAATAATTGCTCTAGGATTTTCAGAAGCCCAAATGCGGCAATTTTGCTTGTTGACGTACCCTGACAAGTGAAAATGGGCTTCGTCTGAAAAAATGATTTTTTCAGAAAAACCAGCGGGTTGTTCCTGAATGAATTGAGCGAATCTACGGCGATTTGAATGGTCGTTCGGCTTCAATTCCTGCACCAGTTGAACCTTGTAAGGCTTCAAAGCCAAATCCTTACGCAAAATTCGCCATGTGGTGGTTTTGGATAACCCCAATTGTCGAGAACGTCGAGGAATTGACAAATTTGGATCTGCTTCAACACTGTGGCTCACGGCTGCGATGTTTTCAGTTGAACGACCCGGTCGTACACGCGTTGGTGTTAACACATTTTGTATCGAGCCTGTCGACTCAAATTTAGCGACCAAATTCTTAATAGCGGTCTCAGAAGGACGATTATGTTGTCCGAAAATATCACGAATTTGACGAAATGTCACTTTAGCAGAACCACCATTTTCATAATGGATTTTAATTATTTTAATGCGATTTTCAAGCGAAATTGAATTCATTGCAACAATTGCCAATGCATCCACTACGAATACGTCAAAAAATTAAATGTCAAAACTATCATGTTGCTGGTGTTGCCACAATTAAAAAACAAAGTTCTTGTTGAACAACCCTTTATTTTATGATTGTTCTTATAATAACAGGATTGGTAACTATTTGAGTACTCTCTGTTAAACTCGTAAGGGTTTCAATGCGATTGTGACTTATTGTGTATTGTTTAAAGAAGCAGGCAGGTGAGGTCTCCGGTCTAATGTATTTTAAAGGGTCCATGATTTTCAAGTCAGTTTTTGGAATACTGTATGATGTTGTAAAACAAGATTCAAACTAATGTAGGTAATTTAAAATTATTAATTAACCAATAATGTGTACTTATATGTGATAGTTTTCAATAACGTTTTTGAACATATTATTGACCTTTTCGGCATTTACTAAAGATGCCCTTCTAAAGGATTCCTTAGAATCTTTTATACTGAGATGAGTAATATAATAATCATGACTATCACAAAAACACAATGGGCTGAACTTAAAACTAACCACATTGCCAAAAGTAAACATATGTTCAACCGAAGAAAAAAAAATGCCCCAGATCTCGATTTAATTTTTTTTAAGTTCGATAGATAACCTAAATTTGCAAAAAAAACTTTATTCATATTATAACCCTTCAGATGCCAATAAAGTGAAATAATATAAAGTTTAACAAAAACACGAAAATCATTCGTCACCGTGTGTTGACAAAAACAAGCATCTCGTACATTGAATAGTAATAGAAATGCATCTCCTTATGTCGATTAATCAGTGGTCAACAACCATTGGCAGTTGTTGGTTTAATATGTTTTAAATCAAATTGTTAAATGTTTTAAAATAATCTTGAAATATATCGATAAAATTAAAATAAATTAGTTTGATATTATTAGGAATAAAATCAATTAATATTTAATCTAAATTGACGTGATGATTTTTATGTTTTACTGAACACGAATAAATAAAACAGCTAAATAATATATACCCTAAATAAAAAGTGTCAAAGTTAATCAGAACTGATTAACTTTGACACTTTTTATTATATAAATTTTATATAAATTCAATCGCGAATTCATTCGCTCAGCATGCATGAATAATATTGCGTTTAAAACATGAATCATATCATATTTTTTTATACAATAGAGTTTGAAAATGGTTATAAATTATTACTATTTTTGAAGATTACACACTTTCTTAAAAATTCGTTTTCGAATAGTGTATCATAAACATTACAGTGCAGTGTAATCATAAAGTAAAAAGGGTACTTAAAACATACGCTGTCAAAATAAATGTTCGCTACCTGTGATAAATATTGAACATCTGTCATAGTGCCATATTAAATGTTGGCAAAAACTTGAGGATAATGTATTAGAATCATGTTGTAGAAATGTGTAGAAATTAATGATAGTAATAATAATAATAATATCATACTACGGAAAGAATAATACTGCATATAAAGGGGTTGAGAGTGAAAGTGCAGCTGCTAAGAATGAAATAAAAATAATAATAATATAGCATCGCAATGTGATGGCTGGGGATTGATGGGTTAAATAGGGTTTCTGCCGATTTTTTCAATAGACACTTCTAAAGCTGACCTGTGGTGTTTATTTTGTATAGGTAGATAGTTCTAAGAATAAAATGTGATCTTTGACATAATTGTTTTAGACTTTTATGTACCTACTAGAATTAAAATTTATATATTTTCCTTATGCTTACTGAAATTTTGGACATGATGTAAGCAAATTCCTCTCATAATCAGGTATTTTGCTTTAACTTATTTTCTAAACTCAAGGCTACCCACCCAACATTGTGTGACATGAATAAAAAAATAAATGATGCTTACAAAAAATTCCTAAAATAAATAATTTATCGTAAGTAAAAGTATCACAAATAAATCTCGGACTTACAATATTGAGAGATCTGAGATTCATTACTTTTCGTTTGAGAACTGCTTCACTTTCTGTGAGGGTTTATTTAAGTTAAATTGAAATCCTAAAAAATAATTCATCAGAATACTTAATTAAATGATTAATGATTACCTATGAACTGATCTAGAAATAACTAACCTATTTAATATAATATTTAAATAGAATTTCATTAGTTTTGTAAACAGGAAGTATTTTAAAGGCAGATGAGCACCTTTTTATTCGGATCTCAATAAAAAAAGTCTCATTGGAACTTTGTTTAACGGAATTTTTTGGAGGGAGGCTGTAGGTACCTATTGTAAGAAACTTAATTACTGAACAAATATTTGTGCAGTTGAGCTTTGAGGATGTCTTGACTTAAATACAATGAAAGATGTTTGACTTTTGTTTTTTTTCCATTAAAATAATAATAGCTACAAAGAGGTCTTCTTCACTTTGTTCTTGTAACGTCTTCGATGAGACGAGTTCTTTATTAAGAGCATTGACTACATAATGACATTTAAAACTTATTTCTTAAGATATGTTCATTCATTCACAATATGTATATACATTCTAATACTTTTTAACAGAGATATAAAGTCATTATAAAAATGTACAAAGTTCAATTTTGTGACATTGACAAATGAAGTTAGTCTGCACTTGTGAAACATAATACACTTATGAAATGAATTATTTTCTCAGTAAAATATTGCAAATAACAGGAAATCAAATAAATGATCATCGTGTGATTATTAATGAAATCTTTGCATAGTGAAACTTTTACCACCTTTCTAAAAATCTTACATATAGAAATAGACAAGAGTTTCGCATGATGCTATGATTTAATTTAGTTTTTAATTTTACAAAAGTTTATTCTATTCTATTATTCTGAAGGACATCCACTCATTTGATATAATGTTATAAATTTTTATATGCGTTGGGAGAAGTTATCATTGTATTGTGATATCTTCCAACTTACCCACTGTATAAAGATAAATTAGGGTAATAAAGTATTTACTAAGTATGCCATTCTTTTAACCGTTGTTCTTAATGTGTGTACTTGTGTTGTATGTAGGTACATATAACATTTAATTTAAATGATGGCATCATATGGAGAGTCCGTTAGAAAATGCCATAAGTTACAAGGGACACCCCCATAAGCCACTGGTACCGGTCTACAAGGGGTATTCACATATTATTAGATGCCTATAGTAAGAACAATAATATGTATATTTATACTTATGAAGTTGACGATAATTGCATACCTACTTAACATGACGGCATGTTCCTCGCAGGATAGGAAAAGGAGTCAAATGTATTCGAATATCATATATATTTATTTATTGTATTTTGGCACCTTCAAATGTTGAAATATCTTTATTTCTCGGATATTTCAGGAGTCCAAGGACTCCTATTTATCCGTTTAGGTGAAGATTTTTTTTTAATATTTGGACTCTCTATTCTAATACAACTATGCCAGTGTTTTGATTTCAGAAGATTTCAGAAATCAGAAGATTTAAAATACGCAATCAACGTAAAGGTCGTCCTTTCTTTACAGTAATGTGGTGTTCTCACTTTGGCGAATATCGCCAGGGCACCTAAATATCGCCAGCCATTTGAACCGTGTGAACAAAATGACTGCTAGTCTGAAACGATAAAAACCAGTAGAAACGATATCGTCTCGAGTTGACCATCTTCCAACTTTTTCTCTGGTTGAACGATTTGCGCATGCGTAGATGTGCGCGGCGTCCGTGAAAACTTTCTAACCTATAAATTTTATGTTTCCCGCTTCGTGACAGCTATTATCTTTGTTGTTGGTTTGTGGCGTTTGTTACCTTAATTAAAAGGCACCTTTAACCTCTAGTATAACATTTTCGACTAAAAATAAACACTTCGCGATCTCCATCTCGACGTCCGCCATTTTGAAAACAATGTCAAAATCAAAGCGCATCTGACAGATCGTTTCTATATCGATGGACTGTGTGAACAGGTGTGACGATCAATGGGCGTACGGCGAATTTTGTTTTTTCGCCTGGCGATATTCGCCAAATGTGAACACCCCATAAGACGTTCAGGAGTGGCGACAGAAATACAGAAAAGTGAGTCAAATTAAATCACTAGAAAAACGTTAATGTTTTAATTTAGCTGTTCTAAAAAATGCTTTAAGCAACAATTTGCCACCCTTTTTTCTTTCTTTAGGGTAATCTTAAACCCATTCTAGGTTTCTAGAAGGCATTGTTTAAGATGTAAATTTTTTTTATTTTTTTCTATATATTGTATTGTTACTTACAAATGAAACTATTATAAGCAATAGAGGCCAAACATTATCACATGCAAACGAACAGTGGGCGAGTTATTGCAGTATTGCATTCTCTTGCAACTAAATAATTCATCTTTATTAGGAAACCTTCCTATCTACTGTATTATTGTTTACTAACTTATCGATGATGATGATGATTATGGATGATTTTGTTTTGACGCCGTTTAACAGTCCCTAGACCGTCTCAAGGGCGACTTTCGGACGGACGGACGACACACTTTCGAATATCGACGCTATTTTGATTAACCACAAGGGCACCCCATAAGTTCATACATAATGTTTATGTTATTATGTATGCATAATACAGTATAATGTGGGCATGTTGTATCGTGTCATGTTACAATGTGTGCAAAAACAAATAAAACATCTTTCAATCAGATTCAGGTAGCAAACACAGGATGGAATTAGAAATGTATAAAATGGGTGAATTAGGTTCAAAAATAAATTTGAAATGCTGTTAAATCTAAAAGAAGCATTCTTAGCCTAAGTAAGTGTTACAAAGAAAAAATAAGAAAGAGTAAGAGCTTGTAAATGTTACAAAGAAAGAGTAGGAGAGAAACCATATTCGAACTACAAACCTCAAAGTTGGAAGTTCGAGAGACAACTATAATGATAATTTATTTTATCTATGCATTAGCGGTATATCCCACAAGTGGGTTAGCCAGCTGACTAAATGCACGCAATAAACAATCAAGTTGTCTTCTCCGTGCCTGAAATTAATTAAAACATTCTAGATGGGTGGCATACTTCATCGCTGAATCACAGACTGTGTCATAAACGTGATGTTTACCTCTTTAATATGCATATTTAATTTATTACAATTTGATAATTATAAATTCCTGTTAATTAAAATTTGGTTAGCATTATCTAATATTTTCTTCATATTAGCCCTAAAAACAGATTGAATTCACCCGACTACTTACCCGAAGAAAACGTTTAAACAATAGACACTGCGTTAACATCAAGACATATTTATTTCCTCGATGGTATGTGTTATAAGGCAATGTCTAGGAATTTCTCACAATAAATTTCATACTCCAATCACGCTCTCTAATTACTCGGCTACTCTTATCAAAGAATAGCAATTCAGATATATTAAAGTCAAGTATATTTAAATGCTTTTATATAAGTTTCTGTAATTAAAAAAATTATATATCTAAAATGTGGTTCTGTCAAAGTTTGACTTCTGCTTATCTCAACACAAAGAAAATGATCGATTTATATCCCGGGCGGGATGTAGACAAAAAATTTGATCACAGCCACGCGCCCTGCATCACCTTTCATTGAAATAAATAAATAAATAAGGTCAAAATAATAATAATAAACAACCCTCAGATCTCTGCAAGATATCTATGATTCAGCGTGACGTGTAGATCGTTGCCAGTATAATAAAAACCGCCCACATCTTGCGAAAAAGGAAACAATAGAACACGTTTTTTTATTAAGGCAATCAATTAATGACATTCGAATTATAAAGTTGAACAGTGATCGTCAACTTACTCGTTATTGATATTCTTTGAATTGAATAAAAATGTATTTTGACTAAAGCTTTCCAGATTTAATTACGTGTTTGTATAAAGTATGCAATGTCCATTATTTTCATAATTTGATAATTATTCCAGTTTTTTTTAAATCAATTTAGATAATTTTTTAAATAAATATACAGGTAAACATTTTCTTAGCTTGCGCACACAGTTTGTTCTATGGCTATTCTAAGTTTGAAAAATGTTGAAATACAGGAACTTATTAACTAAATAGACACCTAATTAAAAGAAAAACAGTGATAACATTATGAAAAGGTTGCAAAATCATTCTTGTTTATAAAATATATTCTTATTTTTGAAAATTTACTTATTCTATACTGTTAATTTATCACAATACAAATAATTTTAAAGACAAATGCATTCAAATTAAATACAATCTTTATCGCAAAGGCGCACAATTTTCCTCACGAATCAATTGTTGAGTACCGCTTTTCATACAGTAGTGACAATATTCAATGGAGACCAAAATAAATTTGATCTATTTCTTTTGAATAACAAAAATTTGTTATTGACAATACATAGAGAGGCAATATTCTTGATAAAATCAATCAAATCAAATCCCAATCTTACATAATAGACATCAAATAATAATAATAATTGAGTGATCAGTCTATTATTTATTATTCTCTTTTTATAATAATTATAATAAATAGATAAATAGTTGTATTACACAATAAATTGAGCTGACAGAATAAGATTGATTCGTGTATAATACTCTAGAAGAATGTAAGTTTTAAGTGAAGGACAAAAAAAATGTAAGAAATAATAAATTGTCCGTATAAAATTGTATCACAATGCAGTTTATATAAAGAAAAAATGAACTACTATATAAATTCGTTTGTACTTTAATAATATATTCTTACTTTTAAATTATGTTATTTGAAAGCGTGCCCTACAAGTGAGGTCATCAGAAATTTTATTGTATCTTAAGCAAGTGGATGTTTTGCGATAAGTATGTCTTTCATTTTTAGGAAAAGTAACATACTTTATCCATGAATTTGACATGACAGATGCTTTTGACGTGTTATATACTTAAACCTGCCTTTTTAGTATAGCGTTCTTCTTTGCATCTTCTTTTAATATGAAGATCTTCGTTTTGCTCTAGTTAAAACCTATATATATATATATATATAAAAACACATCTTAATTTCAACCACCCATCCTGAATGTCTTAACTTTTAGTTGTCACGAAAAGGACAGCTTGCATGTGTATTACATGCAGCTCGTTTGCTGGCTATCCCACTTGTGGGATATGCGGTGATGGCATATGTAGTAGTAGAAGAAGTTTAATACATTTGTATCGGATCCATTTTTTTAACATCATCGAGTATTTTACGACTTATGTGTTATAGAGACACACGCACCTTGATTCCTTAAATGTGGTTTGTAATCTAAGTATTATTTTATGTATAACTAAGAATATATTCGATGTAGGTCCATTTAATTTCTATGACAGCTGGTAATCGTATCAGGTTACCTCACAAAAGACAAAAGATTTATCATCTTCTCCCCCACGCAAGATCTATCTGGTGATCTATAAAGTCGTGTTTCATTATTTTATTTATCTGGTGGTTAGAACTATTGACCCAGCTAGATCATAGGTACTAATGTAATATTAATATTACTGTAAAACCTTAATAGGTATATAGGTAATATTTTTTTTTTATAAAAGATATATCTGGGTTTTGTTATAAACCCAAATACAACCTTATACTCCTTTCACAGTAAGCTAAAAGCTTGTGTCGTGAAAGGGGAGTTTGCCGGCACCTGGGATCGAACCACGGACCCCTTGTTCACGAGGCCGAGACTCTACCTCCAGGCTACCGACGAACTAATGCTTTTTTACATATGCTTTTGTTTTAAATGTTAACTATGTAATTGTTTTTAGCGTTAAATATATGGTAGATCGTATAATTGATTCGATATATCGTAAATTTTTCGAATTGTACCATAGTACTTTTAAGTTTTGAAATATTGGAAAAAAACATAACATACATAATTATTACAAATTAACGTATAGAGAGTAATGAATATCAAATAACCCAGTATCATTAATATATTAAAATGTCCTAGATCTCTGAATTTAAGATGTTAGAAGTACAATATAATAAATAATTAAATCTTAAAACTGCCTTTTAGAGAACACTCGAAAAACCATTGCAGAAAAGAGACTTATAATTCTACTCTAGAAACCCCATTGTGTAAAATTTAGTTCATTTACTTATTCATTAAGGTTAAACAGATTACCTGCAGATAAAAACATAGGTACAAGTTATCTCCTTTGTGCCAATTAAAGTTAAAGATATTCGAGATGCATGGTATATTTCATCGCTGAATTAAATAGGTATATTAAATTCATGGTGTTTTATGAATACCTGTCTTTTCCAAGACAATTTTTTTACTGTGGAGTCCAAAGATCGAATTTTGTATTGCATAAAAAATATTAATGCTTAGTATCTGCTTATAGTTAAGGAAATATAGTAAAGTACTTGGATAATGACTTTACATCGCCACCTACAATATTAGTATGCCATTTGTTTGATGTCATATAACTCAAATACGAGGAACGAACCATATTGTATTATAATGTATTCATTCCTACTCAATTACCACAAAAGAAATATGTAATACATAATAACATTCGTATATACCGTTAAATATAAAATACTCGTATTATCAACAAAAGTAATTAACCAGTAGGTGTGTTAAATTAACCTAGAAAAAAACCTTACATTAAACATCGCGGTATAATTCAGTGGCGGAACTAGACTATTTATACTGGTCACGTTTTCGTAATAAACATTTTTTAGTCATTGATACAAGGGCGTACTCAGCATGTTTTCTAGAAGACAGTTTTAAAAAAAAATCATTTAATAAGACCGGTGGATCTTATTTTGCTTACAGTTTTCACAACTTTGTATATGAATTTCATAAAACATCCGACATTACAAAATTGCACTACGAATATCAGGAATTGATATATTTTGTTATGAGAACTTCAAAACCAGATTTCTATAATACGCTCTTGTACTGATATCTCGTATAATCAAATAGAAATTGTATGGAATAAGTTTCATAAAAAAAAGATAGAAATCCTGGTCTGAAATCTCGTAAGTTTATCCAGAGTTAGGTAGGTCCTAGAAATTTTACAATTAAGCATGAAATTATGTAGACATGCGTTTGTATTTTCCATGTATGAATAGCTTCACTTCATTGTAAGCATAAGGTGCTTTTTTGCCTGCATGTAAAACACGCCACTGATATTCCTAAACGTAAATAGTATATTTGGTCTTGACATGCCGTAGCGAATTTCTGACCATCTGTTTTAAAGACTTCCCCTTTCAAAAGCCCTCAACACAATCCTATTAATATATTATTGTTATGTGTTCTTATTTTTAGATTGTTTCTATTAGTGTTATTGTTTTTTTGCCCACTTTGGCCCTTGCTTTGGGGTCAGTCATAACACCCGGAAACTTGGTAAGGATATTGACCCGCATATCAAGAAATATTTTTTTTATTAAAGTTCATTTTTATCACAGATGTACAAGATAAAGTTGGTAGGTGTACTTTGTTTCATGTCTTATAGTTATGTAGTTGTGTATTTTTCGTATATTTTTATGAAAAGATATGTATAAATCTTAATGATCGTAAAATAAACAGTTTTTTTTTCTATAAATTTGTTACAATAAACATACTCGTAATCATATTGTGGATGAAATTTTAGATGATTGATTTTAGAATAATGATTCTTTTCGCAATAATACATTTAATCTTGTTGATAATGGCGAACTTGAGGCAATATCTTACAGCTATCCGAAGATAATACAGATAATACAAAACGTACAAAAAAATTATCACAAATATACTCAAAATATGAAAAGTTAAAAAAAATATATGAATAGACTGAGAATGTATCGAGTTTATAAAAATATTTCTTTGAGTAAATCATCTAGAAGAAAAAAAGGAAAGTTAAGAATGTAGTCGAGCAGATCTTCTAAATATTTTCTCCCTATCAGAACAATAGAAAAGAAAAAGGAGGAGTTTTAGAAAATTTAAAGAAACTTCACAAGAAACCGCCTGTGTAATAATTCATTTATCATTACCAAGCAAGCGCAAACAACCTATATTAAGGTTTTCTAGAGGACGATGGGTATTGGATATAAGGAGCAACCTGTTGGCCGTGTGAGGGATGGGAAACACCCTCTAAGAACGTACCAAGAAACGAAACGACCACTTGTGGCAGAGGGGTGGGTTTTCTTGAGAAACTTCAATACAAGGGTCTTTTGTAGTGAGCTGAAAAATATACATATTTAAATAACACTAAAATAATTTTCGGTTATAAAATATTATGTTTTTCCTTTCTGTTACTTATCAGTACAGAATAAAATATTTTGTGACGCATTTTCTTAATTTTCTTTTGTTGTGTTAAAAAATGATATGTAATATCTACAATTCTACACGATCAGTTATGCCATCCATTCTGTATTTGTTAGCATGTTTATTACATGCATTTATTTGATTGGCTACCCCAGCTGGAGATGTTGTGATGGTATAAATAGATTAATGAAAATTGTCGTATTATCATGACATTGTGATGAAAAAATATTCGAAAGAAATAAGGAATTATTTAGGTTAAGAAAATGTATTTTAAGTACACTAATAAAGTCTCACTCCACCCCTTACACAAGTTTATCGTCTTTACAACCCTAATGGGCTGTTTAACGGGACGCTTTAACTCCGTAACCCCAACCCCTGACTTTCTTCAGGAAATCTTACATTAGTAATCTGATTGTCACACTCCATATATCATGATATCTTATTAACTGCGGGGGTGCTTTAGGAATTTGTATCGCAAGTTTAAAAACGTATTTTTCTTTTACCCTTATATTTATTTTACCCGAAAATAAAAATGTTTTGTTTTTTATAGGTTTGCGGTTTAATATAAGTACACGATTTAAATAAGACATTTTTCAAGGAATGTTATAGGTGTTTTTGCGGTAATTTTTCATTTTCATAAATACTTACATAATTGATAGCGACAATATTACTTTAAACTTTTGTACAGCACCGTTTTGTGAAAAATATTTATGGGCTACTGAAAACGATGGTACAAAAGTTTTAAAATAAACACATAACTTATAAAAAAATCAGCGATGTGGTTTGCCAAGTATTCTAAATAATATTTTTTTAATACAGTTTTCACTCGAAGCGTCCTCTTATTACCTATGTTGAGGTAGTTGATGTTATTTATGAGTGTTTTCACGGGGCTAAGACTACAAGAGAACGAAAGACTAAACGAATAGTAGATGGGTATTTAACAATGGATGACACATGGTCGGGTGAGGGATGAAAAGCTTACGTATGTATGTGTTTGTGTTGGAACTTGTAAAAGCACTTTTATGATATATATAATATATAATACTTATTTATACTTAAGTACATCATGATGAACTAAATATTAAACTGAACTCTTTTATGGAAACACACTACTGGAAAAAACTCATTCAAAACTTACAGAGTGTCCTTTTTATTGGATATTTTTATTTTCCAACTGTGTTTCACGACACAAGTTTTTAGCTTACTGTGATAGGTTGTATTTGGGTTTATAACAAAACCCAGATATATCTTTAAAAAAATATACTTGCATTAATTATTAATGTTAATTGTAAAACTAACTGTTTTTAACCTTCTTATTACACAGATCAAATTCATTTCTTCTAATCAACAGAAATCATCTTTTACGGCGGTGAAAGAGTATGACATTCCTCGATTTAAAATTTGATTATAAAGTCATTTTTCAATAATATTTAACAAATTTAATATTTAACCGTTTAGTTAAATTTTACAGCAGAATCTAGTTAATATAATAACATTCCTTTGACTGAAGAACCCTTGTATTTTTGTTTTCATCAACCTATTTTTTATTGATTTTTATGTTTTTGTACCATAAAGGCAGTTTTGGCCGTATATTCTGTTAATAATTGGGCAAGTTTGATTATACTAAAAAATCCTTTATTCAATGAATTTCTCATACCATCATCATCATAAAAAAAAATCAACACAAATATGCCATTTCCATAGTCACAAAATGAATAAACATCACGTAAATTTGAATCATGATGTATGTGATATATGGGGTTAGTTGGTCATAGTGGTTGTGGTATAAGAATAATATCTCATAATATGAAATAATACATTCAAACATACGTTGTAGGTATATTGTATCACCAATTGTATTGTACCAAGAGTAAGTATAGAGCTAGTAAAACAATACTCGTAATAAGTAAAATATTACAATTCTTTAATAATAATAACGACACAATAGAACCTTGATTAAATAATAGATTCATAAGGCACTGCTGAAAAAAACAAGATTTTAGGAAGGATTGTTTCGACATTTGAAGATTTCGTGAAAATAGAAAACATAACATACATAGATTGAGCTAGTCCCAAACTCAGCTATGAATCTTGTATTATGGGTACTTCTCTACCAGTGGGGTACTATGGGTAAAAACTCGACTAGTTGAAGTTTCGATAAAAAAATGGCATTCTCGTAAAATTTGTTAAAAATTGCAGTTGTAGACAAACCTTTCCACTACAAATTACAAGATTACTAGAGCTCGTTTAAAATTTGTCTATGATATGATCCGGCCTAGTATTTTTGTATTAATTAATCTGTATAAATGGTATTAGCTATTATTTAGGTAATACCTAATATGTAAAAATTTCGCAAGTATATTACTTACTGATTACTGTTAGCCTACAACTCTCCACTGATGGATATAGATTTCTTCAAAATCTTTCGTCACAAACAACACGAACTCACAGAGAAGACGTATTCATAGAGAAGCATCGAAAAACCTTAAATGTATTATTAATAAAGGATAATTCTTCAATTCATTGAAACATTCGTAACGTATCAAACACTTTTTTAAAAAAAAAAATATATCTGGGCTTTTGTTATAAACCCAAATACAACCATATACACAAACATATTTTTAGTAGTAGTTCAAAATATGTTTGACATCTACACTTCTAGTAAGCAAAAAATCCAGTCCCCGACATCCAATTGTGTCAAAAAATTCATAACATAAACCATATACACCTTTCACAGTAAGCTAAAAGCTTTTGTCGTGAAAGGCGAGTTTGCAGACTTCTCTTTGCCTATCGAGGTTTTAGTGTATTTATCTCGGTAGGTACATCTAATATTGCATGAGTGAAGAATGAAAGTAGAATGTATCTTCCTTCATATTATTATTATTCATTCCTAATAATAAAAGTAATGTATGTGTAATGTACAACTTATGATACAACAATACGATATTATTATTACCTACTTCATATTGCACTTACCTACCTATGTATATATATTTCAGACTTATTCCGAGTTGTATTCCTATATAATATTTCGTACTTTGTTTATTGCTTCGGTTGGATTGATGAGAAAAGTTCGAGTGGATATGTGGTTTTATAATATCTATATTAACATCAAATAGTGTGGTATTCTTTAAGTATTACATTTAGTTATTCATTTTCACCAATAAATAAAACATATATAGTAAAAAAGTATTTGTGTGAATCTTGCTAAATCTATTGAACAGGAGCTTAAATCTTAAATATTTTATTTTAAAGTATTTGAAATGATTTTAGTAATTATGAATAATATCTTGAATCAAGAATATCTAACAAACTACAAACAAAAGTGCCTTGTTAAACGTTTATTAACAAATTATTATTAGTTTCTGCTGCCGTGTCCGAGCAATCCTCTTTTTAGAGCGCCATTCTTGTGAAAATAACATTAGGTAATTGAAAAATGGTGGCTCAGTTGGTATATGTAAATTCGATTTGAATACATATAGCTCGTTTTGTACTTTGTGTTTCCAAGATGTTAAATAGACAAATTTGTGAGTAAAAAATATTGAAACAAAGTAATTAATCTCAATCTAATTATCCCAGAAGTTTCTTGAATTAACACATGTACGTAGTTCACATTGTAGTCGTATTATTCTATAGACAACTAGAAATGTCAAATAACGAAGAATCTTTAATAATTACTACAGTTTTTCTGTATTAAAGGAAAACATTGGCAAAACAACGCACAGTTCATAACACATGCTTACAAGTATGTATTACAATATTGTCAGTATACGCGTGTGTATACGTTGCATTATTGGGCATGAGGTCCCTTTCACAACAAAATATATTTATGTTCTTTGAATTTTTCTTTTCGCTATTTGGAATTTCCAGTCAAATGATGATACCGTAATGTGCACGATGTTCCATCCATCATAGACTATATACAATAAATTGTTTATGCTATAAGCATTATAAGAGGTAACATAAATTTATAACCTACATATGTTGAGTTGCAAAAATAATGTGAAATAATATTATAAATAACTTCGAAGCAAAATATTGCATTATCATGCTATATAACTCATAGCAATCGTGTGTCAATAAAATGAGAAATTTATAACGTCTAACTTACACAGATATTTTCGAACTGACTTGAAAACCAATTCGATCGTCGATGCGAATTTCGTCATAGTATAAAATGGGCTAAAGTTTCAGTAGTACATATATGTAGGTAGGTATCTATACTAATGTAGGCCTTATGTAAACATACATAGATAGAGATATATACCTTCATATTACGTAAAGCCAGAGGCGAAACTAGTAGTGAGTAGTCTAATAAAAAGCCTACGCGGTTACTAGTAAGTTGTATGGGTATAAATGAATATGCGAAATAGAGAGGGATGAAAAAAGAAACAACATATTTTTATTGCTTTGGATTAGAATTCATAAACATCCCATATAATTATAATTCTAAGAAATCATGAAAAATAATTAATATTTTTCTGCTTTCTCTTTCTAATGACTGATGATTTAAAATAATAGAACTACCTATCATACTTTTATTAACGATTTTCTATTTCCGATTGTTGTGAAAGAAAAAATAAATGTTTAAAATTAGATCACTATCCTTCTAGGGAACAATTTGATCTATCCAATCACGGCGTCTTCAATAAGTCGGTGGTATACAAAAAACACTTATGTTGTTCTTTTCAAAATACCGCCCTCTGTACATTGAATTGTATAACAGATATGTTTATGATACTTTGTATTGATTTGAAATATTGTAACCAATGTAGGTACAGTAAAAAATGAAATAAATATATAAAAATACTAAAATTCAGGGTTTTTGGTGTAGGGTAGGTACCCTATCGTCATACATATGAAAAAAATAATGTAAAAAATAACATACAAAATTGTTTTTTTTTTAATTATATTTTTGACCCACTCTTAATAATTTGTATCTAAATGAATGTGTATAAGAGGAAAAAATCCTCTTTCAATGATAATACGGCGTAATATAGGAATAAGAATGAGAGATTATGTGGGAACAATAGAGTGCAGAGAGAAGGAAGAACAAGAATAGGTATATTATGTAGGTACATATTACATATTGTGATAATAATATGAGCAAGCCAGCAGCTAACATCCAACGTTACCCAAGTTATTGGAGAAGGGGCGGGAGGAAGAGCATCCCATACACACTCCGCACTAGATAATGATATTTTACATATAGGTATATAGGCTGCTTCTACCTACTGGTATATACTATTCAGGGATGCGAGAAAGAATTTTCAGTTTCAATATCAGCATCTGAAAATATGGATTTAACTTTGCGAAGATTTCTTTTTTTATTAAGATGATAAGATA
Source organism: Athripsodes cinereus (assembly GCA_947579605.1). Classification (NCBI taxonomy): domain Eukaryota; kingdom Metazoa; phylum Arthropoda; class Insecta; order Trichoptera; family Leptoceridae; genus Athripsodes; species Athripsodes cinereus. Next base: position 6,696,668 of record OX388321.1, read on the forward strand.
TACTTATTGCTTTCCATATCTCTTCGTTTAGTGTTTTGTGAAATTTTTCATACAAACAACATAATTTTCGGAATACTACAAAATCTCTGAAATCAAATGAATGTTAAACATGAAAAAAAGTGAATATATAAATTACGTATTTCAAAAGATTGATATATAATTTAAACTCAAGAACTCGACCATAATCGACCAATATCGATCTGCGGCGTCAGATCAACATCACCGGCTTCAGACGCAAAATGAAAGCCATCGTTTTCACCGGCGCTCTTGAGGTGAAGACGGTAAAGCGGCACCAAAGAAACTAATCATACAACATCATTATCATCATCACAAAAATTAATCTAACCGAAAGCTGTTTAAAATATAATATTAATTTAAATTTCCCAATTTTCAGCCCTGTTGTATAAGGGCTTATTACTTCATCAAGATATTATACTGAAGAACACATACATTTTAACTGCATACCTATATTTGGTACTAATATTAATATCATACGTATAATGTACCATAATAGCTCTACTACATGTGTATTTACTTCAAACTAGGTTCATAATACGAGTAATAGATGGTGGTATAAAACGACCGCACTGCATAGAGTTTCAATACAATAATTCTACCAGAGTTACATAGAATAATATATTCAGTTTCCAAATACAGAGACCATACACACATTTTCTCCTTAAGTAACATTTGGTATTCAATATTAATTATTAAATAATGGATTGTTTATCTTACTGTGTAACTTTGTTATTGTTTACAATATGTAACATAAATGACACAAATGCTTTTATATGAATGTTTAGACTAATTTTAGTAGAGTGGGTAATTTTGATTAGAAGAATCTGGCTCGTAGTTAGTTGAAAGTATCAAGAATTCGCGATAAATTCATCCTCTGTATATTGATCGAATTTAATATGAATGTATTTTGTTTTATGAAAGCATGCAAGCAATATGCATTGTTTTTATGTTTAGTAAAGAATGGATAAACAAATATAAATCGATTATCCATTAAATTATTGTTATTTTCAATGGGACAATGCATTACAAAAAATAACGAGGAATGTTAAGAAGGTGTTTATATTTGTTTTAAGATTGAAACTGTGAACTTTTTTCAATAAAATTTAATAAAGTTAATTAATTTTCATATAATTGAATTTCATTAAAACATTAACATGTTCATACTCGTATACTTAAAATTAAAATACTTAAAATTTTCATCGTTAAACTAGGGTAATACTTCTATTGTTATTTTTCCGAACTCGAAAATTCGGTTATGTAAGTCTTGCAATAACAGTACTGAACCACAAATGAATGATAAAAATATGAAATGGAAAATAAGTACCAAAGCCTTCTTAAGGCGACATTAAAAAGCAATGAAAAAACAGCTCGATTCTCACCACTTGCTAATTACATTACTTACAAATTACTTAAAACACCTTCAAAATATTTATTATTAACAAACAAACCACTGTGTTTTTATGTAAACATAACAAGTAATTTTCTTTATAAGTAAAAGCTCCCTCCCTCCCGTCACACGCTCCTTGACTTACTCAAGTTTCGGGAACATAATATCCTGACCGGAAGTTAATGTATTTACATAAATATATGAAATAAGTATTTTGTAGTAGTGGAATTAGAATAATAGTAATAAAAACTATTACAAACATCCATTACAAATGTACCTTCAATAATACAGTCCTACTTAATGACATTATTACTTATTGTTTGTTGTACACCTAAAAATCCCATACATTTTGTATTATCACATTCAGACCTGATGCGTTGTAATAAAATTTTATTATGAATCAAAATTTATTTAATTTTTTTTAATGATACATAAAATATTTGCTACTACCTACTACTATACCGGTAGATATAATATTCATGATAAATCAAGGAATTGGCGATTTACGAATTATTCGTTGTGGGTGGATTGATGATAGAATAAATTAGCTAACGTTTTGGTACATAAATACGTTCCGACATAATAATTTTTAGGTTTTCATCCGAATATTTAACACTGTTTCGTACTGTAGATATGCATTTTCTTTTACGTATACGATGATTCAAATAAAAGTAAGCTTTTTAAAATTATCATCTTCTTCTCCTTGGGCATTTATTAGTCCTACATGGTGGTGGGGTCTGTCTTTCTTGTTTTATTTCGCCACTTGGATCTGTCATGAGAAACATCGCAGTTCTGCAAGTCTTGTCTCACTACTTCACGCCATTTGCATTTAGGCCTTCCTCTTGGCCTCTTGCCGGCAATCGCGATACATACAAACTTTTTTAAATTATAAATTATAATACATTACAAAGTAAACATTATGAATTATATTTTCGTAAAGAGTCAATTATTTTCCAATAAATAACATTACCTACATACATAAATAAAAGTTGATCAAAACATTCTTCTAATTAGAAGAATGAGCGGATGCAAGAAGAGTGTTGTGGACAGAATGCACGTGAATAAACTACGATGGTTTGGACGTGTTGAACGAATGAACGAGGTAAGAATGACAAAGAGGATATACTTGTCTGAAAGAAAGAGTGTGAGGAAACGCGGGCATCCGAGAACCACGTGGCTTGATCACGTGGATCAAATTCTCAAGGACGGCCGCGTGTTGAGTAAGAGGAACCGACGTGCGAAGGAAGTGTGTAAAGATAGATCTGTTTGGCGTTCCGTTCTCTCTGCCTACCTCACTTGGGATGCGGCGTGAGTGATCAAAACATTTCCAATAGTTTTTCTTTAACTGTTGCACAATTAAATTGAAAAATACCGTTTATAATAAGATATATAAAAACTTGAGGTTGAATGTGTTAAGAATTTCCCAAGCACCGGTATATCACAGTAACAGCGGAGGGAAGGGTGAGACAGGATATACCTGGACAGAAACCGGATGTGGCGGTGTGTGCGCTCTATTACATATTACTGCTTGCCGACAATAAGAATGTTTCCGGTGTGCACCTACACCTACATCTACTTATTTTCATTCTCCATACATACATAGATGTATGACTTCAAGTCACGCACTGTACACTTTGAAAGCGTAATCACTGTTTAAAAGAAGTCGCAGTCACAGGTTGTAGCTTATCACCTTAATAATAATAATTTTAGGACTTATTCTAATTTTTAATCTTTCAAATGAAAACATTCCTCTAGAAATTGATAGGAACATCATGAACGTATTTTTTTATATATAATTTAATAAGTTTCATTTTAGTGGATAGTAATAATGATTCACTGAAAATAAACTGGAATACTATTTTATCATACATTCTTCACATTTGAATATTTATTAGATTGTCCATAATTTTACTCTATTTATAACGTTTCTATTTATAATTTTTCAAAACTATCTCTAAAAGATCAAGAATCAGTCAGTTCAACACCTTTTTGATATTTTTGTCATATTTTTATTTATTTAAAAAAATTGTTTGAAATTGTTAAACAGTTAATCCTTTCAAAATAAATATAACCTTATTTCAATTCACTAAAATTTAGTATAGAATGTAAATAAATAAAAATTCTTCAAATCACAAAAAAATGTGACTGTGATTTTCTTTACCCGTTAAAATCACATATCTCCAAGTCACAGAATATAATACTCAAAGTCACTAGTGGTGACACCTTGTCTTTCCTACACATTATGATTACCTCATTACGGCTGTTGAATTAGGCAACTATTATTATTATTACTACCACTACACTACACTGTATATGTATATGTACAATACTACAATAATAATTACTAACACTATTACAATAACAGCAACTTGTCGCACGCTCGTTCAGGTGAGTCGACAATACATACATACTCGTACTTACTATGTGCATTGTTATTGTATTAGAATCAGTAGTAGTGGGCGCCGATAATTAATCGCGGTTTTCTATTATTATAATAAATCTCGAAATATAAAAAAATAAGTACTTTTTATAATTTTTAGTATCATTCAGTAATAAAATATAATATGTCATTAAAAATATTTGTTCATTTGTAACACAAACCCCTAAGATTATAATTTGAGTTAATATATTCTCTAGAGGTAGATTCATGAAATTATCTGAACAATATCCGTAATTTTTGTGGTCAACGAATACTGAAACATGAAGAATCATATTGAAGTTTAAGTAGTTCATGTTCCGTACGAAAATATACTGTTAAAATATGACGTGATAAGCTTCATCTATGGCTTCAATCACTTATCGAACAAACAAAATGGAAATCTTAACTGTTTCCTGTTTTTTTTTTATTATTTAACCAAGAGACGAACCTAAAAACTCTTAAATGAAATACCAGATTTCATTCACCATCAAATTTGGTGTCTGGATTTCATATAGCAGAAAAAATAGCTTAAATATTACAAATTCGAAAGTTATTCTTCAAACTCACACATCACCTGCTTTCTCCAACCCTTCCATAAAAAAGTGTGAATAAGAGTCAAAGGATGTGGATTACAACTCCTTTCAAAATAATTACCTTTTGACTGCCACTCCCACCTCTCTATTGAATGTTTTGTTATATCTTCAGTAAAATATTTTTATATGTAATTCAAGTGTATAATTATCCCAGTTGGCGTATGGGCGTAGAAACATCACACCCAGAAACGTGCCGAATGTAAAGTACCCACATTCACATCAGTAATTGCATATTAAATGTTAGTTTAAAAAATACAATAAAAAATATTACAGTTTGACATTTACATTGTTAATATGGTGGATGTATCGTATTTACCATTTATTAGTGTAGAACTCATTGTTTTTGCTCTAAATTTGGTAGAAGCATACACATATTTTGAGTATAAGTACTATTACTATACTATAATATAATATATCCTCACGCGGTGTCCCAAATGAGGTAGGCAGAAATAACGAAACACCGTATAGATCTATCCTTACATATTTCTTTCACTTCTACATTCTTCCATTTTTTCATACACGTACGCCGATTTCTCTAACTCAACACGTGGCCGTCCTCAAGAATTTGATCCACGTGATCAAGCCTCGTCGTTCTTGGACGTCCGCGCTTCCTCATACCACACCTCCTCTTTCAGATAAATACATTCTATTCGTCATCCTTTCATCTTGCATTCGCTCAACATGTCCTGTAGGTACATTGTAACTTTTTACACGTATTCTGTCCACAACACTCCCCTCACATCCGCTCATTCTCCTGATATCCTCATTTTTAACTCTATCTCGCTACGTTTTACCAACCATTCTTCTCCGTGGTAGAAGTAGTAGTATAAATATAAAATTTATAGTATTAATAAATTTGACTGGAAATTTCGTGTCCTTTTTGTCTTTAGAATTCGTGTATCGGGTAATTTACCGACAGTGATAATATTAACGATTACAAATATTGTCAACTTGCACGCAAAGATGCGAGGTATAAAATACATTTAAATTATACACCCCATGCACGAGTACAAGGGATGAAGATCTGATAATATGACGGGAGGAAATGCGTGTCTGTAATGAAGTTTGTAAAGTATATATATTTTGTTTGCAACCCTTTTTTTGATGTATAACACATAATGTTTTTTTAATTTACCGTTACGGTGTGACAGTTCTATGATTTAAATTAATAAGTAAATAGTACATAGTGCCATCATTATTTAAATACTATTGGTCATAATTAAAATATTTGTTCTATGTCAACTATAACATTTCAATGGTAGTAATTGAAACGCTTTAGTAATAATCAGTTAATAATAGTTTAAAAATAATGACAATGAAATATTTTTATTTTTGTCATAGCAGGATCTACGATCTACGAGCCCCAAGCCGACCTGCGAACTTCCGCATGAAAGTCTAAAGCTTTTTTTAAACAATATTTACACGTTTCTACAGTGTTTTAAATCATAATTTATTCAAAAATATAAAAGATATTTCTATTGCACTTATATATTTTATACTCGTAGAAGTCAGATATTCGTATAACAATATGAATAAGACAATAATCGTCTTCTATTCAGCGATAAGGTATGCCATTCATCTTGTTTATTATAATTTAATACAGAAATGATAACTTGCTATGAGGTTTGCCATCCATCCTGAATGTCTTAATTGATCCTAATTTTTGTTGGCACGGAGAGGACAGCTTGCATGCTTATTAGGTAGGTACATATGTAGCTGGACTGCTGGACCGCCAGGATAAACCGTGATTGATAGTAGTAGTTTCTTGTATGTTTATTGTATGCAGTTAGTCTACTAGCTGACACACTTGTGGAAGATGTTGTGAAAGTATAAATATATGTTCAATTTCGTTTATTTCCTCGAATAAGCAAATGTTACCACCCGATAGTTAAATTTGCTAGTTAACTAATGGTTAGACAGTTAGTTAAATGCCGGCATTCAATTGAATGCCTAGTCCTTTCGTTAAATCACAACGACGCGTCAAACGTTTAACATTCTGCCTGATTGAAGCTAGCCTGATTTGTTGAAATGTAATTACTTTTTTTGGCACTGTGGCGCTTTGATTGATAAACGTTGAGTTAAACAATCAGGCTTGACCTATGTTAGGCATTCAATTGAATGCCGTCGTTTAATTAACCGCCTAATCATTCAGTTAACTGGCTAATTCAACTATCTGGCGGCGACACATTAATAGATTAGTTCAGTTTTCAAATTAAGAACTTATTCAATGAATTTAAATACAGAAGAAGTACAAAAAAAAGAAACAAAAGAAGACATTTTTTTATTTGGGTACAAATTTTAAAATTTAGTTTTCAACATTTAGTTTACATCATCATTCATGATTTCCTACTAGTCAGTCAGTCTCCTCACATTTTATGTATGTACACAACTTTCCCCTCGGTTTTATTGAAAGACCATGATTGAAATTCTCCCCCTCAACATACATCGGATGATGCCAAACTTTGTTTTGCTGTGGTTTTCGTATTTTATGGAAGTTTAAAGACTTGGAATACTTTTGTAAATTGAATTTTGTCTTCTAAGAGTCGCTTATGTATATTATAATTTATCCCAAATTTAATTTTAGCCTGATCACTTCTAAACAAATAGGCGGCCTTAGAACACAAAATAAAAATAGAATTTAATCTTAGGAGATCGTGTATCATTAAGAAGTCGGTTAAAATAATTAGAAAGTTTTTAAGACGTGTCTAATGACTAACCCTGTATCATTTTACCATCACGGCATATCCCATAAGTGGGCTAAAATGTGGACTAACAACAAGTAATAAACCTGCGGTTTGTCCTCTTCGTGCCAATCGTGGAGCACCCGAAATTGTATTGGTCTCTCACTCTTATCCGTAAAGTTGTGTGTGGCTTGTAAAAGGTAGGTGTTCGAAAAAGTAAAGACACTTTACGTCTTAGATCCGGCAGGTCTGCTAGATATTACACTATTACACTTGTGGAATATGCCGTGATGGTAATAGTAGAAGTAAATTTTTGTTTTGGCAAAGTTTTAGCAGAAAATTCAGATAATTGCGTGTTAAAATTTTGTATATGAGATGAAGATGAATTCGTTTAGATTGGAATACATTTCTAAACATAAATATATGAAGTTCTTTTGAATTTAAGAGAGTGTAGAATGGATTCATGTAATCACAAATATTCCATTTGATCGTAAACACAGATTCATGGCGTCGTAAAGGTGTACATTGCGATTATGTATGCGAGCGCTATAAAAAAGTTTGACAGTACCAATCTAAGGTAGTAAGGGGGGAATATTGGGGGGTCGTTTGGACGCGTACTTTAATATGTAATAATAATAATAATAACAATACCTAATAGTTACTACCTTCTCACCACCCTAACTCTATTCTCCCTCTTGAGAGAAACAAAAGAAAAAGATGCCAATGCGCACTGCTGCGTTCAGAATAAGCAGACGCGTGCGCACCCTAATCGCGCGATTTATTTAAACACAATAAAATCCGCGCATCTGTCTATCTGGCTTGTATACCACCAGTACCTACTTACCTACTAAATGTAAATATATATAAAGAATGTATATTTTTATTATAATTGGGGATAAAAATCACTACAAGTCCACATAACTTTCAAGTCTTTAATTGTTTCCTTTTGATATTGACAATAATTGTTCGTGTCTGCGTAATTCATAATATAAAATTTTAAGCGCGTGCCAGGATGATGTTACCAGTGATGTTTATTTTGATTTGCTCCACTACAGTAATGACCCCCTTCTATCATATTATTTTAAGCGTTTATAATTTCATAACGTTTATTTAAATAGTGTTATTTTACCATGTAATAATAATTATCCCTTATTATGCACTCATTCAATTTGTGGGTGATATTTATCAATACAAGTCCATCATACAAATAGTGATTCGGCGGCGTGGGAAGAAGGGAAGTGTCCTGGTTGAGAAATATTGAGAATGGATTGAAAACGAAAGAGTTGGGCAACTGTTTGAACTAATTCAGGAATGAAAGGTCTAGGGGACCTGACTTGCTGATCAGTAAAGATGATATATAAATAATTGTTGAAGGATATTTGTGTTCACACTGTGAAAATTCATATTAAATAATTTATAAATAATCAAAAACACTGTTATATTTTCACCATATTTATTTAAACTCTAACGTTTCCACTTCAATCCCTGCACCCACCCCTCTCCCCCCTCTGTGACCACCTTCAATTTTTGTAAAGGACATTATACTGATTCAGTACTCTTGAGAATGCCCATTGAAGTGGGCGAAAACGTTAGAGTTTAAATAAATATGGTGAAAATATATTTGTGTTTTTGATTATTTATGAATTATATATAAATAACGTTTTTTACAAAACATATTATGTAGATATCTAGAAAATATAGAAAAGTTACGGTTCAATGAAGTAATTCATATCTATCTTTAAGAGTGGAAGTTAACTAATATATACATATACAGGGCATTCTCTTTGTACTTCAAAAATAATAAACATTCGATTTTTATTGAGAAAGTAGTCTTTCGTCTTTCAAGGACATTGTCGAGGATAGACATCTGTTTTAAATTTCATTATGCAATTTTAGACGCAGTGAAAATTTTGTATTAAATAAGGATTTGTTTATATTACTGTCTCTTGAAAATAAAACAATTTTATAACATATGCAACTAAATGATGTTAAATGTTTTTTTTAAATTGTCACATCAATATTTTTCGATAAAATATGAAATTTTTTTATTCCATCGATAAACGCAGAAAATTTATATAATTATAAATATTTTATTACATTGATATTTCCCCCTTGTGTTGGTAAAATGATTAGAAATAATTCCTGGAAAGAAGCTTCTATTTCTACCCACTAACCTACATTCAGCTGCAATCGAATAATCACAGTTCAATTCCTAACCCACCCCTATTTTCTAACCCTCGATATGACAACACGTAAAATAAAAGTTGATAATATACACTTGTACTTCGTTTTACGCATCTTGAACGTGTAAAATTAGTTTTGGTAATATAGGTATGGGATTTTGTTTTATTAGATAAGTATGTATTTTACCACGCTATTACGAATGAGAATTATTTTGTAAAAAATAGGTTTCAATGTAGTCTCAAATTTACCTTGAAATTTTTTAATCCAATTCATCATTAATTTTGAGGTGATTCCAGCAAGAGTTATTTTATTGTCCATAATGATTCCAAATGTTTTTTTAAAAACAGAAATAAAAACATAATTCCTCATATAAATATTGGAATTTGTCATCTTAAAATCAGCGATAAGATATGTCACTCATTCTGGATATCCACTCACAGGAGATACCATATCATACTTTTTTTTTTACTGAAATCGGAACAAATTAAGTTGGTATATAAATCTTTGTAGACAATTTTGAGAATTTCCGCACACCAAGCAACCGTTATACAGAGTTTTCATGTATTTCTAACTCTACTTTATACTATCCAAGATTTCCCCCTGTATTGAAAAGTAAAGATATTCGTTACCCTAGTTCTATCAGGCGACACGTAGTATTATTAATACTCATACTAAACACTCTCAGAGGACTACATAAGTACTTATATAGAGTACTGCATGAATTTATTATGTAATATTATGTACATATATACTATGTGAGTTAGTACAAGTTTGATTGATGATAACGATTTGTTAATGTCTTCGTAGTTATTTCATTCAAATTATCAAACACTTACTAAACTATTTAAGTTATTTTGTCTTCGATAGTATCTAATTATAATAGTTTTAATATGTACGTAAATGAAAGTACAAGTAAGGATTAAATAAGAGGCACTAACATGTTGATGTTCTTCATTCTTTCAATTTGAAATAATAGTCATACGGGAATTTCAATTCGCTTTGAACAAAATGGTCAATTGTAAGGATGGGCCAAAATTGTTTTTGTTTTTTTTACCGAGTTAGTTGGAAGACATCGCATTCTAGCGATAAACTCGCCCTCTGTAATTGAATTGTATAACTGATATTTTTATGATAATTTGTATTGATTTGAAATATTGTAACCAATGTACAGTAAAGAATAAAATAAATAAATAAATAATAAAACAAAATAGTCTGCTGACATCAACATTAATAAATTATTTTTAAAATTTTATTTACCAAGTCGATTGTTTAATTTCATTTTCAGAAGGAGTTTCATCTTGTTTTATGAATGGGAGGGAAATTGAAAAGGAAACGACAATATCTTGAGATGATAAATCAACTTGCGGTAATTTTATGTTAAAAATATGGATAGATGTGTAAATATTTTCAAAGACAAAGTAAAAAAGAAGCATCAAAAATAAATCGAAGATTTATCTTACAGGTCTAATAATATGTTCCTTGCAGAGAAACAAGTGTCTTCAAAAAAGAAAAAGAAGGAACAAAATTTCCATAACATTGATAAGAAGTGTGAATGAGAAGGTAATAAAAAAGAATAACAAATAAGAAATGTCACAGGTTAGAGAATGTTCGTCTTCAATTTATATCGAGATAAAGAAGTAAGATCAATCTTATTTGGCTGTGTGAAGAAGATGGATAAAAAGTAATTTTAGTAAAGGTACGTAAGCTTCACATCACATACGTTAGTATTCTACCTACATTATTTTGGATGATGTTTTATTGTATAGGTGGTAGTAATGTTTATGTTTTGTGTAAGAATAAGAGGGGAAATAAGCGGTGTGCAGCTGCCGATAGTTCTGTTCCGTTCTGTTTTAAGACCTCGTAGATAGTTTGTGTAGTACATAATATTACAACAATGAAGGTGAACTTTGTAGGGGGCTACGCGTAATGATTGTTTAGTTAGGGTGGACAGGAAGAAATAGAAAGTATTCCAAAATTCCTACCTAGATTATTCACTTAAAGTGCAATAATCTTATATATTAATTTACCTCATATTCAACAAGTTTAAAATTGGTTAATAAACAAGTTTAAGCTGATTTATTTATCGCATTGTACAAATAAAGTGCTAAAGTGGTGAATATCGAAACAATACACTGTTCTTTAAGATTTGCGTAGACTATATTTTGTAACTCATATTATGTCGTAAGATATTACTTAATATGTCTTAAGATATTACTCAATATGTATTAAGATATTACTTAATATGTCTTAAGATATTACTCAATATGTATTAAGATATTACTCAATATGTCAAAAGATATTGCTTAATATGTCTAAAGATGCTATCGATGACATAGTGCACAGATATGGTAAGCACAATCTTTGGTCAAATCGAGATACGAAGACAAATTTACACATACTCAATTTTTTTGTATTTTTTCAAAGATTATTGTGCACGAATATGGTTAGCTATAAATAATAAATCAATGATTATAATAATGCATTAATTAAATCTCGAAATTCATAAACAAAGCAATAGTTAAACTTTCAAAATGCTCCCCTGTAAAATCACCTCTGCGGCACTTACCACATCTATGCACTACACCATCGCTATATAATATGTCTTAAGATACATACAACATAATGTTCTCTCTACCACTTGCAAAAAAAACGAATGGGTCCTTTTGTGAACATTGCCTATAACTTTGCAATAAGTCACAATGAACCTTAGATACGATTTGGTATTTATACTAGGTAAGTATGTACCTATGGTTTTGTAATAATATATGGAGGTTTATGGGATACTCACATTTAGATAATACCTATACACACTACATAGTGTTCTGAAATCCACATACACACCAAAACGGTGAACGAATGTTGATATTTATTATCTATGCTCATTTTACAATACAATCTACATTTCTCTCCATACTATCTCTATACTATCATGACATATTCCATAAACCTGTAAACTAGTTGAATTTAATAAACGTGCCATTCGTCTTCTCCATGACAATAAAGAATAAGAATTATAAATGATTTTTCACTCTTAAACAGGAATTGACAATAAATTAATATCTTTGAGGTAGTCGATAGCCTTTCAATTGGGAGACCCGTGTTCGATTCCACCCGCTGCCGACTAACTTCACCTTCACAACACAATCATATTGCTTACTGCGAGAATGTCTGAGATGTACTTGGGTTTTATTCCAAATCCAGATTCATCTTCTTTTCTTTTTTTTAAATCTCGAAGCGAGTTTTAAGACTTAATCTTACAAATGTTTATAACACAAAGATAGCAAAAAAAAATTCGCTGCGTTCTATGGCTACCCCACTTAATAAAAAATATAATAGTAAAATACATTTCTTATTACGACAGTGGCAGGCGGTTCTGGCAAAAGGCAATACTGATAATATTACGTTGAGTGTCTTTTATTATTTTCTATCTAGCGATTTCAAATTAAGCCATCGGGGATATCCGTGACGTCACAATATGCACGCATATTATATTTGCATGTATGTATAAGTATGTACATAGGTAAATACAGACTTATGCCCATAGATATTTTGATACATTGTAATATTTTTTTATTACATCTATGCACCTTTAGTTGGCACACTCTTCTCCGATGAAAAGATTTTTATCATGGGGTAGTTAACCGCTAAAAAATACTTGACAATACTTCCGTATTTTTTATAGAATAGATAGCTATTTTTTGTTTGATATTTTTTATTATTTAGAGCAATAGGATATCCGATGATTTTGGGATGAGCGCTTAAGTAGTCGATATTATGTATTTGATCAATAAATTGATATATTTATAATTTTTTATTTAGGTTTTTTTGTATCACCTCATTATAGTATTTTTGAGGTTATGTAAAAAATAACACATTCACAAATCTCGTACAATAATGTGTGTGCAATACACATACTTACTATCGCCAATGTAACACGTTCTATTTTAAAACTGCAGATTGACAAACATAGTACTATACAAATAAAATTATTCAAAAGAAATAAAAAACAAAGTGAACATGATTATTTCACAGAAAATATAGTGATAATTAACAAAAATAAATCCATCAGTTATTGGAAAATAAATAAAACAAAAGAGTACTACAACATGCTAACATACAACAAAATTCTTTTTTATATATTTATACTCGTATAATATATTTTAATAAATCAAATAAAATATAATAAGCAGTCTTAAACAATGTTATGTCTCGCTAGAAGTGGATAAGCGAATATAGTATTCATTCATACCATTACGGCATTACCCACAAGTGGGGTAGTCAGCGGACTGCCTGCATGTATTTCAAGCTTAGTATCAAGTTTGGATTTTTTGCTCACAAATCCAACAGGACACATCACAAGTATATAGATATAAAGTTCTTCTACAAAAATCTACCATTCGATTTATTTATTTATTTACTGATTTGTTTATTCCAAAAAGCTTCTTATTTTATTCCGTAACCCTTAATATTATTATATCAATATCTACATAATATTGATTCATTATAATAACATAATATTATCCGCGCGTGTGTGCATGTATATATACCTAAATTTATTTCTCTTATATAAAATATGACAGATGTCCTCTCTGGTAGAAAGGTTGAAGATGGGGGTAAAGAGAAAGCAATCCTCTGCAACACAATACTTGATAATTCTTATTGTCATACATGTATTATTGTTAATATTAACATAAAATTAATGGACAAAGTATGACAATATGCAGAACGAGATCCGAAACTCGTATCTGTATAAATTTATTCCTGTACCCATTATTAATTTTTTAATTTATATAATCTGTGATTAATTGATAATTTATTAAAAAAAAATGTTTGAAGAGCGATAAACTTGCAAAGACAGGTGTTATTAAAATTTATTTCATGATATTTATGTAAGAGTAGGTACTTATTACTAAAAAGAGTTTTCTTTGGACTGTCAATTTCATTTCTTTCAATCAATTTATGATTAGCGAATATGGTTAATGAAACATCAGTTTTATATCGTATTAAAATCTTATAGACTCCGATAGGTGGTGACAATCATCGCTCTTTTATTTTCTAGGATCAGCTCTCCAGGACTATGGTCACCCACCATCAGTGAGTATATTAGTAGAAGATTTAAGTCCTAAATAAAACCGCTTAAAAACTTATAATTGTATCATATTATTTTACTTACCACTGATTTGATGTACTTACGGAACAATAAAATGCGAGTAAAGCAAGAGAAATGCAATGGCGAAATTATTAGGTACTTTGCAGAGATTTCTTTCGTAGAATCCCGTCGTTCATACGAATGAAACATATTATTATAATACTATACATACGTAGGTATCAGACTACGTACTATTAGAAAACTATAAAAGACATTTCGTAGCTGTCAAAAGTACACAACACACGTCAGGCAATCAGCTGTTTCTGTTTACATCCTGAGACCTAAAGAAACTACTACCTACCCTACATCTTGAATGAAACGCGTTTTTTTCACAAATACACCTTTTCTTTACAATACTATATAGTATAAACCATATATTATAAGGTAGGTGCGGGTGTATCTATGTATTCAAAGATTATCTTTTGTTATAGAGTTTGCGAACACCTTACGTCTTAGATAATAGGAATAATAATAATAATAATGTATTGAATAATATAAAAGATGGGTTACTTTGACCTTAAATTGAAAAGATTTGTTTTGCAATATGTTGGTGCATCTTAGGGTTATTGGGGCATACATATTTTATTTTGATTTGATATTAGAAATGCAGGACCGAATCTTAAAAATTATACGATTTTTTTAGTTAACACATTCTTATAGTACTTTTTTAATCGCGAACCGTGGAAAAACATACAAGTTGTTCTTTATGTGCCAATAAAAGTTAAAGTCATTTAGGATGGGTGGCATGCCATGTCTACTACTACTAATACTTACTATACCATCACGGCATATCCATAAGTGGGGTAGCCACCAGACCAACTGCATGTAATAAATATACAATCTGCCCTCTTCGTGTCAACAAAGCAGTAGGACACTCAGGATGGGTGGCAAACCTCATCACTGAGTTCGAGATGTAAAATGTGTTTATTTTTTCGATTACCTGCTTTTTACAGGACACTCGAAACCTTACGGAAAAGAGTGGGAAACCAATTGATTGCCTTGTGAAGATTTAAATGTCTTTTTATCTAAATTAAAAATGGTATGTTTCTGGACTTGTACAAAGTAAAAGACTTTTGCACAGTACTTCCATGGGATTTAAGTGATAGTGAGCCAGGTTCCAGGAACTTCCACTCACATCATAAGACTATAATAGCGTAAATTTTTTCGATATTAGATATTTTTAGTTTAGAGGATGGGGCAATGTGCCGAAAGCAGAAAAGGTGGTCGGCTGAAGTATTAACAATAGAGGCACCTCTAAGGTCCCAATGATGTGATGGGGGGAGCCGCTTATACTTTATTATATAATGTTATTTGTTGTAAAATAATTCGTGGGGTTCTAGAATCTCTTTGCTCTATAACTGGTTGTGTAAAACGGTTTACACTTTACCTTTTTAAAAAAGACAATCAATTTTTGTATATTCACTGTGTCGGTGTTTAGGTAGTAGAATTCCATATCGAAATAAATAAAACAAGCGTTTTATTCTACTATTTGATTGTCAATGTCCTTATAAGACGAAAGACTCTCTCTCACCGAATAAAACAATAGTAGAATAAAACGCTTGTTTTATTTATTTCAATTTTTGTACACATAAATATTGCATAACATGGTAGTACGTGAAACTTATAAACTTGGATAACGAAAGCTTATACTATTTTAAATTTGAAGGAGAAAAAATGTTTGTAATGTAAATGATAGATACTATAGTGTTGATAGCGACGTTATTTGTTTTTTATAAAAATTAAATGTAAAAGTTACTGTCACCACCTATGAATGTGAAAAGGTTTAGGCCGGACACAATAAGTAATTAAATAAGCATTATATTTTTCTTAATGTCTATTTTTGTCTTATGTTTACATCAAAATGTTTTCAAAATATAGTTTTTTAATTTTATTCAAATAAGCTGATTGATGTGTGTATAGCAATTCAAATGACTATTTTTTTTGTTGAAGGTTTTGAATATAAATGAAATAACATTACAATTATTTATAGCTATTTTGTTTTGCCATAAAAATATACCTAATACATTCTTAAAAATCAAAATTATATATATATTTTTTTAATAAATGATTTTTCAATGATAACATAATAATGTGAAAAATCACAGCTAAAAGTTTATAATTATAACGTGGTTTGTCAAGTTTATTGAATGTATTTGTACTTCTGTAATTTTATCCGATGTAAACGCAACATTACACGTATCAAAGTTGTAATGAAGCGACACAGGGGTGGCTAGAAAGTGCAGCTTTCTTTATCCATCAGAACAAATGAACGACGCCGGACTAGAATTACTTTTATTATTACTATTTTATACCTAAATATATAATGTAAATAAATAAAAAAAAATCGTCTGCTCTTATTGCAAGGGGAACAACTTTGATGTTTTTTGAGTTGTATAAATATTTTTTTTACTACGGCGTTTGGTAGAATTTTATGCTTGTCAAAATGTTGGCATGTGCTAATACTGTAGGTTGAGTGTGTTGCATTCCGTACCGTAGGTATAGGCAGAGAAAATTATTTGTTTACTCAGTATAAGTACATTTTATAAATTAATAGTTCACTGTTATACTTGATAGAGTATTACGTCACTATACATTACGTCAGAATTACGTTATTTTGACGTCAAAATTGCTCTCACTACATGCGCTATTTTGTATTCTATGGTGATGTCATTTCACTGCATTTATAGTAACATAAAACTCATACATCTTTTTTATAAAAAATATCGTATGTAAAGTTCATTTTAACAATTTAAGGAGGAACTATGCTTCTTCTCTAACTAATTGCATAAAATCGTGATTCTTTGATATAAATAAATCCATCAGCTATAAGATTAAAAAATATTATTTAAGTGGGTACCTAGCTAACATATGTACAAGTAAAAATTCATTATCCAGTTGTTAAAATAATTGGATGGATTATTACTAACTTGCTCTATTATTTGTATAACTATTTTTCTATTAAAATATAAATATTGTTATCAAAACTGTTTTGATAAAAACTAACATGTTTCAAATGTGACACATGAACCACAGAAAGGACACGTGCCTCAGAGATAAGGGAATATAATTATATGAATAGGAAATAAAAGTTTATCACAACCATTCAATAACTAGGCAGTGGTGTGGTTTCCATACACGCAAATAAGAAACCCATGCCTACAATGGCGTGCTTTTCACACATCTAAAATAGCACTTTACATATGTTTTAATGATTGAATGCTTGACTGCAAAACTTTTTGGATCTTACGTATACTCGTAAGTTGTAAAATTTCTATATAAAAAATTATGACATTTGGCGAACCTATTTGAAGTTTTTCGGTTTTTAGAAATTGCCGTAAAGCAAAAGACCCGCCAATTGCACAATTAACATTTGGTGCAATACAACTTATTTTAATATTTTTATGATTTGGAAGTGTCAAATAACTATACTAAAAA
The DNA here is from genome assembly GCA_947579605.1 of Athripsodes cinereus. Lineage (NCBI taxonomy): Eukaryota > Metazoa > Arthropoda > Insecta > Trichoptera > Leptoceridae > Athripsodes > Athripsodes cinereus. Next base: position 6,714,534 of record OX388321.1, read on the forward strand.
TATGTCGGAATGGAGGGGGTAGAAATTCGAAAAAGTAAGATGGGAGTCAAAATTTGAAAAGATGAAGTTTCTTAAATTCCTAAAAAAATTGTGAACTTTTGAAATTATAAACGAAATCTGACCGGAAAAAAAGTCAAGTCCTACCACTGTAATTAGGTACCTATCTTATTAAATATATAATTATTCATTTCCTAACAATTATTCCTTAAACCATTTTATGTTATAAGTTTAACATGCTGCTGTGATCATTTACCAGATGTCATTACAAGATCTTTTCTGCGGTTAGAAAAGTGATCTCATTGTAATAAAATTAAGTGCTATAAAAAAACAGTTTTTATTTCTTTACTTTGATGTGGTTTGATTTGGGAATGTGGTTTATATATTCTTTAAACTTTTCAAGATATTTAGTAATAACTAAGAACACCATATTTGATATTGAAATTCAATAAAATTACCTACATCTTGACGATATTCAAAATGATGTCGATTTATTTATATTTATTATGAGCTCCTTATAAAAATCATGCATCCATATACAAGATATTTTTACGATGCATTTTTCATATTATAGATAAAATATTTCAGATGCAAAAGTCTATATCATTGCCGTTGCTTATTCAAATCTTTCTTCAGTACAATGATTTATTTACAGCATTTTTCTCATCTTACCAATATCCTGAAAGCTGGCTCGCGATCAATAGAGTAACTGTGGAAGTGCTAAACATGAAAGTGTTTTATTATAATTTATCATGAACTTTCGACATTTACCTCGTTTCATATTTGAGTAAAAAATGACTTTTTTTTAAAACCTCATCTGCATCTTAATCATTCTTACACTAAGCTTGAACGCGGTATTCGATGGTAATAAAGGAGTAAATAAGCAGCAAGATTCTAACCTAAACCCAATATCTTACGTAATGTAGATTAATGGCTAATCAATATATTTTCTTTGGGGTCAAAAATCATTACAAAATGCATTAACGAATGTACCTGGCTTCTTATTTTTATTATATTAATTCCTTTGAACCCTAGAAGCACGGGTCTGGGTGTTAAAGACCCCAAATAAAAGGTGTACGAATTTGTGGTGCACAAAGTATGTGATACTTACACGGGTAGAATGTATGTAGTACAAAACATACCCAGGTGATGTACGCAGGTGTAGAAAGAACGCATCGCGAAGGCAGATGTTCCATAAGGCACGCTCTACCAACTATAACCAACACATACATACTTATACTTTGATGGGGTGGAGAAGGACCCCTTGAGGTGAACTTCTACCATGCGGGTCGCCCCCCCGTAATAATGAAAACACATACATATCTACATACTATTACATGGACTGCTTATAAAAATGTTTTAAAGTATTTCATTGACGTCGTTTTGTATTACTTGTTAATTTTTACCTATACCCTACTATGTATTGGTATTGCACTTTCTTTCCAATGACTTGCATATAATATATAAGCAAGTTTGACTCGACTGTTTATTAAAAAATATTCCATGGCATTATCATATACCCTAGTGTTTTATCCTTTTTTTCAAAAATACCTTCGTATGGAATTAAGCAAGTTAACATGTTACGCCCTGCAAAGAAATGGTCGCCCACTTTTTAATGTAAGTTTTCGAGTGTCCTGTAAAAGGTAAATAAAGACACTTTACATCTTAAGTTCAGCGATGAGGTTTGCCACCCATCTTGAATGTCTTCACATTTTTGGTACGGAGAGGGCAGTTTGCATGTTTATTGCATGCGCCTAGTCTACTAACCACCTCACTTGTGGGATATGCCGTGATGTGACATGTAACATAAGATTTCTTAATGAAAATTTGTTCAGAAATATTCTGCGCTTCATAAATTATTACAAGCTTTAACATAATGTTCAAAAGCTTCATATTGTTATTAGTTAAAAAAATTAAAGAAAAAAAATAGAATAGGATCTTAAAAGTTTATTACAGACTATTAACAATACATAAAAAAGAATGTCTATGAATAGTTGGAAAACTATAGGAATACATAGAATTTCTTATATATTTGATTGAATAAAGTGTAAAAAAAAACACATGTTACACCTCAAAACAATAAACATAAAATAAACAAGATATAACTTTTATACCAAATTTTTAGCTGTAATATTTTACATACGTTAAACATTTCCAATTACGACATCTGCTATAATTTACGAAATGATACTCAAATATTACTTCAAAAACAGTACACATAATAATATCAGCCATATATTACTCACAAAGTATGTACAATAGTACAATACTAATATAATGTAATATGTAGATGGAAATATTGATAGACTATGGTAGGTACATTGGTAATTATTTGTTTTTTGACATTCACACCTGTCAATATATTTGCTTGCTTACTTACCTACTACTTACATACATTTACCCTTTGTGTATCCGGCTTTCCCCTTTCATTTTCTAAGTAGTTATTTACCCCAAAGTACAAGTAAATACACATTACATAGGAGTAAGCATATCGTAAGTTTATTATTTATGTAACCAAATGCATGATAAAATATTTTATCGAAAGATATAGTAATGATTACTCTAGGTATGTTAGATATTAATTGTAAAAAATATAAAAGAAAAAAGTTGGACCCACAAAATAATTTTTTAGAATACTTTCAAACTAGCCTCAAGTCAGCAATTATTATAAACAACAACTTATTATTTTAATTGCAAGAGAAAGGACGTAATTTACTTTTACTTTGGGGTGAATGACTAAAATGATAAGATATTTTGTAGTAGATAGTGGCTCAAAAAATATCTTGAAAATGTTAAATATTAGGTGTTCTTTTTATTCATATTCATTCGTATCATCACGGTGTTTTCCCTAAGTGGGGTACTCAGCGAACTTTCAGGACGAGTGCCATAACCTAATCGATGAATTAAAGATGTTATATGTCTTGTACGGGATGTTTTACGAATACCTGCTTTTTATGGGACACTCAAAAACTAATAGAAAAGAGTGCGAAACGTTTTATTTGTCGGAGACTCCATGAAACAAGATGTAACGGTAAATACTAATATTTATAATTTTCATGAAAAACACTTTTATGCCATATCATTTCATTAAAAAGAAGGCACAAATAGTGGTTGTCTTCCAGTAAACCCTGATATTGATAACGTGTGTCGCTAATTACGATAACATTTAGGTATGGAAAATTCCATATACCTAAAGTGTAGATAAATATTTATAAACGCCTCTATTATTAAGTACATTAGTAGGCGCGAGCGCCGATAAGATTAGGTATGTCGCCGTTGTAGGTATATTTCTTATCAGTATTGATTTTCCCTTACACTAGAGTGTAAGATAAATAATACCTAGGATTTATAAGCTTTTACGTTATAAGCTTAATAATATCTGTATTAAACGTCATGCGTAGATATAACTTTGTAAGTAAGTAGTGAGTGAATAATCTACGGTGACTTGAATAAAACGAACAAGCGCTGAATTACAAAGAAAATATATTTGGCTGAAAGGAATGATGCCCGAAGACGTGGCCGTCTGAGGATCAAATGGCAAGATCATCCTACAGAACGGACACGTGTTGAGCACATTGAATAGGAAAGCATGCATGAAGAATTGTATGACAGTGACGGAAGTGAAACATGTAAGAATGCAGAGATAGGGGTAAGTGGCGCTTGATACTTTCTGCCCACCTTTATTCATAAAACAAATCTTAATACATTCCTTGTATAATAAAACAGGATATAAAACACTTGAACGATTGTAATCTAACCTTCACAAGGCCGTGTTATTTCCTGTTCTTATAACACATAAGTATAATACATATTATGAACCTACATAATATACAATACTACTACCACATGTAAACCACTTCCTTACATAAAACTTACACAATAATATATCTATATGCTAAGTAGGTATAGTCATTATTCATTCTTATAAAATACCAACACGAAAACTTATTGTCAAAGGAACACTACTAAAGAGAGGTGAGAGGAAATATATACTTACACTCTTTTTATTTATTTTTTAAAAGATGAAAATGATATTTATATGATAATTTATGTTGCGTCGTATTGTGATAATATCACTACAAGGGCGCTTTGCAACATCTAGGATCAAAATCCACGTCCATTTTGAAAATTACATTATATAAATTTTAAAAATGACGTCAGAAAGATGAAAAAATAATTAGAGATGGGTCTGAGTTTCTAATAATACCAATACATCTCCAAATATGATAATGATGACGGATGGTTTCTAAGGCGCCATTTAATGGAGTATCCATCTCAAAAGTGCTGGAAGTTCTGTGGAAAGAGCGATGTCTTAGTTTGCTATGTACAATTTTATTATAATAAGCAATATGTTTGTATCGTGAATTAGAAGAAGGTCAACGGTTGGATAAATCGAATCTGGGATTTATCGATTGAAAGTCCGATACTATACCATAAGACTTCTAGCCACCAAAAAGTAGTGAAATCTAAAGTAGTTATTAAAACAAAAAAAAGTGGTTTATATGATATGGAAAAGATCACAATTTATTTGGAGATTAATGTTGTTATGAAGAAAGTTAAAAAAGCTATAAAAAAAAGAAAATAAGTGATGTATACTGATATGATTGTCATCGCACATAATATATTCTCGTGATCGACGCTTTTCCATGTATAAACTCCACGGTGACGTCATATAGCTCACTTTTTAAAGAATAAGTATAGAATAATATTAAAATTATTTTTGTGTCTTCCCTTTAGTAGTGCACCACAGGTAAGATTTGAATAAATTCTTTTATGCACACAAGGTTGCCTTAACACCTAATATCACACATCAATGACAAGGAGGGGAAACTAATTTCTTTATTATACATGTATACCTATACCTATTAAGGATATACTATTTCATGAATATCTAATAACAATAAGTATGTGTTAATTAAGGTTATTGACATTATAATACTACTAACATGAACATTTTAAGTACATAATCAGCAATCAGCTAATCACACTAAATATTTCTAGATTTATACGGTATACCTACTGTAAAAAAATATTTAGGTAGGTACCAAAAGAAAAGCGCGAATCTATCTATGCCATCATGGTATATCCCAAAAGTGGGGGAGCCAGTAGCTGCATATAATTATTAACTTAGTTATGTATATATGTTATGTATGTTGGATGATTTATTCGGCGTCGTTTAATGGAGCATCCATCTCAAGGGCGCGGGAAACTATGTTGGAAGAGCGATGTCTTCAACTTGCTCCTGAACGTTGTGCTCAATGTGCGAATAAAAAATTAAGCCATTCAGGGTGGTTGTCTCACATTTTCGCTAAATGAAATTAATTTGTTGAATGGTTTACGAGAACCTACCTTTTACCGGTCATTTTTTTGATTTGCTATCAACAACCAATAGATCATTAAAAATAATTCTTAAGGAACAGGATGTCTAGTGCACATGGCTTAAATCGGAAGCACTTTAAGGATACACAATGAGACCACATTGTTACATTCAAGTATGGTGGCTCTCACAACAAACTATACTACATAATATTATTATTATTTCCTTAGAGTATGGGAATAATTCATAATGAATTTAACAATTTGTTATTACTAGATTAGATTTACCTGGCTTCCCTTAAGAAATAAATATTAAACTAACAACTCAATACTTATAATAATATAATATATTCCTGAGAAATGATAAAAAAAAATGAGAAATTATTCAAAATCTGTCAACATCATGATACAAATAAATATTTGTGATTTATTTTGTGCGCAGAAGTTAAATTTTATTATTTGTTATGTTTTTCGCAAATATAAATTCTGAAGATTATACAAAAAGGTAATAAACATATTTGTTTATTCATTAATAATTTATTGTAAAACTCAATACAATTAGCTGGTCTGCTGGCTACCACTCTTGTGGAATATGCCGTGATAGTATAGTAGTAGTAGTATTTGTTGCACATTTATTGCAATCCTAAAACTTGTCTAGAGGATGAGGCCTCCTATAGAGTGTATTAGTTTACCTCTGTCTTGCAAAAGTACGGTGCTGAATAAGTGCATAATATGTACATACAAACATACATATTTACGAACAGACTAAAACATTTGTACCAATCATAACAAGTACCATAGTAAATAAGTAATTGTTGTAAAAATCTTTTAACTAGCAACACTATAACTAGTCTTGAGATTTTGCCCCTAAGTGGGTAATAAGTAAAATGGCAGCAGTATGCGGGTATTCTCACAATATACAGCCAATATAAAACTTATTGATAAACTTACCAATCTACATACACGCATACATACACTCCTCTAAAAATAATGTTCACAGTTATAAGGACCAATGTTTATTAGAGATTTGTTTTCTTATACACGAATCACCCATTTTTAAAACACGGTTACATTTTTGAGTTGAATATGAATAAAAAGTTTATCGTCTTAGATTTTTTTTATTCTTTGTCTATAACTGGGCTGATAATTTTCATTTGTATTGTCACGTTTATCACAAAATGATTCACATTCCATAATAGGGCTGGTATATTTTCTTCAAAAGAGAATTGATGTCTTTACAATTATTTTGTAAATTTTGTGTCATAATGTGTAGATAAATGAAAATATACCCATTCTTTTTTTTTGTTTGGCTATCAACTACATTCCATCAAACTTAGTATGTTAACATTTCAAATCATTAAAAAAATATGATTTTTTCAAAAACTTTCGCGTCAAAGGCATCAAAACCGACAGCTGTCTGATTTTTTTCTATTGTTTTTGTAATGTTTTTTTCTATCACGCGTTCAATATGTTCACTAAATCTTGAGGGTATATTCAGTTTTAAAACGTACTTAGGACATTAAGATATGATTTTTGAATATTTCTGAATGCTAAACTAACAAGATTAACATTTGCATTTTAGTCAGTGCAATGATGACTGTTCTACACGGGGTGTCCTTCTATGACTTATTGTCACATCATGCGATAAATTGTACAATAACGATTTGTCGAATAAGTGGCTGTATTATTTTTACACTATTATTGTGTATTGTCAAAAAAGCAATTTAACACTTGTAAGTAGGACAATTTTATTATTATACACCAGAAATAATAACTTACAGAAATTTATACATACATACATACATACCATCACGCCGCTTCCCTCGCGGGGTAGGCAGAAAGGATCGAGCGCCACTTCCTTCTATCCTTGCATACATCTTTCGCTTCCGTCACTGTCATACAATTCCTCATGCATGCTCTCCTGTTCAACGTGCTCAACACGTGACCGTCCTGTAGGATTTGATTTAAATGATCTTGCCATTTAATCCTCGGACGTCCACGTCTCCGAGCACCATTCCTCTCAGCCAAATATATCTTCTTAGTCATTCTGTCCTCATTCATTCTTTCCACGTGCCCAAACCATCTTAACTTATTTACACAGAAATTTATGATGGTAGATATATACATAAGTAGTTGTAAGAACATTGAGTAAATTCGATAGTTAGTTTTTACATAGAGTTCTTTGCAATGAGGGTTTATTTTAAAAGAAATTGTTCAAGTAAAAGTAAGTTAATCTGTTATTAATACAATTTTAGTACATATTTCACATTAGAGATAGTAAGATATCAATTTAAGAATATTTGTATCATGAATCCCAGAAACTCATATATACATGTGTGTCTTTATCAAATCAAAAGAAATATGCAGAAATTTATTATATAAAATTAGTGAAAATGTACCTATCTTATCTTTGAAGTTAATTCTTGTTGTAGAACGTCTTTTCTGCACAATAAACCTACTTGGATGTGAGATTGCATAGGACAAAAGTTGTAATAGTTTCTGCAAATCTTAAGTCTTTTGAAGAAAACAAAATTGGTTTTAGTTTTGCTTTTTATTTATACAGTGACCTGAATTCAACTAACAAAGTCAAAGGTTAATTATCTGCAATTTTTAATCAATTTAATTAACCACTACTTTTCTTCTAAAAAAGAATACTCCAGAAATTTTATTATCTTTAACAAAGTTAAAGATAATAAAATTGTTATCATATTTTGAGGCAAAACAAGAAATATAAAATACAATTTGACAAACTGTTGATCAGTCACAGTCACGCCTCGATTAATCGTCTCAAAAATAAACAATTAGGGTGATAACATAACCAAGTACAATACAATGTTCAATAATAAAACACAAATTACCATTATGTTTTATAATAAGTTTCTCAATGACACACATAACTTTTATATATTATATCTACTAAATACACGCAGAATAATGTCTGTTATCTTTGTTCCGGTGTCTGAATACCCTTATAAAACTTTAATAAGTACAATAAAAGAAATGAAATGTAACATTATTACGTTTTATAAACACAAAAACGCCCTAAGAGGTTTATACGCACACAATTCAAATATACAATAGAATGTGAAAAAAAGACATTCGATTATTTACTTTTGTAAAACTCAACCTAGAATCAACATCGCCAGTATGATAAGATTGTGCGAATGAAACGTGAATCATTTTGGTTTTGTTCTGTTTATTATTTTGTTTTATTGCGAATAGATTGATGCATTTTGGATTCTTGTCAATATTTTAAAGTGTGCGGGTATCCCGATATAAGGGGATAATTCATTGATTGCCTCTATTATAAATGTTTCAATTGTGTCATCACGTAACGCATGAATGATTTCAACTAATAATTTAATTATTTTTTCTTGACTGTCTTGCACATTGGGCGTCTGTCAAAATTTACATAAAAATTATACGATTTGGAGTATATAATTAACATACTATTATAGCATAATAACTATAACACAAAACTACATAATGCATATAATATCACACAACACAATACAAAAATCAAATTATGATCGAAATTCTGTCCCAGAATTGAAAAATAATTTTGATAACATGTTGAATAAAGAATGTTCAGAACCAGATAAATAAAGAAAATATTTATTTAAACTTATTTTAATACCTACTTATTTTATTTATTAATAATAAATATAAATTTTATTTAATAATTTAAAATGAAGTATTACAAAGTTAATGCCGATACAATCTAAGAAAATGTTCAGAATATTTACCATTTTTTTATTGTATTACCGGATTTGGGCGCAACGTGCAGATGACAAAACCAATCAGATATCTCGATTGAATTTGAATAAGGAACTGTAATGCAATTGTTTTTTTTTTAACTAACCTAGATTCTTCATTTACTTATAAGGAAATTTAAGGAATTTATTAATTCATTAATTTATTACATTTCACAACTTTTTTAAATACAACAACAGTACAAAACGAGTGCAATACGAGATATAAAAAATAGACGTATGAGCGAATATTTTTTTGTTGTAAATACACGAATTGTAAAATTTCTTTGTAGTCGTCTCTTTTGACGGAGTCTTTATTACATAATTACCAGTATAAATAATAAAATGGTTTAATAGTTTTGGTTCATGTATAGTATTTTATTCATTGATCTTAATGGTAATACTTTGTAAATTGTATCAATAAAAATGATTGCAACAACAATATAAAATCGATAAAACCAGGTGGCGAACGTAAAACCAATAAATCTTATAATTATTTTACATAAACCTTTTCATCTCTAGCCGGAAAATGTTACGATTCAAAGATTGCATTGTGATTCTGAGGTAAAGGAAATGATTCGTCTCAAGGAAGAATACTTTTTCTTTAGTTTAGTTTCTTGAAATAGGTACATACATAATTCAGATAATAAAAAAAGCACATAATAAACTTGATGATCAGTTTTAAATACAAAATAATATCGTTGTTTCTTTAAGATGATTTAATTTATTCAAAGAATGATCAATGATGAGAAACTTGAAGGTTGTTTCAGTCTCCAAGTCTTCTCTTTTGCTAGAATATTGATAGGTATTCTATTTCAAAATCGCCATATTTATTTTATCGTTTTCGAACTATTCGGATTTCTTGTAACATTTCTTTAAATATTGCATATTTAATTCAATACACATAATGCATGATGTTATACAGATACGTCCTTTCTTTTATATCCATTTCCTAAATCCAATCCTTTTTTCTACCTGATCCGTTTATGACCAGCTCAATACAAGAGTAAGTAAATAAATGAAAACTTACAATACTTGATAATCTTAAGATGCTTCATTCAATATGTCATATTATTATTTTAATTTGAAATTATTGTATCCTTTCTGCAATATTATAATGCCTACGTCTGTTTTGCATCTTGACTAGAGTAGGTACTAGACACTTGCATTTATTTCATAATATAGTCAGATGTTTACGATAATATCGGGGGTGAATTTGGCAACAATTATTTATTATTTTTTTAAAATAATTAAACTGTTTTTTAAACAAACATACTTACAATCACGCCGCTTCCCTCGCGGGGTAGGCAGAAAGGTTCGAGCGTCACTTCCTTCTATCCTTGCAGACATCTTTCGCTTCCATCACTACCATACAACTCCTCATGCGTGTTCTCCTGTTCAATGAACACAAAACGTGGCCGTCCTGTAGAATTTGCTTTTGATGATCTTGACATTTGATCCTGGGCCGTCCACGTCTCCGAGCACCATTCCTCTCCTGATTTTTAAATCACGGTGAAATATTGAGTTAAAATAGAGATTCTATACTTTGATGAAAGAAGTAAGATCTTTTTTAATAATCAGTTTAATTTCCACATTTTGATGAACTCTTAGATATTTGCTTGATTTAGACAACAAAAAGATTTACGCATAAAATAAGGAATGAGTTTATTGTTTGAAACATTAATCGAAAACAGCATATTATTTCGAATATGACCCTGTCCTTATTTTGATACACTTTAGTTTGTATTATAAATTAAATTTTCTATCATATCAATGGACCCGCACACCTTTCCTTATAAATATAAGATATTTATACACAGCATATAAAAGTATTATTGTTGTTCAATCGATATAATATGGTAACTATGATCGATTCACATAATATGTATTATTTATTTTTATTATAAGTTGAATATTATTTTCTTAAGATGATTTTGCACATGGCGCAAGCTGCGAATGAATCGATTCTAATAGAAAAGTTAACCTTTATACTAATAAGCATGTACCGATTTTAAATAATTCTTCAAAATGTGGAAGGACTAACGTGTTACATATTTATATGTTAAGCAATAACCTATCATAATTAAATAGTTTATATGAAAATTCACACTGAGAATGTCGGTAGTGAATATTTGTAGTTTGAAATCACATGGAACATTTATAGAAAAGTATTCCTCAGGCCTGTTTTCATAACCCAATACTTGAGAGTATTGTGGATAAAATGACCATACTGAGTACACTGTTAACATTTTTTTTTTAATATTTTTGTTACAGACCTTCAAGCAGACTGTACACCAATCGCTTAAATGACCAACACAGGGAAAAAGAAAGGTATGCCGTGATAATTTTCATTTAAAATATTTTTTTATCTATATATTGTAATTGTTTTTTTTTATCTGACCATCGTACGACACACAAATGGAAAATAGTATAAATTTATTATATAAAGACGAAATATTGACTATCACAATAGTCATGGATATGTATTAATTATTTTTTATCCATTTTTAATTGTTCATGAACAATGTGCATTATATTGTACTTTCGTTATGTGTATCATTAATCGAAAAGGTTAACACTGCAATGATGTTATTTTTGTTATTTAAAAGTAAAAAAAAATATAAAAATACAAATATAATAATAATCCCATTGAAGAAAGGGAAAAGAAATAGCAAATTCAATGCTACCAAATCATTTGATATTGAAAATTTCATAGTTTATAAGTATATATCGTATAAGTAGGTGTACTATAATTTTCAATTACTTCGGAAAATGCATTAAAACCCAAGTCCCAAATGAAATAATGATGCCTAGTGGTTTCGCATATAGATTTAATATTATATATAGGTAGTATAAATAATAATATGAAGGTGAATAGTAAATGTATAGGTAATATTATATTAAGTAGGTAGTTATAGTTGTGTAGCTCTCAGTGGCTGCACCACCGTGCTGAGCTTAGCTGTGCTGTATTGGTGGTAGAAACAGCCTGAAAAGGGGATGATGTGGAGAAAATTATTGAAGAGAGGGTTGGAGAAGGTAGCAAAGGCTGTGTCTGATTGGGATGGGCGAGTTGGGAGGGTAGAATCGTGATGGTATGAGAAAAACGGAGGCTACATGGAAGTTGATGATGGTGATTCGGATAGGGTGGTGGTTTGGGTGGAGATTTCGGACGTTACTCGTACGTTCATTTTATTCGTTAATACATACAACCTACCCGCCTAACGGCCGTTATTCCTACTGCACTAGGTACCTACTGTAGACTATAGCCTGAAAACCCGTCATCATTTTTGGAATCAGAAAAAAAAACATTATTTATTTCAGTATTTTGACTCGATAATCTCAAAAAAAACGTGTTAAATCATTATTACTTTGGTATTAACTTCGCCTTTTTCTAATTCTCGAAAATGAAAGTTTAAATGGTGGTATTCTTGATACAAAAGAAAACGATAAATTTATGGTAAAACTATTTAGAATATTCACAATCATCTTGAATTATAAATGAAAAACTTTGAAATACATGAATAAATTGTGTTTTCAAATAATTAGTAAAAAGAAAAAAATGTCGATGTAAATATAAAAGGTCCTACAAAATGAATTTATTGCTCTGAAGTGTTTTTTTTACGAATTTTCTTAAATAATCAAATTAATGATTGCTTATAATTTCCAATACATATTCAAAATCGTGAACTGAATAGAAACTTATATACGTACCATCGAAAGAAAAACGTTACTTAAAGAGTTAATCTTTTTTTATAAATATAAAAAACAAAACTAGCCTTAATACATTATATAGGCACATTATTCTCGTACATATATTAGAGTATAGGTCTTATACACAATCATACATATATACAGAGATGTATATGTATTCTGTTGTTACTACTACCAATACACATAATATGAATAAAAGAGAGCCTTCTGCAATACACACAAATACGATACATATTATGTACCGATACATAAATAGATTATATTATGTGTATAGGGATCTGAACTATATATTAGATATACCTGTTTTTGAGTTTTGTACATATTATTTATGTTGCGAATTTGGAATGAAACAGAGTTTTACCAGGCACACTGTAGGTATATATAATATTATACACTGTAGAATTATACCAGATATATCTACTAGACTCTACATACAATAGGTATATAGGTATTCGCTCAGTGTCCACTAACAATTGCATAAATATAAGTTTTGTAGTTAGTGTACATAGAAGTATAGAGGAATGCGTATTTTGTGCATTATCAAATCAATTTCGCATTGTGGGCATGTGGTTATAAAATTAGAGTTTCGTTTGTTTGTGTATTTATACCATTGTGGGTCTACAAAAGAACTGCTACCAACGTGCCAACAACTACAAATACGCATTAATTTTAAGGTATAATAATATTCAGGATTTCAATATTCTAATGGTAAAAAGCTTAGGTAGTTACAATGGACGATGCTAAAGGTTCAGCTTCCGTCATAAAATTCTTCTTTTTTCATGTACGATCCTTATTTGGATAAATATAGGTATCTGTTTTCATTTCGCATAAATATCTTTATTGACTTGCTCATCTCATGTGGTTCGTATTATATGTTTAGAATATTGATTTTATTATGAATTAGATACGAATAATATTGATAATACTTTCACAGTACCACCGATTTTAAAATAGCGGTTTCAAAACGTTAGCAATATTGCTAAAAAGGTAAATTTACGTGGAATTCTACCTTTCTGAAAGATGTATGAACAAATACTTATAAGATCATTTAGCCTAAATTGTATATAAACAATTAATAAGGATCGAGCTAATCCTGGACTAAGATATGAATCTCATATAATGGGTACAAACATGACGATGTGATGAATGCATACAATACATTAGAGACATATAACACTATAGCATTTTGGGTTTTTCCCACCCTTTTTCCCTGGATGCTTCAAGAGCAGAGCTCCTATATCATCCAGACTCAACGAAAAACATTTTTTTTTCAAAGGCGAGCTCAGAATTTGCCAGAGGGATTCCCCCCGACAAAATCTTCCCTTCAATTACAAAACTCTTAATGTCCCTTGGAGGATATACTCACTTCAAGGCACTACTCACTACTACAATATTCTTATAAATTATAGTAGATACTAGTAGTACAAGGCAAATTTGTTACTAACTTGTTATAATCTATACCTAAAAACTAAGTTAAACACGTCATGTCAATCAGTATGTTAAGCTAACTGACCAATGACCATTAATAGCAGTTCTCCTAGTATATACAGGTAACTACACCTTCATTACTGTACACATATTAGGTATTATTATTAGATAAATTAAGATACATTTGCGGCCTTGCGGTTCATCTACAAGCTCCATAGACTTAACCAAACATACTCCTACTACATAGGTATTAATCACTAATAGTATTATTACTGAGAGTTAGAACTAAACTAACTATTATTTCTACATACTAACCATTAGGAACACAGGCCGAATGTATAAGCAAGCAAGGCTAAATATCTTTATAACGATAATTTTAATACGCATGTTTCGAGATAAGAACTTTTTTGTTGTGAAAATTTAATCAAGAAATTTGTCATCTTTCTACTAAATTCGCAAGACATAATTACATATATATAAGGGTATTATAAAATATCTACACCCGTGGGATAAATTTTACCAACGAATCAAAGATGCAAAATAAAATTATTGACTGTCACAGAACAACCAAATGTTTTCTTTCTTAAGCCTTACAAATTTGGATTGGTTTCACATATTATTATGTTATGTATTTTTTATATGAAATATATTTTATTTTGCTCGATATGCAGATGGATAATCAATCGAATAACGCATGATAGTTACGATTTGAGATGATGATGAGGATATTTCATTTATTACATGCAACTTAATTTAGTGAAACAATAGCATTGACTTCTAAGTCCTAATTCATAATTTACTCGATTACAGGTGTATTGCAATGAAAAGGACCTAGGCCTAAGAAACTTGTTATCAAAGATTTCTGTTTTGAACAGTAAGATTTACTTGTTCTACGAAGCTCGTAATAAAAGATGACGATTTTGCTAAAAATATTATTGTAAAAGATCTTTGTTTTTCTCGCACTATATTAGTACAATAACAGTAACAATACGTCATAACATTATGATCTAGTATTGTTTCCATTTCAACTGGAGATAGACACTTCTAACACTAGTGCGCTGTTAGAGAATTTCCTAGGATTAAAACATCGCGCAAACTGACATTGGAGTTATCATATTATACTCTAGTCTATACCAATAGTAGAATTAATAACACAATGATCAATATGGATTTAGGCTGTCAGCTGTAGTGTTGATATCAAATTGTTGTTGTACCGCCATGGATGCCATTTTCCTTGATTTCTAAACGTATTCGTCTAAAGGAGCTTTGGAACAGTTCGCTGATGACTCGATGACTCTATTTGAACACATTTTCATATCTTCGTGTGTCAATTTTTTCAGTTACTTTATTTTGGACGATCTATAAGACTACCTTCGAATTGTTTTTTTTACTGCAGTATCATTACATTAAAATATAGTTAAAACGGATATTTCACAAGTGTTTAAGGTTATTAGACAGCTTAATAAGTATTTTTTTATAAAACACTCGAACAATTTGTGTGAAATTGTAATGAATATATTTGTTTGTTCTCAATAAATTAATAATTTTGATGATCTCTTACAGATAATTTATTTAATTCGATAATTCGGTTAGTAATAAAAATTACTAAAAATCTAACGTCTGCATTAGCCATACAAAACATTACATATTAATATATTTTTTTTATTTATTTATTCATAATTTTTTTTTACACATGTGTTTCATAGTTAACAAATACCTACATATAAATAAAACATTAAATTTCAATGACTCAACTTCAAAAAGAGATAATCTCGTGTAATACAACCTTATACGTGCATGTATGTATGTAGGAATCTACATAGATCAAAAAATTATAATAGGCAATATAAACACATCTTTCTAATAACTTGTACGTACTCAATACAAAATCTCACTTGCATGTAGGTACGTAATCTTGTTTTTACGTACACTACTGAAAATATACGCACAAACTTTAACATACACATTCACAAGTTCTTACATATTATTTTCAGTACGCGGACTTGCACTCACACACACACACACACATAGTATATAAATTTTCAGCACGCGCAAATGTGTGTGTGTGTATAAGTATGTTATGTCCAGTTGCAGTTTTATGTAATATCAATAGTACTAGATAAATGCATACGAGTATTGCATATTTACGTAAGCCTATCCCGTGGGTCTCTATGTACTGCTGTAGTAATAGTTACTATTGTATATAGATATATATTGGTATGAGGTCGGGGGTTGGTCAGTCATCGGGGGTGGTAGGATGACTGGACGGGTGGTAAAATGGAAAGGTGGTAGTACATACACTAGATGGAGTCGGCTAGCCAAACAAAATGGGCGCGATTCCTAACCCATCCATTCCTCTCTCACTCTTTCTACTCCAACTCTCTGACCCAGCATTATAGTGATTTTCTCATCAGTTTCTATCAATTATTATTATTTATTTTTACTACACCCTATCTGGAGATTATAATAGAAGGAGCCTACTTAGTTTTTTTTTTTTTTTTTTACGCGGCGGCAGAATTGCCATCCACACTTCTCAGCATTATACAACCAGATAAGTCTCCATATGATCAGTCATGATCACACAAAAACTTAACAGTCTAATGCCGGGAAAAATTCACCTATCCAGATATACAGGATATCAAAGGATTAGGCTCAAAACGCGGGATCAAAATACCAGCATTGTGCCTGAAATATCTGTGTTCAGAAACCTTTTTACAATATTACAAGTGTTTATTATAATAGATTTTTGAATTTTAATGTACAAATTAACCGGTAAATCTAATTTTTGTAAATTATTTATTAAAGATTTCGGAGTTACCCCTGTAGCTGACATGACTAAAGGTATTATATAAACGGACCTAGAATGCCAAATATTTTTTATTTTTCCTGCTAGTTCTGTATATTTACGTATTTTTTCTGCGACGGTTGTTTGTATATTATGTGTATTTGGGACAGCGATGTTTATTACAGTTATTACAATTATTACAGTTTTCCCAACTATTATTATTATTATTAGTCTTTCTGCTACGTACATAACGTTATAATGAAAAGTTTTCCTGATTCTGAGCCTACGGCAGTTTGGGATTGAATTTTTAAAGCCTCGTGAAATAAAAGGTTTCTACAGCTAATCAATATAACCACTTCGTATACTTAAGCATTATTCTGTGTCTACAGATAATTGCCTCACTTTTGAATAATATGTGAACTATAATGATATTTGTATATCCATTTTAAAACATTTTTCGTTGATTTAATCAGACCGTTAGAGCATTGATTTCAAGTTTAATTTAAAAATTAGGCCTTGTAAACGCGTGTGGACTTACGATTAAATTTTATATCTTTTTATATCTTTGAACCACTCTACTAACATTGTTAGTTATTCTAAACATCCTTTAACGTTTAAAATTAATATTGTCTAAAATTAGTAACAACTTACATGACTCTAAACATCCTTTAACGTTTAAAATTAATATCGTCTAAAATTAGTAACAACTTACATGACTCTAAAGAAAAATATTTTCTTGTTTAAAGCTAGCGAATTCTTCACAAAAATGTATTATTGTAGAGTTATATTTTTTCTCATCCCATAAGAGATAGAAGCATGTAACTCTGAAGTCTTAATAATACCTAATATGTTCTATCATAACGCAAACTTTAAAATTCTTTCAAAATACTTACCATACGCATTATTGAAACTAACGACTGTCTTTTGTCTTTGAATAGCATACATACATGGATGACTTGAAGTTAAAAACTGATGTATGCCTCCTCCCTTCATCGCCTAGTCTGCTCAAAATAGTTACACTTCCTTTTCAAATGGAAAGCAATGACTTTGCAAAAAGTCCTAAAACGCTATTATTTATCCTTTGTTTATTGTTAGTCCTTCTTCTTACAAGACTATTTCCAAGATGATAAACAACACTTTCCATACAAATAAAGGATATTTTAAAGGGTGTCTAATATCTATAAAGGACTTCTACTTAGATGTTCCGCTTCTTGGATTTGTATTTCTTTTTTCATTTGAATTTGAAGGGGAAGTACAATTGTTTGAACCTAATAGGAAGTGACTTTTGTATTTTGATTTCCTTTATCGGTGATATGTCGATTTCAATCAATCAATATTTTAGATTACTCAAAGTGAAAGTTCCAATTATTTTACAATTGTTTAGGGTTGACAATGCAATAATAAAAAAAAATCTAGACATTAGTATGTATTTTCGAGGCATTTTTTACGATTCACAAAAGAATGTTCGTCGGTAGCCTGGAGGTATAGTCTCGGCCTCGTGAACAGGGGGTCTGTGGTTCGATCCCAGGTGCCGGCAAACTCCCTTTTCACGACACAAGCTTTTAGCTTACTGTGGAAGGTGTATAAGGTTGTATTTGGGTTTATAACAAAACCCAGATATAACTTTTTTTAAAAAAAAAATGATTTACATAAAAACCAAATCATTCAACATAATATGTAAGATTTTTTAGTCTGAGATTAAGGAAACATAAACATAAATCTATTATCTTTATCAAGGAAGGAAATATGATGTATTTTTGAAATAGACTTCCCAATAATCAATATTTTATGAAAATATAAATATTCAGTCATAAGCAGCTATTACTAGTTTATAACACCTAATTAGAGTTATGCAGTAATGTTTTATCTTGTTTTTGATCTATATGTCCCTTTTTATCTGAATAAATTTGAGTAAAACCTTTTCACCCCATAAAACACAACTATAAAGGTATCAACACGTATTTTATTATTTTTACAATTAACATCACGTCTTGAAAGCAACGCTACACACCCTAAAACCGAGGTAATTAAAAGACGATGACTCGGCATCTTAAATAAATTAGTCACGGCTGCTCAAGACGAACATATGTGCCTAGTAATATTAAGAAGTCCTTTTAAAGTTTACACATTATGTACCCGATCATGCGTTAAAACCGCTGTAGGTATTTTTGCCCAAGGTGTTTGAACCTAAGGATACACCGGCACGATAGATTACAAGTATTTTTTATTGAACTGCATGAAAAAAAAAGTGTTTTGTAGAATTTAATTATCTATTTACTTATCTGTGGTGGCTTGAGAAAAAAATCATTATCTGTTGTTTCTGAAAAAAAAATATCCTCTAAATAGCCTAAATGACAAGTATTCCTGAAACATGACGTAGGTATAAGACAAATAGTTTGTTTGATTCAGTGATGAAGCATACTACAACTGCTGTATTTCTACTTATATAAATAACTTTAAGCAAAAAATTATATATTTTGTGAAAGAAAGCAATTATCATCAATTTCCTAAATTTGCCATCAAAATAGCGTGCAGATTGAAAACTATCTATTCTATCCATGTATAGGTACCTATTATTATGATATAAATCCCACAAGTGAGTAAATTTAATTAATTTAAAACTCTATTTCTTAAATGTGTATATTGAGTTGTCAGTTACATTACTTATGAACCTACTGAAAATAATTTTCTTTCGACTCTTTCAAATTATGTTCGATTTGAAAGAGTCGACTGCATTTTATAAGTTTAATTCCAGATTTGAGTCGAATATTAAATAAATTGTTTGAATATTAAATGATTGTCAAAAAATTAAATCACGTCAAATTATCGTGTCATCTCAGATTGTTTGAAACTATAGGGAAGAGAAATGATATAAAAGTTTTATTCACTGTATTTGCAAGTTTCTTGTAGCAACAACTTAGAAAGTTTGTAATGTACCTACTTACAATGTATGAAAGTAATATTTTTGCCATTAGTTTATGTGTTACATGTTAGGGAGTAAAATACAAGAATGCTCTCTATTTTAATTTTGAAAAAACATATATATTTTTTTCGTATTTTTTGAATAATATTTCGTATTGATTAAAAATATTCACAGAAAAAGGAAGAGCAGTATTTTTTCTGTTTAGTTATAAAGGTTCGAAAAATTTAACTTATCATTTAAACGTAAACCTAGTAATCTATGTATCAACATGGTAGCTGCTCCCACAAGTAACTTTTAAGGAATTCAGTTGCTTAATGCATTTCCAGAAGATATTTAATTAAATCTTCACAAAATTTAAAAAGTTACCTAAAATGATTACAAATTACCCACGATTATACTTCAAAGACAATGATGAAATATCCGAACTGTCATTAACTTGTTTTTTATTATGTAATTTTTTTTAGACAAATAAAAATCATCAAAATACGACATAAAAATTTGATGGATGAAAACATATCACATCACTGAATTAAAGATATAAAATGCCTTATACTTTGGTCATATTTCACGCATACCTGCTGTTTACATGATATGCTCCAGAAAATAGAATCAGTTCGTTTTTTAAATACTTGGAAGCAGAAGACAAAGTACAATTTCTGATCATAATAAAATATATTAAGCTCTCTTATTTTCCAGCAACAATTTTGTGCATCCCTCAAGTCATTATTTCAAAGTATCTAGCTTAGGTTAGTTTTACCCTAAATTTGTGTAAGAACAATGATAATATTTCTGAATAAAAGCAATGCATGTCAATTTTCATGCAACTGAACCATTTAAAAGTTTGACTTATGCTTTTGGTTCTAAACTGAATGCCAATTATATGTCTTACGATGATACGAGATTATACCTACATACTTCGAATAAATTTGCTACTTTTTGTTATTTACTTTATAAAGACTATTGGTTTATTTGTATATTTGAGGCAATCTTAAGACTAGGGTAAATGGAAGAAATCACTTCATAGTTATAATCTCGCTACTGCATATCTTCCTACTATTTTAAATTTTGCATTGTTTTGTTAACACTGTTATATAATGATGATGTGCAAAAATAATGAAATAAATAAATTAATAAATAAAATGAATACAATACTATACTATACTATACGCCGTGTCCCAAGTGGGGTAGGCAGAGAGAACGGAACGCCAAACAGTTATAAAATGAATACACCAGGTTAATTGCAAATATCGTAATCTAGTGATAGACTCGCCCTCTGTGCATTGAATTGTGTCACTGATAACTTTATGATACTTTGTAATGGTTCATGTTATAACCAATACACACTAATGATTTAAATAATTAAATAAAAAGACATGTAAAAAAATTACTCAATTTGTATTAAGAACAATATACTGTCATGTTTTTCATACCGATTTAACCGAATAATAAAATTTAGTTTACCAGAAAATTGCATTTACACATGGGAAAATGTGCAAACTCCTTAATGGAAATTTAAAGAAGTTTCCCGATGCTAACGAATTAGCTAAGGATAGTTAAGGCTTCACCTTCCTACTAAATCCTTTTTCAAACTGTAAATTTCGGAAATTGTAGGTACCTATGTACACTTTACAATGTAGTTTACAGCTTTTTTTATGTAATATATGTAAATATATCGAATCACTGGGTTGTCTTTTTATGCACTGTTATTATTTCGTTTATAAAAGTTTGAGTACAATTTGCTAGTATAATGTAAGTTGTTAAACTTTCAAGGAAATGTTTTTATCAACACGCAAGCTTGTCAGTAAAGCATTTTCTTGGCAAATAATGTCGAATGATAATAATATGTACCAAACTGAGCCTATTCTGTAATTCAAAAAGCCTGTAGAATAATTATATAGATACTAGGTAGTCATATATAAAGTTATGTATAGAGCAAATGTCATGTGTAAGATTAAAAAGTGTGTCTGGGTACTTTCTATCTCTTTACATACACTAAAATTATTACTTTCTATTTCTTTACATACACTGAAATTATATAATTTAATTACATTGAAATTTGAAAAATTAAAGTATCCATTGCGAACACTGCAATTATAACTCGATGGAAGGAATTGCTACATAGCGATTATTTCTCTACTAAGTATATCAAACATTTTATCTTTCTAGATTTACTAAGCGATACTTCTACATGCGCCATAAACAACTTCATGCAATGAATTAAGATTGTTCTTTCCGAGCAATTAAATTTAAATGTACAAATAATAAATAATTGATTTGCAAATACGACTATAATAAATCAAAAACTTTCAACCCAGCCATCTCAATTACAAAAGAAGTATAAATTAATGATTAATGATGATTTAAGATCTATAAATCTCCCATGAACTACTAAGTAATGATCTAGATATCGATATCAAAAAGATCATTAAGATCTGTGTATTAATATATTATAGGTTGTGGTCACTTTGCGCGGAAGGATCTACCATTGTAAGGCACTTCCGTGATCGTGGGAATCTTATTTTTGTATATAAGTTCAAATAAAGGGTCATTTCTTTTGTACATCAAATCACAGGACACTAATTGATTAAGGAAATACTTTGATTCACACATTGTGGGAAAATGAAAGAGTAAATAAAGTTAACTTTTAAATAATTCTTATCGAATTGAATGTAATGAATAAATAAATAATCTTCGAACGAATGTATTTTAGAAAGTTCTGTTGGATACAAGATGGGAAGATGAATGAGTTTATTGAGAATACTATTAGTGATGAAAAATGTAACAGACTATTTATTTGGACAAACTAATACAATTTTCACTCTATTACTTACATTAATGCTTATTCAAAATCGCTAGTCCATTAATACCATTACTTACTGCATTGATCATAGAGAATGTTACCATTGCCACAAATATTAAGCTGAATATTACGAATTATATATTAACACTTCTGATTTTTTTAACGAAACTCGTGTTAGTATAAAGATCTTTAAAAATTAAAGTCTCTTTGTCTTTAAAGTGACTTTATCTTTTTATAAATCCGTCAGTAACCAATTAAAAATGGCTAAATCTTAAAAATTCTCATATTTTATATATCCCGATAATTACACCCGATCAGAAACATATATCTACCTGAATACTAAAAACTTATATAAGTATACAGTTCTTTTTTATCAAGGTATCATATTTCTCAAAGGATATAATTATTATCTACTGATAATTAGAACCTCATTTCGTACGAAGGTAACGAGGCATTTTATTTGACTCGTGAGAGCCAAGAATGTGTCATATCGTCCCTCGTCTGACTAACTGTCGTAACTGACTTTTTTGGCAAAATTGAGTTATGACCGCCACCATGTATTGTGATTTGATACGCATGTTCTCACCGAAGATCACAGCTGTAGCTCCTGCCATTATCCTGGAACAGCTTTCTGATTTGTTGTCGTATCTACGAATTAATCAAAATAATATCTTACTAACGGACGTAAGTGCAGATACTACAGTTAGTGTGATTTTTTATAAATGAAAAACATATCCAATGTAGGTCCTATCTTGAAATACGATACTTAGTATAGACATTAACTGGGAATAACTTTTTATTTATTTTCACATAGGATAGTATTTTTCTTTGTTGGAATCATTTTAGTAGAAATTCTCAATATCCCGATCATAATTTAAGTACTGAAAGAATTAATATGTCAAATATTTACGAAGTGCAGCCACAAGATTTTGAAGTTGACGGCTCACTGAGGGAAATACTAAGAAAAAAATCTTCTAAGGTCAATAAAAATAAATAAAAATAAACAACTAAAAGATCACAGAATGGAGTATATGACCCAAGTATCCAAAAATATTGTTGCATAGTGAATACTAAAACCTGCGTGAAACATTGAAATTTGTTAGGCAGCATCTCGTCAATGTTTTCTTTTCAACGAATATACTCCCGAAATTTTCGGAGTCTTGAAGAAATTTTACAATTTATTATCATCATCTGCTAGACGGACATCAGATATGCCGGGCATTTTTTTAAAATACATAAGTGTTGGAAAAAAAACGGTTGAAACAGCTATCGATAGTTACTTCGGCGAGGATTTTAGATAAAGAAAATCGAGGCGATCGAAAAGCTTTTTACATTGATCTGAGAATGAGTCGCAATATTGAGGAACAAATTGAGAGATTTCCAAAAGTTGAGTCTCACTATTGTCGTGAAAAGACGACATGAAAATACTTGCATAGTGACTTGACATTGAGAAACATGTACGCTATGTTTCTGGATACTTTGAAAAACAATACTGAAAAACTAGGTTTTGTATCATACAGAAGAGTTTTAATATAAAAAAAAACCTGTCTTTCCATCTACCGAAAAAGGATCAGTGTAGCTTGTGAACGACATATTGCGAAAGCTCAGAAGATGTTAAAACTAAATTGAAAAATCAATATCTTAAGCATGAAAATGAAAAAAATACTTGTTCGTCCTGCTAGAATGGTTGGCAAAACAAAAGCTCAGCAAGATTCTATAACACAGTGTGCTACGTTTGATATGCAGCAAGTTATCAACTTACCAATCAGCAATGTAAGGGCAGTTTTCTATAAAAGACGTTTATTAGTATATAACTTCACAATATACGATATACCTTCTGGTGAGTGCTATCGTTATACGTGGCATGAAGGTGCAAGCAAGAAGGGTTCCTCTAAAATTTAATCTGCGTTTTTTCTTTTCTGAATATGTACTCGTATGATGAAAAATGTTATAAAAAGTATATTTATTTGCCGACTGCTGTTGCGGTTAAAACAAAAATTCAATAATCGCTTCTACCTTAATTTACTTTATAAATAATTCAAGAAATAATAATGAAATAAAATAACGTATCTGTTCCATGTCACGGACAAAGTGAAGGCGATTCGGTACACAGTGCTATTAACTATGCGCATAAGAAAAGTGGTAATATCTTTGTTCCTAGTCAATTACTTCCTGTTTTCAAATTAGCAGGTAGAAACAAACCTTACATCGTTACACCCCTCAACTGTTCAGATTTTTTGGATTTTAAGAAATTATCCATTGAGCTACGTCTTCTTTCCCTTCGAATGACGACACAGGGCTAAATGTAAACTGAACGGAGATGACGTAATTTTCAGTAGAAAAACACAGTCTTACTAAGTTTTCTTTTAAAACTAGTGATGGCGAAACAAATTATCGTTCAATATACTTGAAACGACAAGTATTTAACATAATATTGCATAACGAGATTTCTCAACTCAAATCCACTCCATCTAAAATTTCCCAGGCAAAATCTGCTGACTCGATGTCTTTGACTACTGGCGATACACCGATGATAAGATTACTCAAGCACGCTGAGTTTTATAAGTCCCTCCATCACTAAATTCGTTGTTTTGAAAATAATCACGAAATTTTATTTATGATGATGAGGATGAGAATTCTCGAACACCATAATCTGCAAAATAATTTATTTTTTAGTGATTTACTATCATTTTATTTCCCATAAAACTGCTCTTATTACAGTGTAAACACTCTTGTTAATTAATATACTTTCTTAAATTATAAAATCGTTTTATTTTCACCTTTGACTCTTAAAATAGTTAAGTCCTATCTGAGCATAACTAAATATGGCCATGGGAAAAAAGTCTCACAAAGGGTCCTATCTACTTTGACGGTGCATAAAAATAAATCCAATATACTTATGGAAATTTAATTATCACAAAAATAATTCAGAGATTCATAAAAATACAAATAAAATAATAAAATACATTTAGACTCTTTCGTTTAGCTGGGAGAGACGAAACTATGCACGCCAAAACACTAAAAATGCTCTCCTGAACAATTTACATTTTACCAGTTACGACAGTTAGTCAGATGAGGGACGATATTACCATGTAGAAACTGAGGTCAGGTATTAATGTACTTAACTTTATTAACTACACCTACACCCTCTGTCACATGATACTCGGAAGGAGGAAGCGAACAGGTAGATGACGACTTGGTATATGATATTTTTTTATTACACATACTAGCACATTGCACTACATGACTTTAATAATATTCTCACAATATTATAGCATTTTCTAAATGTACGCCTATTGTAAAAAATTATTTTAACTGTGTTAATTATTGTTATTGTAGTTTATAAGTGATTAACAACAATCCAAGACATTCGCATGAATATTAAACAAACAAATTAAATAGGAATAATTGAATGAAGGTTGAGGAATGTGAAAATAATAAAATGAATAAATTAGTTCGAATACAATAAAAAAAAATTATCAATGCATTTAGATGAACATGAAAAAATAACTAAAAACAAATTTTAAAGTTTTGTCCCTAAAAGTTGCACAAACTCTTAAGTAAGCACAAAGTTAATTTCATCAACAAATATATAAATATACCTACTTTCAAACAAAAATCACAAAATAATATTAATATGTAGGTAAATTGATATTTAATAATATCAATTAGTAATGTCCTTAATGAGTATAAAAAATCTATGGGAAGAATTCTGATACCGTGGGAATATCATAGTACCTACCTACCTGTTTACTTTAACATATTAAGTTCCCGTATAAAAAGAATAAGTGGGTAGGTACTCAAGACACCCGTAGTACTTACATGAAGTAATAATATGTATGTATGGTAGGAATAATGTGTTACTTACTAATAGGAAGGAAGTTCAGTAGTATGGGCTTCACCGCAATGAGAATAACGTAAGTGATATCCTTGGGAACTTCTTAGAACTTTTTATGTACTAAGTACTATTTTTAATACTGTTTCCAGGATTGTTAATAATTAGATTATTTAAATTTGCTTTTTTACTATTAGGTTATTTATAGGGCATATTTTTACATGTTGTTCAAGTAAAGGTGATTATGAAAAATAAAGATTTCTGATTTTCGTAAACGAGTGGGTGGCTTTTCAAGGTAGAATAGAATAGATTATAGTTACATTTACTATTAATGTTTTTCAAAACGTAGTTTAAAACATCTATATCTAAAATATTTAGCTTATTATGATACTATTTTCAAATATTTACCTACCATATTTTATAATTTTTTTTAGTAAGTTTTTCAATATATTATGGTGGTTAAAAAAAAACAATATTATGTACCAACCGATATTAATTGCTCAACTTGGCTGATTTTCTTATGTGATAACGTGAGAAATATATTTATACCAAAAAATATACATTAAGGTACATAAAAATATGAATTATACAATCAAACATAAAATCATCAATAAAAAAACTTATCTTGTGGTCATTCATCGTGTCTGGATGTAGGTAGTAGTCAGTAGTAAGTAGACGCTGTGGTACATCCGGAATGGTGGGCACGATCCATTCATTCACTAATTCATACATTCATTGATCACCGCTGCAGCAGAGGAACAACACACCTCTGTACTATCAACATCCTGTCTATTTCCTCTTGTCAACCTCTGGCAGGAATCCTCGAAGCTTGAAGAGGCTCTCAACCGTGTTACTCGTACTACCACTTTCGACTCTCTGCACCTGGAAATAATGATCAGTATTATTAGGTGTACCTTCTCATTAAGCTATCATTGTCTCTAATTATTATTGTTTACCTGATGCAAGTATTAAAATACAAATATTTTGTCATATTGTTGAAAGACGCCCTGGACGAAATGGTCTATTGGCACCCGTTTTCACACTAATATTATTTTATAAACACTACATATTAAAGTATTGATTTGGTATAAGAAATTAAAATATTTCATGATTTTTCGTTTTTGTTAAAACTTAAAATAATTCGATCATGAATGCTTTTTTAAATGATATAATATAATAAGTTAATAAAAATTATGATTAGGTAGGTTATAAATTATTATTAACGCCAAAAAAGGATAGTTGAATATAGCTATGATTTATTTATTACTTTTTTCCTGAAATATTACAAAAAAAAACTAAACTACTACAAAAATTTACTAACTAAACATTACTTATATCTAAATACACATATTCTTATAACAAATATTCTTATAGCAAATGGAATTTACGAAAAAAGTTTATTTAAAAAAAAAAGATATATGTATCTGGGTTTTGTTATAAACCCAAATACAACCTCATACACCTTTCACAGTAAGCTACTAAACTGCTATACTATCACGGCATATCCCACAAGTGGGGTAGCCAGCAGACCAACTGCATATAACACATGCAAGCTGTCTTC
The DNA here is from genome assembly GCA_947579605.1 of Athripsodes cinereus. Taxonomy (NCBI): domain Eukaryota; kingdom Metazoa; phylum Arthropoda; class Insecta; order Trichoptera; family Leptoceridae; genus Athripsodes; species Athripsodes cinereus. The sequence continues at coordinate 6,742,642 of OX388321.1, forward strand.
TCCGTGCCAATATAAAATCAAGACATTCAGGATGGGTGGCAAACCTCATCGCTGAATTTAAGATGTAAAGTGTCTTATTTTTTCGAACACCTGCCTTTTACAGGACACTCGAAAACTTATGGAGAAGAGTGGGAGACCAATTCTTTAACGGGTGCTCCACGGGATATCAATTTAATTTTGATAAGTGATTTTTCTTTACGGTCGAGTAATAATAAATACTATTTCATTCACAATAAAACGTGGAGCTTTCGTGAAGCTATAAAGGATGAACGGACTTCCTCTATCCACGGACACTGAGCCGCGTCCACGTCACGGAAGAAAAGTGATAAAGAGAACGTAAATTACCTGTGGAGCTATATAAATGTACGGAAAATATTTGACGGAAAGCTACCATCCCACATACAAAAAATTATGTACCCAATGCAGTGTAGGTTTATTTTTTAAGACCACAAGTACCTATTATCGAATAGGAGAGCATGTAAAAGGAATGAAATGATAGTGACGAAAGCGAAAAGAGTGTGCAAAGAAAAGAGTGAATTGCGCTCGATGCTTCCTGTCTACCATGCAAGAGAAGCGGTCGGCAAGATGGTAATGATGATTATTTTCTTAAACTTTCTTTAATCTATATTATCATAGCATTTCTCATAAATTGAGAAGTCAGCGATGAATACATAGTTTCTGTGAAAAATATAATTATGCAAAAGATATAGAATGTTTTATTTGTGATGTTTTGTAACAATATTTTCCTTTTAAAGTGTTCTCAAAAACTTACAAAAAAGAGTGGGAGACCTATTTTTATAAAATGGTCGTTTATTGCTTAACCACATTCTATGGATATACCTAATTACCGTACCATTGTAATTGTCATATATATTATATGACTAATGTTTTATCTTGTCATATAGTTGTGGGCACGTGTCGAAATCAACCATATGTGAAATGACTAATTATTTAAAAAAAGTGTAACCATTTAGTACAGACTTCAGTATGTTGATTCTTATAATGTAGTATTATTATTATTTAACCTATTATTATTTTTATTGAATATGTTGTATTTTGATTGTAAATTGATTTTTACTTATTTTAGAACGGAAATAATGATTTTCATTTATTTTGTAATAGAGCTTTGATTCCGGATTGAATTTTGGGTAATTACTTCTTATATTAATTACGTATTGATTTCGAAACACATATTTCCCTTTTAGTTTTGGTTCGAATTGCCGTAAATTGATTGTTATTTTTTGACATACCCAAGGATTTTGATCGCTAAGAAATTTCTTTTTCACAACGCACCATTTTTTTGTAATAATAAAAATAATTAAAGAGCATTTATACAAACAAATAAAATAAAACACAAATCGCTTTAATAGTGAATATAAACATCATCTTTTCCGTGATATAAAAAATATACCAATTCAGGTAAGACTTACTATACTTATATTAAAGGTACTTACTGTAATTGTAAATTATACCATTTTACTATCAGGAAGCAGAATAACCAACTACAGTAATCACTTTAAAATATATCTAAAAATAAACTTTTAAGATCAACGTCTTTGTCTATCGACACAAAATGTTCTGTGATTTTATTGAATATAACACTTCCTTTTATACTTTGATAAATTAAGATCCAAAACATCTCCCGCAACGACTCACCTATAAATAAAATCATATTAATATTTGGTATGAAATAATTATAAAAAAGAAACGAAGAAGACATCAGCTGTGTTAACATAATAATATTATTTCAAGCGTCCGTGAAATTTTAACTACTTCAATGAAACTTAAGTATAATCTGATAAAAGAATCAACCACAAAGAGTTGATAATGACTAAGCTGATATTAACTAATAAATATGAAAACGGCTTGAAGCCAGTCTTACTTTTTAAAGGCGGTCTTACCTAATTGCATAATCGAAAATGAAGTAATTAATAAATAGTCCGTGGAGCACCCCGTAAAGAACTGATCTCCCACTCTTTTCCGTAAGTTTTCGAGTGTCCTGTAAAAGGCAGGTGTTCGAAAAAATTAAGACATTTTTACATAATAAATTCAGCGATGAGGTTTGCTACCCATCCTAAATGTCTTGATTGCACAGAGAAAACAGTTTGCATGATTATTATATGCAACTGATCTGCTGGCTACCCCACTTGTGGGATATACCGTGATGGTATAGTAGTAGTAATTCAAATATTCAAGATCAAGAAAGTTAGATATGAAATATAATAAGTACACAATAATATAAGTCTAAAATTAGTATGATGCATTTCTTCACATTGGTCCATATCAAAATAACAAGGAATGACTAAATTTATATGAGAACATAAAAAATTTAAAAATATTAATTAAAGTGTTCAAATATATTTATTAATAAAGGATATACACATTTTCTTCTCAATAACATAACATACAACGTATTCCCTCAATGAGAATATGTTATATTAAAGCAGAGCACGTGCTTTGAGGGACAAGCCCACTGGTCTATAATTTTATAATTATTATTTAAGTTGTCAAAATCTTGAATAGAGTATTCTGATGTGAGATGAGAAAAAATGAATAGAGAGAATAGAGTTTTTTTACAGAAATAGTTTTCTTTTCGCCTAAATTTTTTCGCATATTTTTAGGAACATAATATAATGGAGAGTATCAATTTCAATTTTCTAAGTTATTTTTTACTCGAAAGGTCATTTTATTTAGTTAGGTACCTACCTACTTATTCTCATACACATTACTTATGCTATACGACTGAATTCTTTGAATAAAGAGACATACAGTTTGTACTGTACAAAACTCGTTTTCTTTTATTGTTTTAATAAAAAGAATATAATGATTTATTTTCAACATAGTCTTTTAAATTACACGCGAATTTGAACAATGTACAAAGAAAAATTAACTTGTTCCAAAATAATTACTAAAAAACAAAACAAGTAAGGATACAGAACTGTAACTCTGTGACGTCTTTGATTCCAAAATACAAGTTTAAATTTAATCTTATGAAAATTAGAAGCATGTCATTCACACCTATAACTAAAATAATATGACCTTTTGAATAAGACGAAACATTGAAATAAGATCCTATTGTTTTTACAATTCTAGGTTTTTTTAATATAAACTTAGAAAAATAAACTGGCATGAAAACTTTGTAATTAATGACTAATTAACACTACGTGTTTACTTCTCATTCTATGTAAGGTCGCCCTAACGTGGTCTTTTAACCTTTTATAATCTTTTGCAACTTTTTATAATCTTTTGCAAGTCCAAACATTTTTCTTCTCTTGATTCATCCAATCTATTTTGTAATAATTCTTAGTAGGTGTATTGAGTTATTGGAATGGTTTAAAAGTGTATTCAAATTTAAAAAAAAAGTCCCCCGTAACTAACAAATATTTTCTGGGTACCTGATCCTTCTGTTTAAAAGTTTTTTTTTATAATTATATAACTCATATAATATTTGTACTTAAAACATTGAAATAAATATAAGCAAAAGAGACTCTACGCACTATATTTACTTATATCGTCTATAAAATATGTAAACTAATAAAGACAAAGCTTGTTAATAAGGACTTCTAGAGTATCTTTCGGTTAATAAGGAAGTATAAATGTACCTACATTAATTTAAGATAAGACCGTCTAGGTTGTTGAGGGCTGTTGTTACAGAAGCATGTGAAGGGATAATAATAATAATTATATCTTTAGAAACTGTAAGGGTTGTTCTGTAGAAGAGAATTCACACGTCTTGTCACGAACTACAAAAAGAAAACATGCATGTCTACATGAGTAAAGTTCTTTGGTAAAATTTATGTACTATGTATCGGTTTGAACTTGACTATATTTTTGGCATTTTATTTTTATGGATAAAATATACCAGTTTTCCGGAATTGAATTTAAAACGCATTTTTTTTAATATATACATTTTAAATTAATTGAAATATGCTTTACTTTTCGCGACTTTTTTATACGAGCGATGATAGATGCTTCTTCTTCTTAATCTTTCATTAGACCCAGAGGTCTGTTCATGCAGGAGGGTCCTCTTGCGATGTGGATGCCCAGCTGGTCTCCCGGGTAGGCGTCGTCCATCAGGTAGTCCATTTAGAACAATATTTGGGATTCTGGTGCTACCCATCCTCTGGACGTGTTCATACCAAAATCTTCGGCATTGTCTTCCCCATCTAACAACATCCTGGACGTCACATATCTCCCGGATTATGGTATTTCTCACACGATGATAGATGCAATTCTGAATTAATATTTTTTATAGAGCAAAGAGAATGACCTGTAGTTCTTTTACATATAATTTCACTTATTTTCAAAGGATGAACTACCTATGCAAAAATTTCGAATTATTTGATCTGCTGATTACACCATTTATAGAAGATGATTGTATATATAACATTTTCAAAATATAATAAAGATTAAATATATTTTTTTTTAAATATAGGTATGCATTACTGATAACTGAAAACATATATAAAATATTTTCTTTTGTTATTGATGGTACTTAGTTGGTTATGAAACAGAATAACATATAGGTATACATTACTGATAACTGAAAACATATATAAAATATTTTCTTTTGTTATTGATGGTACTTAGTTGGTTATGAAACAGAATAACATATAGGTATACATTACTGATAACTGAAAACATATCGTCGTTGCATATTCAAAAAGAGACATGTGCACACATTTTTATTTAGGCATACTCTTTTAAAACTGTTCATTAAGGCATTAAAATTGTAGTTTGGACTTTTTATTGACATGTGATATTATTCTTTAAGTATTGAATTTTAATATTTGATACTAATAATCACTTTATAAAATGGTTATGATGTCATTATAAGCAATTTAATCTGGTAATGTCAAAATGTTTATGAATTCACATGTTCCTTTTTGAATATGCAACGACGATATATAAAATATTTTCTTTTGTTATTGATGGTACTTAGTTGGTTATGAAACAGAATAACATATAGGTATACATTACTGATAACTGAAAACATATATAAAATATTTTCTTTTGTTATTGATGGTACTTAGTTGGTTATGAAACAGAATAACATATAGGTATACATTACTGATAACTGAAAACATATATAAAATATTTTCTTTTGTTATTGATGGTACTTAGTTGGTTATGAAACAGAATAACATATAGGTATACATTACTGATAACTGAAAACATAATTATATAAAATATTTTCTTTTGTTATTGATGGTACTTAGTTGGTTATGAAACAGAATAACATATAGGTATGTAGTATGTAGATAAACTTAATGTAAGTATAATCTAAAAAGAATGATAAATAAGTGTGGATCGATCATAAAGCTCAGATAATAACGTGTAATAAAGATACTTTTAGTATCCGAAAAAACTTTCCATCGACGTGGGAGGGAACTGAACTTAAAAGAGAATAGTATAACATCTCTCGTATTGTGCATCTCAAGTACTAAGTATTATTATAGAAGCAGTAGTAGTAGAAGTATGAAATGTGATCTGTTTACTATTGTAACATAACGGGAACAAAGAATTTAATAGCACTTGGTTGATAATTATGAGAAAAAGGTGTATGCACTTTATTAGCACTTATTATTTTACTCGTAGAACGTGCCTTGTGCCGCTACCAGAAACAAAATGAGACCTCCTAGTAAGCAAAAACAATTTTATAAAAACACTGTGATTCTGTGTTGAAGTAGTAAGAGTTTTGGTTTCGTCCACGTAAATCTTGAATGATTGCAGGAAATCTTTAGTCATTTGTAAGTTTGAAAAGTAAATAAGAAAATATATACACATTAGCCTCATGTAAGATTTTCAAGCGAGTCCTTAAGAAAACATTTTTTTATTGAAATAAGTAATTATCCTTCTATTTGTGTTATTACATATTATGTGAATCGTGGCATACTAAAAATAATTCTTTATTGCGCAAAAAATTGTACAATGAAACCAAACATAATAATGGAACAGATAATTTTTTGCAATGAGAGAGTTTATCTCGGTAGAATGTCATTTTCATGTATGATGAATTTAACCAAAATAAGTGTAAGCCTAGGATAATCATTATTCAAAAAGCATATTGAAAAACAAGACCTAAGAGATAGTATATATTCAGTATGTTTATTTTACATCGAGAATCAGCTTCATCAGTCATTGATTCAAAACACACCAATGTTCTAACTAACGTGATTATATACAAACACAAACAAGAAAATAATACTTTACTATTTATATCAAACAAAACAGAGAGAATAATATGTAGTATGTATGCAAATGTACTAATATAATGAATGAAAACCGCAAGATTGTTACTTTGTGAATGGGATGTGACGGAAACAATAGATGTAAGATATAATAATACACATATTATAGTATCAAAGTTTGTTAGATAGGACAATACATCCATTGAATAAGAAAAGGATATCATCTCCTAAGACAATCACCAAGGGATAAAGTATCACCTTTACAATGCTTTTACCAACGGTAGCTAAACTTTATAACTTGACGAAGTACTAAATTCACATCTCACACAAATCCAACCTAATAAAAAGGTTTTATTAATATACAAAACAATTTGTTAGACGATGGAAGGAAGTATGCCAGCTACCCTGAATATTTTAAATGTCCGAGTTAGTTGGAAAACATCGCATTCTAGCGATAAACTCGCCCTCTGTACATTGAATAACTGATATTTTTATGAAACTTTGTACTGATTTTTTTCTCACTTATATCCTACATAGCATAGCATCCTACAAGGATGATTTGTGCCAAAAACAGTTTCTAAATGTTATTAAATCGTCAGAGAGAAGATAGTTATTATAGAATAATAAAATTGCCCTTTTATTATTTGAGAAGGGACAAATGGACTGTATCGGATGTCATTCTCAATAATGATCTGTACTGATTTGTAATGATGTACAGTGAAGAATAAAATGAATAAATAAATAAATATTTATTAGCACGAAGAAGATGACATTCATGCATGCATTTTTCATACAGTTATTGTGTAGACTACCCTATTTGTAAAAAATGCAGTATTGGTATGAATGGTTTCATGCATTTCGTATTGGTTATAAGTGTCAGTCACTTAGTATGAAGGAACCCTTCGACTCCTGAAATATAACAGGTTTTTGGTTTGTTGTGATCTGAAAATGTTCACAATTATCTGTTGACCAAGCTAAATTTTCACGCGGACCCTTTGACGATCACTGCTTTTACTACTACTTAAGATCTTCAGTTTACCTTTCCTTTTTCCCAAAGACAATGGACATATTATTATTATTATTATTATTATAATACAAACACAATGGACTATATAAACTGTTGTGTGTTGTACCCATAGCAGTGTAATTTAATGAAGGGTTAAACACGAGTAACTTTACCGTGTGTCATTAATGAAAATGAATATGAGTAAGAAGCGGGTAAATGTATAGCTGATGTCGTGTTGATAATGACATCCATCTGTGCATTATTAAAAATTATTTAATCGATTTTATTATTTATTTGATTACAAAGATGTTGTTTATTTATTTATTTTATTCTTCTTGCACATCATCATTCACAGAACAAATTCAACAAATCAGTTTACATAAGAAAAAATGTGATGACATGCAGTGGCGAGATTATAACTTTATAGCGATTTCTTCTATCTAGCCAATGCATTCAGCAAAGATCTATAGTCTTTGTAACATTTTATTTATCTTTATTTCATTCACATCAGCGGCCAAAACCATTGTGATATAGATTTAGAAGTCAAGATAAACTTTTATTAAAACAATGATTTTTTTTAACAATTTTAATCTAGTACAATCAGTACAATGATAACTCAAATTCCAAACATGTATAAAATCGGATCAAGGCAGATACAAAGATAACATATTATTGAATTATCATCCAATACATTTACAATTTGCATAAAATTGTTTAACTTTAAACAAGAACATGCGTAAATGGTATAATAACATATTATACTATACTACTATACTGTACTATATACTATACTACTAGGTATGTATATGGGTATAGACCCATGCCGTGTCCACAAACGGAATAGTCAAATGTTAGTTGGCTAATACAGAGCTTTCGTGTAAAAGATTTCTAAATTCTAACAATACACCTCACCATTCCTCTGATAATGATATTAGAGTGTAGAGAAATTCGCTTGATACGGAATTCAATATTGACTCATAATCACTGTTCTAGATGGACAAGATTTGTATTTACATTTAGCTTTTGAAAGGGGCGTTTAAGAGTGAAAGAAGAATGGATAAAATATTAGAAAACAAAACTACGAAACGTATAAACGTCTTGAAAGTGAAAGCTGTACACCTACCCATACTGAAACGACAGTGAAAGTTTTACATGCTCAAATAGTACCTACTTTGTAAGAGTCTCCAGAATACTACGTACGTATATACTATGTCTACAGTATAATGTGTGTATGTATGAGACAATAATAATAATAATAATATGCATCGCACGTGTCAACACGTGCAGCTGTGTTGTTAGTAGTGTGGGTGGTCACGGGGTGGCTGTAAAGACAGTGCAGCAATGAGGAGTGGGGTGTCTGACTGAATGAAGAGATGAGAGTTAGAAGTTGTTGCTGATATAAGTGAAAGTGTAAGAACGAGAATATACTTCAAAAAGTGTAGGTATGTGTCTATTATAGTAGCTTTTTTACTTTCTTTTTATGTTTGTTTTAATCCTTACTGTATAATCTAAACAAGACAATATGTATGTATTGATGATGAATTTGTAAGCGCTGATTTGTAAAATATTTTTTGCTACCATACATTTCAACAGTTTCTTTCCATTATCTAGTTATTATTATTACATTATTCCCGGAAAAAAAATATTTTTTATGTTTTTCAACGTCCGTGTTTCTCGAGATTCAACTAATGTGACATTTAAAACCGTGGAATTTGTGGAGTCTTCGGGAAAAAATTGAAACACCACATTTTTTATTTATTTTTGGAGTGTCCTGTAAAACACAGGTATTCGTAAAACGTCACGTTTTGATACGGTTAGCATCTTCAGTTCAATGATGAGTTATTCCACCCGTCCTAAATGTCTTAACTAAAAGGAACATGTGAATTTAGACATAAGAAAAAGTGATATTTAGTTATAGATTTTTATGGTAGTTATGATTGATATTTTTGGAAATAATATAAAATAAACAAAAAATTAATAAATAATACATTCCTAGATACACAGAGTTCTACAAGATTTATGATATTTACATACCGTAAAAAAGTTTATATTTTATATCTAAATTTTTTCTTTGAATTAATATGCCAGAAATAGATAAAAATATCAGACATTTCAAGATGTCTGGATCTTGCTTAAAGATACTTTTCAATACCTCAAGTGTTAGTATTACATACATAGATATTACGATTTCATTAACAACTTCTTTTCCCTCGTTAATGTACATAATACAACTTACACATTCATGATTTTAATTACTAGGAGAAAATACTGTTATAATAAAAAGTATAAAACAATTAAAAATATAAACCATCAGACTTTCCCCAAGCATTTCCCCATTTCTTCCTGTTTTCAACTTATCTTTCAAATACATTATATTTCTTTTCTGAGCCTTAATTCTACAAACACCCCTCAAAGGCTTAGTGTATGAAATTTCGTCAAGGGATGTGGTTACAACACAAAGGACAACCCTTTTACTACATCTTCGCTGAATTTTCAAACATTTTCAACGATGTTTCTTACTCTTTTTATTTTATAAACAATAAAATCCCTCACAAAGGTAATGAGAAGAATAATAGGTTATTATTTTACAGAAAAATTTACAAAATATTATGTAGCTTTTATAATTAGTTCCAGAAATTATATTTTTACATACTGATAAAAACCAGAACATAAATTTAAGGTCATCGATAATCAAATGCTTAAGTCTTGTACTTTCCCAGATTTCTTCTTTTCTGCCTAATTTATACACCTTCATGACGGATACATGTTCCCCACTAAGAACGTATTAACGGGTATATTATTGGTCTTATTAGAAACCCAGATTTATTCGATAGTACCATAATGATAGAGGTGACCTATTGAGTTCCTGAAACCCCGCGAATTATTTGATTGAGTACCTATCCAACCAAAATTCTAAAAATATAATCAATATGAATGAATCATCGCGATCAAAGAAAGGAGAAGGGTCTTCAAGTATTTTCTATAGAACATCTCGATACTTGGTATTATTGTACCTATGTATAATCTATGGTAGGTAGATGTTGTAAACTGCATAGAAATGCAGTTGAGTCATTATTACGTTGGTAGATGTTGCGTTATATATATTTTTTATGTAGGTTTTATGTTTGTATGTATGTAGATGCATTGGAACTTGAATCAACTAAGGGTGGAGACTTGCTTCACTTTAGGGGCTGTCTACAGATGTACCTGTGTTGTCTTATGAAAGGAGAAATGACGGAACAGGTCTGTCATCGAATGATTTTTGTCATTTCTATATTTATGTACAACTAAAATAATTTCTGTTCATCTATTTCACAAGTGAAGTCGCCAATGTACAAACTGCACAAATAAGTCATTTTCAAAAAGCAATACCTAATGAAAAAGTAGAAACGGGAGTTAATATCCAAACTTTTGTGATGAAATGTATCTTACTCATAAAACATGATAAGGTTTAATACAATTTTATAAGATATAAATTGCAATTGCAGTAGACATCTGCTGAAGGACGTTAAGGTCCGTAAGATTTCATATCTGGGTCACGTTCTGCGCGGCGATAAGTAAAGTTTGCTCCAGCTGATACTGATGGGGAAGATTGATGGGCAGCGTGGTCCTGGTAGAAGGCAAACGTCTTGGCTGAGCAACATAAGAGACTGGACCGGGATGAGACATGTGGGGGAGCTGTTCCGGGTCGCGCAAGATAGAGAAGCCTTCGCCAGAGTGATTGCCAACGTCTGGGGGACCTGATACGGCACGAGATGAAGAAGATATAAATTAAAACATAGTCATTAAATACCTATATTGTGAATCATATTGTACCATTTTGGAATAAGGAAGTGTGTTTTTATCAATCAACACAAATATGGAATATTTATTCAACTACTTGTCCATTTATACAATGAACAAAACTATGTTTTCTTATGAGTAATTCAAGTTCCAAATCCGTCACATTTAAAGGAGGTAAAAACACGGATTCTTTGTCTTATTATTTATAGGATGTACCAGTACCAAGTACTTATGTACTGTGTACCTCACTCGTGTGCATTGGTGGTAGTAGTAGTAGTAGTAGTAATAATAGTAGGTACGTCATGAAAAAAAAGGGTTCTTTAAGAACGCATCTGAAAGTACCTGGTGGTGGATACCAGTGTCTGTGGTGTGAGGTGGGTGCAAGAGGATTCAAGATATATCTTCTCCTGTCTCCATCATTCTGTCTACATCTCCAATTTGATGACTAACTTGCATTGATACTATACGTTATATTAATTTAAGGCAATAAGGTACTCATTATAAGAAGTAAGCTCTTTGACTGCTCGTTCTTGTTGCATTGTTTTGTAATGTTTTATCTAAATTTTATTAATAATTCCTTATGATTTTCTTGTAACGATTTTGGAGTCAAAAAATATAATTATTATTATTTGAATTTGCAAATGATAATTGGTATTGTCTTTATTTCATCATGATCTTAGTTGATGTAAAAAAAAAAAACAAAATAACTAACACATATTATAATCGATATCCAATTGATTAAAATTTACTTTACCGACCAATCGTTTGCTAAGAAATTCTTTTAATAAGAAATTAAAATGAAACAAAATATTTAGTAATTCAACTGGTGACATCACTAATTTACGAGCCGGCTTTCAGAAGCTTTCGGTCTTATTGTCAGTCAAATGTTAAGAAAAGCTATATTACGTACTTAATATACAAGGGATAGAACTAATGATATTATATCTACTCTGAAATTATTTGAAATCAAAATTTTCATGATATTATACATACTAACATTTTGTTTTATATTCGGGAACTCTGCGTCGAACATGTCTGAATAATTTACATTCCATAATATAGAATGAATTTTTTACGAGAATGCACCCTTTTATAACACAGAATATATGTTTTTCAGTATGTGCGTGTTGTTTTTTATTTATTTCTTTCACACCCCCAAGTGTAAAAGGTTGCACTTTCACGAATTATTATGAAGACATTACAACACCGCGAAGGCTTTCGGAATATTCCGTGATGGGGAATCTGTCCTATTAGTTATTACAGGGGGTAGAAGTAGTAGAACATTGAATCGTTGCATCTTACCACCCTTCACCCTTCACCCAGTCTTGAAGCCAGACCTACCCTAAGTAGTAGAAACAGGAATAAGGGTAGAAACTACGACTGACGACTCGATGTTTCACCCGCTGGTTGTATAATATGTACACAAATGATTATTTCCTTGGGATGGGTCAGGAGATGGAAATACAATAAGGGGTTGATATATTTTTTACTAAAGATGTATTGCTTTTTGGAAAATATATAAGTCTTAAGTCTGCATATCAATTTCTTGAAATAAAATCTGGGTCATCCAATATTTGTTCCAATTCTTGTTTTAAGCATTGCGGAAACTTTATCAAAACGAATTTTCTTAATGTTGTCATAACCCAAGTTTTAAGTACATTCGTAAATTTTAAATATCAGTTAATAGTATATAAGAAACTAGATAAATTTTGGCTATGTTCTTCATAATAAAACTATAATGATAAGAAATAACATTCACTTCACTTACTTTAAGCCGTATAGGAAATAAATGACTTCAGAATAATAAAACAAAGGATATCGTAGAAGTTTTTTGTTAACATAAATGTATAATTGTTTGAAATTCAGTCAATGAATGATGAAAAAAATGACAAAGTGTATTGATCTGAAAGAGAGGGTGCGAGAAGAGCGGACGTCCGAGAACTTCGTAACATGACTAAGCACATCAAGTTCTCGAGAGTGTATGAAAAATTGCATTAATGTTGAGAAAGCGAAAGAATTATGTAAAGTAAATTAATATAGCATTCCATTCTTTCTGCCTACCCCACTTGTGATACGGCTGCGTGAGGTTTTATTAGTATAGTAAATCAGTTGAAATATCTCAAATCAAAATACTCTCACAAATTCTCAAACAAAATTAAAAAAAAAAACTGTTTATACCTATATCCTCATACCCTGTTGCGTATTGATTTTAGCCATTGCATAATAAAACTTCCTTGTTTGTAGAAAGGTACCTATCTACAAAACGACCAATACTTAAATATATACACTGCCTAGGTACTACTTTGATGATTTCTCTGCAAAGCCTACTTACCAATACAACTTTACTTACTTTTTATTTCTACATCACTACCTAGATGTGTATATATTTGTATATCAGTGTAAAAATACACCATGTCAAGTAGTCTAATTTTTCAGTATGGCAATCTAAAGTTTAACTCCCCACTTGTGGAATATATAGATGAATCATCATCATCATCATCATCGCCCTCAACGCTCCTCTCGGGAGTACAGGGCAGAAACCAGCCTCCTCCATTCAGAGCGTCTCTGTGCCAATTGCGTCACCTCTTCCCACGACATTCCTTGCGCTCTGATATCGTTGTCATAGGATCGGTGTATTGTGAAAGAGGGACGCCCGGGCCTACGGAATCCCTGCGGACGGAAGAACAGTGCTCTTTTTGGCCAACTATCATTATAGATGAATAGATAAGATTTAAAGTTTTTTTTAACAAATACGATTACATTAATTTATTTCTTACACGTTTTCAAATATGACATTATTGTCGACGCTAATGCAGATAAATGATATTAAGTCTAATAAACGTTGTTTTGTTTAAAAAAAAGTTAATTTTTTTTTTTTAAAATCACTCATACATAAAACAATTTTTTTTACTAATTTTGTTTTCACTAAATGAGTAAAACTCCATTTTTAAATTAAAAAATTAATAAGTAAAAAATACTTAAGAGTTTTAAATTTCTTTATTTATCAGTTACACGTGTTTCGGGTTGCAAGCCCATATTCATACTGATTTATTGTTAGTTGGTATTACAATGATTAAGTACATATCTCGTAAGACATATCTCGTTTCAAGAACCAACTGAAGACTTATCTATTCAAGAAATCTCACGGAATAATCCAAGCACAACCTTAGTTAGTAAAGAGCGCCCTTGAGGTGGATTTTTTTTTTTCACAAAACGGCGCTTTACAAATCATCCAAATAATAATAATAAATAATAATAATAAGTGTTTTTTAGTTGTTATTTTGATTTTTATAATGAGCTCAGCATTGCATTGTCATTTATAATGAACAGGTAGTGTTCAAATCGTTCTGACATTTGAACGAAGAAGTAAAGTGGAAGTAAAACAGTGTTTTGTAATATTTTACTTAATTATTTTAAAAAAAGGTTGCGCTCACTTTTTTATCCGTACTTCTTCCTATAGGTACTCTGTATGGTATTCACGACATCGTGATCATTTGGTCAAATGCGTTTGTCTCTTGCGAGGCCAAAAAGTTATGTATAACACAAAATATAATGCTTTTTCAATTTAGGTGAATATTTAACATTTTAAATTTGGCAATGAAGTTTGCCAACCATTTTGAATGACTTAATTTTTTGTCACGGAGAGGAATATTTATTACATCTCCACTTGTGGAATATGCCGTGATGCTAAAGTATAGTTTAGTATGGTAAAGTTAATACGTCATCAGTGTGTTAACTAATACTACATAATTTGTTCATATTTAATGTCAATTTGGCCAACAAATAGACATAACGTAGTTTTTCTTTGATATACATATTTATATATATTATTATTTATAGTATGAAGTTGGTACAGAGAAACAACAAACCCTATCAGACTCGAGTTTCTAGAAGTCGTCGTAAAGATGGTGGAATGAGAAGGAGGAATAGTATAAATGTAAGAGAAGGTATATCAGAAAGAGTAGAGAGGGAACGATAGAATAGAGAAAATAGAAAGGTTCAAAACAGAGATAAATAACTATTTATCAGAAAGAATAAATAGATTAAAAAAAAACTGATAATAGAGGCAAATCGTAAGTAGATAAAACGATACAATATTGTGTATGTAATTTAGCACTCAACCCTGCTTTACTTACTTTACTTTACTCGCCACTTCCTTCTATCCTTGCATACATCTTTCACTTCCGTCACTGTCATACAATTCCGCATGCATGCTCTCCTGTTTAAAGTGCTCAACACGAGACCGTCCTGTAGGATTTGATTTAAATAATCTTGCCATTTGATCTTTGGACGTTCACGTCTCCGAGCACCATTCCTCTTAGCCAAATATATATCAGATAAATAAACTTTCTAAAGAAAATACCGCGTTTCTAATTTAATTCAAATGACCGAGCAGCTCTTTGTGGCCTATGACAAAAGATCCCAAGTCTTTCGAAATCGATAGATTAGTCCAGCACAAAACAGTGTTAAAGTCGTCTTCTACACATTGAATTATATAATTTATATTTTTTGAAACTGCTTACTAATGATAAAATTATAACCAATATACAGTGAATAATAAAAAGTGTGAGAATATCTCCAAATAAATGTGTCGATTAGGTGCTGCAGAAATTTTAGAATCTTCATAAATCTTGTTGACGTTTTTTTATATTCGTTGCTTAGTGTTCTCTACATCTGGTATAGACGCTGCTGTGTGATGAAAAAGAGAGGGAGGGATCGGGTAGAAGAAGAAAGAAGTTGATTCACGGCCCCTGTCCATGATTCTGAAAGAATGACAAATTAATTAATGCAAATAATTTTTTTCAGCATTGAATACGTTAGCCAAGATCTTTCTGTAAATATTGTATTATCTGCATACTATATTAACAGTAGATAATAATATCACTGGGAATATTTTTCTATAGAGTATTTTTATTTATTACTTGAAGTTAGTGTATCATTCTGTCTATTTTGCTTGAGTCATAAAATAATTCAAAGTCACTTATATTTGAAATCAAGTAACAGATAACACACATTGTAATTTTTTTATACTCTAATAGGATTCAAAGCCATTGAGAAAGAAAACACCTTCAAATATTTTTTCATTTATTTACTATTTTTTCATTTTCTTTTGTGAACATTTATTTGGCAAAATCATAAAAAAAACATATTCTTCAGGGTGGACACGTGTTGAGCACATGTTGAATAAGAGAGAATGCATGAGGAATTGCACGACAGTGGTTTATGTAAAAAATGTATGCAATGATCGGAATAAGTGTCATTGGATCCTTTCTGCCTACCTCGCAAAGGAAACAACGTCTCTGCAAAGATAAACAGTGAACTTATTACGAATAAAGGTCATTCTCTCCGTGTCATGAAAAATATGGATTAAAAAATGTACACTGTTTTCTCATCATGCAGATCACTTATATATTAATTCTTATTTATAGGCCAAGGGGAAGGAGATATATGTATTTGAATTTAAAGCTTCTTAATGATTTCTCTTGAGACTGAAGCTACAATATTAAAACATTGCAAAAAATCTTTAAATTATTCTATATAAATTACAACATTACATTACGAAGGTGCAATTGTACATTCATCCAAATATTATAATTCTTCGTATCTCATACATTCAGTTCATATTATTATTCATATTACTCTTATATACAATGAGTAGTGAAATAAGAAGAGCCATGAACTACCCATGCAATGTGCACATACATTACACAGGTACCGGCTGCACCTTGCGCTTTCTTAATTAAAACCTTCATTAATGATCTCAGTCGAACGAACACTCACTCACATTCTCCTTATGAATAAAAAAAGCCTTCCTTTTTCTCCGACCGGAGATCGTGAGCCTCCTCTATATTATATATAGACATAATATTATAACCTCCTTCTTCGAATGTGTGTTGTACTTAGTTAAAGTATGTAGAGACAGTTGCATCTCAACTCTTGTCTCTTTCTTTCTCTATGTTAGCTTTCTACAACAACTATCTATGAACTATGTCTACGATTTTTTGTAAAATATTTTTTCTTTCTGTAAAGTTCTCCAGTAGGCCTGTACCTATTAAGATCCTGTTATCGATAATTCGTTTACAATATATAGCCGTTTATGCATAAACCTATTAATTTAACATCTTATGTCAGACTTATTTCACAATAAGAAAATTTTCAATCACATTTTTTTAGTTTCTCCATTCTGGAAAATCATAAGATTCATTCAGAAATGCTAATAAGTTTTGATAATCTTCCTTAAAATAGTCAAAACATGCCAATTGCTTTATATGTAGAAAATAATATAACATTTGAAATTGAAGAAAAAACGTAAAGTAAATTAGTAATATTATTTTATTTTATGCAAAGAAACACAAATGTTTAAAATTTTACTATTTTTATCGCGAAAAAATAGATTACATAAACTATTAATTTATATTTCTTTACACGAATTAATATAGAGTTTTACAGTATAAACGTCAACTCAATCAATGTGGTAATATTTTATATATTTTGTTCATTTAAAGTTTTATGTAACACGATTTCTCGAGTTATCGAACATTTAGATCAAATCACTTTGTGTATTGGGGATACAGGAGTCGGTATTGCACGAATAATGATGATGACGATAAAGTAGATATATAATATGTATAGCGAGAGTAGTAGTATTAGTAGTTCCACCATCTCCCAAGTCGTTTCCATCTGAGGTTATTTAATGCACTCGGATAACTGCCGTCTCCTCACCCACACCAACAACAGACTTCATGATATTCCTGGACGACGACTTGTGCTCATGTTGATGTAGGGTTGATGACGTCATTCTTACTTTTCAAACTATCAATTGTTTTTATTTGGAACTGTTTATAAGCAAATATATCTCACCAAAATGTTTTTTATCAATGGGAACTTTAATCTCTTTTATTATATAAAATGTAAAAATGATATGTCTTCGTTTTCATCTTATAACTTATTACAGTAAACCCAGGTACAACTGTTTTCATCAATATAAAAAGTCACCATAGTTTTTCGCAATAGTGTAAAAATAAATCTCCTCAATTCAAGGTGATTTTTGTGCCACTTGTTTTCACAATATTCCTATAGGTATATTAATATTTCAGTCATAGAAACATTGTATTGTGAAAATAGCTCTTCTGAATTACATTCCAACATATGAGTCTGTAACACAATTTGAAAGAAATTTTCTTTTCAAAAATTATCTACTCAAAAGTTATATGTACTTGTACGTAAAATATTTTACATTTTTCCCAAAAGGTTTTACCGCTTTTCTTTACCAAATGACCGCAAAAGCAAAAGTGATATTAAAAATAAAGAAATTTTAAATAAAAGTTCAAACAATCGTAAACAATAAATATTCGCAGTTTTTTTCTTATTTTTTTCTCCATCCCTATCATGTCTTGCCTCCCGGCTTACTTTCCTACCTTCTCTGTTTATAGGGTTATGCTGCGACGGCTTAAGGGTGAAATTCCGACTTCCTGAATGCATCTATACATAGCCGAATATAACTTATAATATAGATTTCAGGAGACGCTGACGATTGTATGTACTCTGAAGTTATACTTTAAAAAAATTACTAGTTTATATTTTATGTAGAGACAATTAATAAAAAAATCATTTTCTCAAAAGCTTCGCTTTTTAAGGCACTCGCTTATGAACCCTTGGACCAAACCCTTACAATATTACATACATTTTACAATAATAAGCTTTACTTTAAAATTTATTTTCAGGGAGTTTTTATATTATTTTATTTACCAGGGAGTTCCCACAATGAAATAACTACTACCACTACTCCTAGAATAAGTTTCTCATGCTATTTTATAAGGAAAGTATTTGTAGAGCATCACATAAAAGACATACGTCTTCAGCTCAGCTATGGTGTATGCCACTTTTCCCATGTATCTTTTTTCTATATGACACGGAGAATTTGAGTTGCATATTCACATGTATGATATTTAATATCTTCAATTAGGCCAGAAGGTTTGCCACCCTTCCTAAATGTTTTATTTTCAATGCTCCAGAGAGGACAACTTGCATATTTATTCTATATGGCTATCTCACTTGCATAGACGCATGAATGAATTATATGTTATCTGTCATCATGTTTAGAGAGTTTATATGATTATTGTACCTGTATTTTAAGGTAGGTTACAATATCTTTGTAGTTGGTACATATATGTATGATATAATGTAAGTTGTCTGGCTCAAGTCATTAAAACCTCAGCATGAAATATTGAAATCAAATGATGTTTTGAGATGGCATCATCAAGGAGGTCTCCCCTTCTTCACCCTTCTCTTCTCCACACTTCTACCTCCTTCACTTTAACCCTCTAATGCTGACACTACAAGTTTTCGCATTTCTTTCGTAATAAGTAATAAACAATAAAGTACTCAAATATATGATTTTCTATATTTGTTACTATTTCGTGCTCCACCTTATGAAATGCCACCGAACAATTCAATGACAGTTTTAATTTTCAGGGATTATTCACGTGTTCATCTCATATGTGATGATGCTTTTCATGTATAAAGGTTGATATATTTTTATTATATAAGGGTAAAAAATATTTCATAAAGGTTGTTGTGTTATGCAATTAATATTTTGTTATTATTGTATTTGTTATGTAAAAGGATTAGGCTGTGCAATGAATGTAATAAATGAACATTATATATGGAAACTTATTAACCTATTTTGAGTTTTAAAGGCTTAATTTCTCTTATAAATTCATGTTAATAGTATCATGAAAAATTCCGTATACATGTGTTTTCTTTAGGTAACTATCCAATACTTAGAAACATAATATTATGTACCTAAGCATTGTAATCTATTTATAATTTTTGTTCATATAGACTACAAAATCTATTGTTTTAATTCCTGGAAAGCATCATAAAATAAAGAATCGTTAAGAAAATCTCAATATTATTATAAAAAGTTTTTTTTTCTATATATCTGATCGTATAAGGTTAAAAGACAAGGGTGTTTTCCCTTCAGCCTATTCTCAACTCTTTTCCTTCAGAGATGGGGGTAGAAAAACATACAGACACACACAAGTTCACATAAATGCAAAATCCACCCCAGCCAGTTTACAACAAACCCTTTCTCGTTTTCCTTTTCAACAAACTTACCGCTTACTTCTAAAGACTAAAGAAATTCAAATATCAATAGCAACCATTAATGATTTTTCTCCAACATTTATACTGTTGGTTGATATATACACCTATATATTTTTTTCGATAATCATTCATCTCAAAATATACGGCTATTTATTAACAATAGCCAAACTACGATCCGTAATTACAAATTATGATTAATCCTCAAGGTGCTTAATGAGAATTCGTTAACTTGTAGCAGTATCATTCTGTGATTGTATAAATTAATGATCAAATACTTAAAATCGGTTTGGTCATAAAATCATTCATCAAAAATATTGCAGCATTTTGATTGACTTCGTAAAGTAATGAATAAGAAAACTTGTAGAAAACCATCTCAAGACACTTAACAAAAAAAACTTGATAATATCTATCTTCCTTTTGAAACTTGCATATAAAATGACAAGAAACTTAAAAGCAAACGTCATATACAATATTTGCGTTACATTTCAATGAACAAATCTTCCTGGAGGTGGAGTGGAGGTTGGAGTTGAATGATGATAATATAAAGAAAGGAATGAATAGAGTACAGTTTCTTTTATTTAAGAAGATAGAAGGAGTCCAGTTGTACAGAAGTTAGATAATGTTGGACATTAAATAGTGCAAAGACTTACTTGAGATGTACACTTATTTGACAGTAATATTGTGGTGTTAATGAAAGGCTAAGTAGAACAATTTTGAATGGTGAAGTATTATGTGACTGGAAACAAATCTTAGAAAGCTGTTTTACGATAGGAAGAAAGTTTTTCATTGCTATTTAAGATATAGCAGTTAGCGCTTTTTATTTATGAGTTTGTACTTGCAAAATGGAAAAAATGTGCATTGTAGGACGGATCGCATTTTTGTTACATGCGGCTGGTCTGCTAGCTACCCCACTTGTAGGATGTATCATGATATAATAGTAGTTGCATTAAGTAAAAAAAATCATCAGATTTTTAAACGCGATTTTCAGGAAAATTTATAGAGATTTTTCCTATTTATTGAGTTTTCTAGCTGTTGTTTGATGAGTATTTTTAAGATTATCAACTGAGAGATACATATGTTCTGGTACAAATTTTAAAAATAATTTGTACCAATTTGCGAGTGATTGGGGAGCTTGTTTATTTACATTTTTATGCAAAAAAAATGGCGATACTGCACTACCATACATTTTACATGCAGAATGAAAGTTATATTGCAACCCTTAAGCAATTACAGATAGTTATAGTAGTGTCTTAGGGCGCACATTATTGTTAGTATTTCTGATTATATCTTATCTTTCTCGTACAACGCATTAGCTTGACACCATTATAACTAAACACTGACTCCATTATTAAATACTCTTTAGTGAGAATATAAATTTATGTGCGTAGTATAAGAATGCATTTTACACGCAAATATCAGAGTATCTTCATATCTTATTATTTGATGTGTTTCCGTGTAATTACACGTAACCGTACATCATGTACCTACACTACAGTGTTTTTTTTCTATTAGACATAGATCTGTGTTTCTAGATATGCATTTTCTCTGAGACGTGAATGTGCTGTCAACTATTCAAATAGTTCTTTAAGGGCCGAAATTATAAACGAGGAACCCAATATTCGTAAGTATGTCGACACTTTACGAACGGTTGGCGATCTGTTCGTACATTCTACTAAAACTTTGTGTGGCTCTATCATGTTGACTATTTTGATCGATTCAAACTTAGAGATCAGTTTTTGTATAGTCAGTGTTATCGACCGACGTAACATGGTGGAAATTCATGTTAAATTATTAGAAATAAAACACTTTTTATATATTACTTCTACGGTGACTTTGTTGAAGAAAGCTTACGTTTTCAGGAGCTTACATTCTCATCATCAGACTAGCGTAAACTTTACTTCAATAAAATCACAGTAGAAGTAAGTAATTATAATAATAATAAAACTTAAAACTACCTACTCAAAAAGTATTTTTATTTATGATAACCTGTAATTTTTCTAGTTCTTTTTTTCTTTGAAACACTCATTAATTCGATATTTCAGGTACTTCATAGGTAATTTAACTTTTTTGAACATTTCTTTTCGATACCTATAAAACCTTATAGGCATTCAAAACAATTACGAATTTCATATTATATCTGAAATAACAAAAGCTAGCAGGATATGATTTTCACTATCTCAATATTCGAACGGAAATTGATTTCATCAAATATTACTCGAATATTCTCCGAATCAGATTTCTGATATTGCTTTTATTGGTAAATATTGCGAATAGGCTCAGCACAAGCGACGATGTCTTAAAAATGAAAATGGTATTTGCCAATGTTAATAAATTGTTTCCGAATGGAGCAGAAAATTTTTTTTTTATGCATGTGATAAAAATCATATAAAATACTAATGCTAGTGAAATTTTACTTTAAATAATTTACTGATAATCTCGCCACTGCACATCGTCTTAGTATTTGAATTTTTGTTTAGTTTTATTTAGTATTTTAAATTTTGAATTGTTTTGTTAGCGCATAATGATGATGTACAAAAAGAATAATTATAGATAAATTATTAAACCCCTTTTCATTTCATCAGAATTTTTATACTGATATAAGGAACATCATATATTTTCGAGCATATAAAACACATCTGTTCATCATTTAAATTCCTCTACTAGGAATATTGTGCGAAAAATAGATAGGATAAAAATGTCAACAAATATAATACATTAAAAATTGGAAAAGTTCAAAGTACTCATATAGAGATGTATAAGTCATCCATTATTTTGTGCCCGACAAAAGTGTTAATAATATATTAGAATGTACAATACGAAGTTTTGACGTGAGGTGAAAAATCACACGTCCCAAAAAAAACTACACAAAATATAAGGTGGATAGGTACTTCTCTAGGTATGTATATTATAAAATCAACTGTATGTTAATAGGTAGATAGAAGCCAGTGGCAGATGACAGGTTTTATAATATGAGAAAGTCCACCGTAGGTAGATGCTTGTAGTATAAATTTTGATAGGGAAAATATATCCACAACTGAACCTATACTACTATTAACTAAAATATAATCGGGTAAATAGTGCAGTGACTGGCCATTACTGCTCCGTAACTAAGATTTTGTAAGCCATGATATGTTTAATGATTTGTTCAAAGTTTATTAGATATACGCAACTGTTGAAATGAATATATACCTAGGGTTAAATAAATGGCATATTATAAAGGTGTCTATTTGTTAACGATAAAATAAAAATTACTCCATTTATTAATTACATTTGAAATTAATTCACCAATTTGTTTCTTTGCTTTATTTTACTCAAAACTTTTAGACCATATACAATTTTCTTTACTAGAAACATTGTGTTCTTTTTTAACAGCCTCCTTGTTTCACTACTATCATCCAAACTAATGTGTGTTTTAGCAATTTTATCATAAACAATAGGGCAAAATTAATTATTATTCTGGAGGGCAACAGTTACACAAAATCTTTTAAATAGTGTTTATATCTATGCATACCTATGTATCTATTTGCTATGTATATAAAACATGAATTTGCAGTGGTCAATATAGTGTAAGATGTATAGAGATACCCAACTATATACTTACATGCCTGTGTTTGGTTGGTAAGTACCATGTGCCCGAGCAAACTATGAATATATGCCTGTATCTATGTATTTATTAATAGAGCACTAGTGTTGCCTTGTATATTTTTTTTGTTTTTGTTGATTGATTTGTCGTTTGTAAGTGAAGACTGTATTATTTTTTGATCATGTTATTTGTAAAAAGGCGCAAGCCGTATATTTCATAAATAAAAAAAAAAAAAAAATGAATTCGATAGAAGTAAAAAATTAAATAAAAAACGTATCAAACTTTCAAAGTTTATCAAAATATGAAGTTGTATTTAGAAATGTTTGTTCAAAGTCATTGTACTCGCAAACTAAAACAAATTTTCTAAGATTTGTTCTCATCTAATATTATCTCACAAATAGTCGATTATTGTATATTTTACTCTAAAACTTTGTCTAGCTGGCTGTGCAATAATAACAGGCTTCACTGGCTATGTGCTATATATGATATACGTTATATTCTACATGCTATTCGTTATGTGCTATATGTTATATGTTGTGTGTGGGATAGCTTGCTCGGAAAATATTGGAAAATACAACGATGTGCGTTCTATCGATCATGATAGGTGGTCAACTGAGTTCAAGGGCCTTTTTACTGCAAGTAGGGGTGAAAAAAAACACTTAATTTAACAAAAAAACCGATTAGATGGACAATTAAAAAAATATGCATAATATTTGTTTCTTAAATCTTCCTACTCGTTATTTTAATATTTGATTTACCAATTTATTAGCCTTTTATGAATCTATTTATTAATTTATTATGTTAATGTTTTCGTTCTTCCTACTCATCTTGCCTTCTCTTATCATATTTTAAGCATTTTTATTGATTTTTTGAATATTTTATCCATTTAACTTGAAAGTCTGATTTATTCTAAATAACTGCCAGCTTGTTTGGAAATTGTGAGCTACTCAGTACTGAATTTGGTTTAGTTTTGATAATAACTCATTAAACTTTGGTGATTTTTTTTTTAAGGTTTAAACAAAAAAATTAAAAAATAATTCTCCCTGCATATACATATTCATGGCCTTATTTTTTTGCTATGATGATTCTTATTTCTATTTATATTTGTTTTTCATCAATTAGTATTTTTTTTCGATTTATATCCTCATGCCGTGTCTCAGGTGAGGTAGGCAGAGAGAACGAAATGCCATATTGATCTTGCCAGTTTTACACAAAATTTATTTTATTAAATTCTTCATATTACTCGTATTCAGTTCATTGGAATTTCTCATTCATACACACTTATATATAGGATATACCTATTATATATAACTTTAAGAGAGGAAACCATATTCTACGGCAAACACCGAAATGAATTTACAAAGATGATAAAGAATTCCGGCGTCCAATTTTGATTACAGAACAGGTGTTGATGTATCAAAAAAAACAAATTTAGATAAAAATTCTGATTCTATTGTTTTTTTTATTTTCAAAAAAAGAATCATCATGAAAACCCTATTTCAACACAAATGGTTTTCGGACGTTGAATATACTGTAGTAGTAAACTGTAGAATAATATCAACGTCATTGGATTCCGGCGTGGGTAGTGGTACAGTACAGAATGGCGGGTATCTTCTCCATCATTCGGGCGCGCGGACTATAGCTGCGAAGGGGGCAGTTCGGGGGGGATGATTTCGTGGAGGTTTCATCCACCACCAGGGATGAGGTCCTGGTAGATGGAGCAGAGTAGAGAGAGAGAGATAGAGAGTTTCCTGATTCCAAATGCACGCAAATGCAAACAAAACTAATTTCATTTTGGTACGGCCACAATGCATTTTGTTGGTAGATAAAGATATATCAACTAGACAACTACACACACATACAACTAATGATATTATGATATATGTATGGTATATTATTTTGTAAACAAACGTATATACATCTGCACAGTTGTATAATATTTTGTGTGTACCTATGAGAACGGTAGCCAGTAGGCTGATGTGATATTTTACGATTACCTGCCTTTTAAAAGACACTCGAAGACTATGTAGGAAGGTATTTGTACAATTCAGCAAGAATGTATGCCACTCATTCTGAATACATTTTTCATGACATAATGAACATAACCTGCACGATTAATGATCACCACATGCAGTAAGTTAACTGGTTGCCGTATTCGTGGGAGATGTTATGAATATATAATTAATTAATATATTATTGTTAATGTACCAGCAATACCAGCAATTATTATATGCTGATTAGGGAATTATAAAACTTTAATACGTTATTATGCTAATTGTAAATTGTACCATATACCATTGTAAAAAATTATACTGAATAAAAAATACTGAATATACTGAATAAAATACAATAAATGTATTAATCGTTTCTTGAGCGAAGTCAGGTTTTAGAGCTATAGCAAAATAAATATAAAAAATCAGATAGTTAATGCGACTACTAACTAACTGATGCTAAAAAATAAAGGTAGATGTACCGACATTTATAACTACATAATAATATAGGTGTTAAAATCATCAAATTAAATTTCATATTTAAAAACAGATTGTGTTCAATTACATCAATTAATATTTTTATTTAATTAAAAAGCCGAAAAATAAAAATGCATCACATTTTTTTCAGCAACACTATTCGTAGACACATAATTAGTCAGAGTATCATAATAATAACATTGCATTGTTTTTTAATTTATGTAAAAAACAATAAAAGCATTCCGTACTAAATTTGTTATTGTTGTATTGTGATTCTTTTTTACTTTCGTATGCAAATACTACCAAATGGATGGGGCGTCACAAAATTAATGGACATCACGAACATCAAAAAACAAAGCTGGATTTATCTACTAACAAAAATCATATTTTTTTGCTGTAATTAGATTCATGTTTCATTTATTGTCGCATATGCCCTCCAAAACTATAACATTATTTTCAAAACAATTTTTTTTAAATTTCTTTTTCCAAAAATATTATAAGGAAATAATACAAGTTCTGCAAGCCTTTTAATAAGACTTGGCAACAGGTTCTTTTTGATATTCTTATATACAAATGCAATTCAATATATAAGGTTGTATTTGGGTTTATAACAAAACCCAGATATATCTTTTAAAAAAAATGTTTTGATATTTAACAAAAGTTCCAAAATCATTTTTTACATATAAATTATTATTCCAATATATTATCAAGTATGCTAATACCTTACTTTAAAATAATAAAATTCGCCCAAATTGGGTGAAGACACCTAAATCACCGCCCACACGAAAAGTAAAGTAAGTATATAATATGTATACATAATTTTTACTAATATTTTCGCTATTTCGTAAATTTTCTTGTACCTACAGTTTTACATGTATGATTATATATCGCATCCTTCACATCCCATTTTGGTAAAATTCGTGGTATTAAACTTATCCTTGTAAGACAACATAATATATTTTCGAATATTTTTGAATTTGAGTTTAACATCCTGAGTCTTGTTGGGCACAAGCAGAAGTTTTCACTCCATTTTTTTTCTTAGCTTCTCTCCTTATCGTCTTCCTCTCGTTCCTTCTTATTCTTTCATGGTGCACTTACATCTGTTGATTATTTATACTCCATTGCGGAGCATACTAGGCGAATAATATAACATTCTCGACAAAGGTAATGTAATATTTTCTAATTTTAGTAAACTTTATTGGTTTTTGACTCATCTAATATTGTTATCTATTGCCATATTATAAGTATTGTAACGTTTCTAAAACATTACAAAATAAATAAAATAATACTAAAAATAAGGAAAATATCTTACAATTATACACAATACAAAAAGCATGTTTGTTACTAAAATGATATTAAATTATGAAGGTGTAGTAGGTTGACTGCAGAGTTCGTACCTAGAATTCCTGATTGCAAGTTAATAACGCTAGGTTCACAAACAATCCACCGACCATATAATGTTTTTATTTTCTTTAGTATGGTTCCATTTTGGAACATAATGAGTAAATCAACTAGTCTAATAGGTATTATAATTGCTCAACGTTCATAAGAGGGTGGCCTAATAACAATTCCACATAATTCGATGTAATATAATAAGTTAAAGTCAATGTTATGAAATAAAAAATCTGCCATATGGCACAACACCTGGGCAAGACCGTCATGGATCAAAGATTATGATACCAAGTATTGTTCTATACTTTATATTACATCTCCCCACACATTATACGGACTACATCAGGGGTCATCATTGCCAATGAGAACTTAACCGTCATTCAACAAATACTTGTAAATATTGCTTCGTGGGAATTTGATTATAATTATTATATTTTTAATTAATGTTTGGGGTAGAGACATTCGGCACTTCTAAAGGTATTTTTTTTTAATTATCCCTGTGGAATATAATTGTACTATTTTAGAAATATAGAAATACATTTAACATCTTAAATTTAGCAATGAGGTTTGTCAATCATCACGAATGTCTTACTTTTCTTGCATGTTTATTACTTTGCTTGCATGTTTATTACATCCAGCTGTTCTGCTGACTACCCCACTTACGGGATATGCCATAATGGCGTAGTAGTAGTATATATAGACAGACGATTTTATTATAATAGTAGTAGCAAATACACCTCGAACACCTTCACAAATATGCTTGTTTGGTATAAGTAGAGTAGGTTAGCAGCAGGATGGTTTAAATCCAGATTTCTCGAAATTCCGTGACTATCATTAAGTTACCGATCTCCTTATTGTTTAAAAATATAGCAATGAAAGAATGGTTACAATATTTCTGGAAAATGTCAACGGATTTTTTCCTCTGGTTTCCCCGCATGTGGGTAACATTGCACAATTATGAATCGGTATATACGAAATAATTATTCTTTTGACTTATTAGAATCAAAAGGAAACGACCAATCTATATTTAGCGAATTGATCGCGTAAAAAATTATCGAAAATCATCAATTGATTATATAAATATTTATGTATAAAAATATACCTATTGTTTTCATTGTCACTCTGGGTCCAGTTACAATATGCTAATCGATGTGTAATAAGGTACAGGAAGCGTTCAAGTCCACATTTTAACAAAATTCCTTTTTTATTATGTGAAGATTGACACTTGCTTAGTTTGTCGTTAGTGTCCGGTCTATTATGTGATTAGGGTTTGTTGTAAAGTATACCTAGCACTTAGAAAACGCAGCGCATTTATTTGCCGGACAGAGGTGTATGTTGGTAGGCATTATAATATTATATCTACTAATAGAAGGAAACTTAATGACTCTTCGTAGCTTGAGGGTTGTATCATTCAAAGTTCAAAAATATTGTATGAGATATTAGACTTTATTCCATATGAAGTACTATAAAATTTAAGACCAATATTGTATACGAATTTCTGAACTAACTTTTTCATTCGATGCAAATAGAGGACGTTCTTTTCCATATATTTTTTTTCTTTTAAATTCTAAGCATTCTTCAGTTTTTTTCTTGGTTTATTTATAGTTATATCAATAATGATTTTTTTTTCATTAATTCGCATCCAAAATACTTTTTATGTATATTTTTTAATCTAACGTTAATTGCACATACCTATATTTACATATTTCCTAAAAAAAAAAATTCATATTACGTAAAACAACACACACGATATTTTGTAATTTTACACATAAATTATTGATATTTCCTTATTAATTATTTATAAAAAATACTTTACTATACCATCTTGGCTTATTCCACAAATGGGGTAGCCAGTGGACTAACTGCAAGTAATAAACATACAAATTATCCTCCTCGTAAAATAAAGTGAAAAGTAAGACATTCAGGTTGGGTGGCATGCCTTATCGCTGAATTGAAGATATTTATTGTCTTAAACATAATTTTTTACAGGATACTTGAAAACTTACTGAAAAGAGTGAGATACCTATTTTTTTTACCGGGGACTGCATGGAATTACAAAAGTTGTTTGTTTACTTTATCAAAAGTAGGTACAAAGCTGAATCTTAGATAAGTAGGTACCTAATACATGAGTGTTTGAAAACCTTCTAATATTTTTTTCTTTCTTTTAGAAAAGAATAAAGTTTAGTTATTATTTTATTTGAAGACAAGGAACGATTAGATGTGTTACGGCACGACAAAATATTTGAAATTTTTAGAACAGCCTGTATACATATGTACAGAATTGATGATTTCGTCTATCCGATGGTCTCATGATTAATGACAGTTTCATGTCAGAACTTAATTTGTGACAATTTATTTTCTTTTACATACTTGTCCAGGTTTTATTTTGTCCTTAATAATCAGGCAAAGCATGATAAATATAGTCACAAACACCACCACTACGAGTACTACTACCCTTCAAGAAAAGATAATTTGTCATGAAGATTATTTACTGATTACTGGAAGTAATACACAATAGTAAACGTCACGTTAAATTATTACTGTCGATAAAAACGTAAATAAATAAATAAAACAATTGAAGTAAATAATAATAGATATACTTGTATGATAATCATTATTGTTGTATGAATGATGGATAATAAATATAATGTAAGAAATAAACAACAAATATTGTAAATATTGATTTTTAGATTTGATACTTATTTATTTTTGTTCTCTTTTTGTTATATTTGCTTCTGTCAACACGACTGAATTCACATTAGTTTTTTTTTTTTTTATGAAAGTATACAACTTTTTTCATAAAATTGTTGCAAGTTTTGAAAGAAGATCTGTTTTGCAAGATATAAAAAAAAACTTATGAAACGGTTGGAAAAAATATTCAAAGCATTTTTATATAAATGTATCTTATACCACTTCAGAAGATAAAAAAGTTTTATATGATAACACTTTAATAATATTCACACTTACTTTCGATAACTGAACAGTCTTTTTAGGACTAGCCTCCAAAAAAATAGATCTCCAAGCCTTTCTATCTTTAGCAGTAGATTGCCAGTCGTCTTTAACGAGCATTTAGCTCCTCCAGATCTCGGTTAATGTAATAAAATAGCCCTTGCCTTGGCCTGCTTAACGGTTTTCAACCCTTGTACACTACCTGCAGAATATATTTAGTCGACGTTTTTTCACTTCTTCTTTGTTATTATATTATTATATCACATTATTTAAGATAATGAAGGCGTCTTGCCATAATTACATTCATTGACTTGGAACAGTTTACAATCCACATATTATTATTTCAGTATGTTATAACTATACAATATATTATTGCAAGTGAGATAAAGTTAATGAGCTCTACATGGCAGATTACATACTGCAATTTTATAGTTAAACTTTTAACATAAGGAGAAATGCCAAGATTGTTGAGAATTTTCCAACTAGTGTAGACATAGCAAAACAGCTGCTTGTATGGACTTGTAACGTATTATTTCTTAAGAGTAAATTTTACTTTATTATATGTATGTGCACAATACATTGACTTTTGTTTTTTAGTGTTGGTAAAAATGGTCATATTTAAATTATATATGTTTGAAAACGAGTAGAACAAAATGACGCATACAAAAAATAAAAATATTTAAACGAAATGAATTTGAAAAACACTCATTAAATCTGTATGAATTTTACGAAAGAAAATAAATAAACAAGTACCTGCAGAAATATATTTCCAGCAAAAAAAAAATCTTTTTAGAATGCTTAAAATTTTTGCCTTTTTATAAGAATATTTTTCGCCATTTCTCTATAAGCTAGCACATACCTACTGCCTTCAGAGCTTTTAGTCAATTTGAAAACTTCCCTGAGTAAAATCGTCTCACAAGCTAGTGTATAATAGTTGTAAGTAAACACTTTAGTGCTGTAACTCAAGATTTCCACAATAATTGGCATCAGATAAATTTGTTCATAAGTAGTATTGGCATATATCCAACAAGGCGTTGTTTTGGCTTCGGCAAGCCTCCTAATTCTTAAACTTCGACAGTTACATTTTCGCTATTCGCGTTTTATCGCTTTTGTTTTGCATTTGTTTTTCATGAAAATTAAAGCTGAAAGTAACATAAAGTTATATGTACTAATGCACTTGTATGTTACTAACATGTTACTATGAAAATTTAAACTCAATCTTTTGAACAAAGTTTTTGGTTTGTATAACTCTTGCATAAACAAATTTATAAAATAAGAAAGTATCTCGTATTCCCGAATCGATAAGAATGAAACCACACAAATATTATGCACAAATAAATAACAGATTATACACAAACAAATGACAGAACAGTCAAGTAATTATTTATTTATACCATTACATCATCCTCCACAATTAGAGTAGCCAGTTAACAAACTGCCTGTGATATACAGTGATAAATATACAAATCGTCATCTTTGTGTCAATGAAAAATAAGACATTCATTCAAGTTGAATAGGATATTATGTTATCACTGATTTAAATATGTCAAAAGTTTTATTTATACCTACCTATTTTACATCTTAAATTCAGCGATGCGGTTTGCCACCCATCCTGAACTTTTTTTATTAGCACGGAGAGGTCAACTTGCATACTTATCACATGCAGCTGATCTGCTGGCTACCCTACATGTAGAGTATGCTGCGATGGTATTATTAGGCTAGCAACCTTGATTTCTATCTTGGGAAATGTGATCGGGGATTTGAGATAAAACACACGTAAAATCGGAGAGAGAGCATACCTTTACATCACCATGAATATGACAAGTTGAACAACAGAACAAAGCGAATTCATAAATTCGCACGGTTTATATAGATGCAATCATAGACAATAAATAGATTGTGGATCAATAACATAGAAAATTATTAAGGTGTAATTCACAATCATATCCATGTGTTAACAGGTATATATAGATATAGGTAGAAATATTTTATTCGTGACGTTTATTACAATACCAATCCAATATTTGTAGGACATTTGAAAACTTGCAGAAAAGAGTGGGATACTATTCCCTGCCGGGGACTCCATGTAGCAGCCGTTGAATAATTCAACAGACTTATATTGTACCTTAGACGTTAATTAATATTGGCAGTGTCTGAATTCTCATAAAATTTACTTCAAAATATAGTCGTGACAATAATAATATTAGGTATACACCGCGAGTAACAAGTAGATACACATTTATGATATTTTTATAGAAAGGAATGACGCATGTCGCTTAGGTAATTAGTGTAATTATCAATGCTATGGAAAGAGCAACAAAACAATCATTGCAATAATTGCTTTGTTCTTTACTTTGTGTTTATATTATGCTTATTAAAATACCTATTAAGTACACAAATGTGTTTTATAAATATCTTGTGCGTGATGAACAGTACTCTTTGTACATATTATTATATTATATCTACATTTATAAAATATAGCTGAAAATTGAGCTCTTGTTGCAAATCACCATATTAACTTCAGTGACCAGACATCGACATCGACCTATATGCTTTACTTGTTACTCAACTGTTGTGGCGGATACTGTGATGGAATGAAACGATAGAAATATCAGTTTCTATATGTCTGCCCTTAAGATTTAATATTATTATGATTTTCTTATGGTGAGATATAAATTGGAGAAATTGAATATGTACTTATTCAGCGATGAGTTTTGCCACCCATCCTGAATGTCTTGTTTTTATATTGGCACGAAGAGGACAGCTTGCATGCTTATTATATGCAGGCTACACCACTTGTGGGATATGCCGTGATAGTATAGTATAGTATATTGGTCAGAGCAAAGTATAGTCGCTCTGAGAGTATGCATAGGTGGATTATATCCTGTAAATCACAAACTTAGTGATAATCTCACCACTGCATAATATCGTCTCATTTCTATTATGTAAATTGCTTTGTTATAAAATAAAATAAATAAATAGTGATAATTTCCACTTTCTCAATCTAACCTTTTGTTTTACTATATTTCCATATTGTACAAATTAAACAAATATTGTAATAAATGTACAAAAATGAACAATAATATTGTAGTAAATGTTTTTGTCTAAGATTATCATATGTTTGTTTCTGTAAATCATATCACATTGCCTTCAATGTTGGATTTGTTATCATCATCATCATCATTTCCGTCGGTCCCTCAATCCTGAGGATCGTGACCATCATGCTTCGTTCTGTAGACCGTCCTCCGCTATGTGCAAGGCCCCGTGTAGTGGATTTGTTAAAGACAAAAAAAATATTTGCAATAATATCAGAACAATA
Organism: Athripsodes cinereus; assembly: GCA_947579605.1. Classification (NCBI taxonomy): domain Eukaryota; kingdom Metazoa; phylum Arthropoda; class Insecta; order Trichoptera; family Leptoceridae; genus Athripsodes; species Athripsodes cinereus. The sequence goes on from OX388321.1 coordinate 6,776,441, forward strand.
TCAATTAAATTCACACTACCAATACATACTAGTGTTACATGCTCGATATATCTAAGGTGCAAAGTTCAATTCAATTATTTAAGTTAAAGTGTCATACTATAATTGTATTGTTATTATTATTATACATCGACCTCCCATGTTTACATCTGCTGCTCACATTATTAAAACATCTGAATACGATCTACAAAGATTCCAAAACTTTAGTTATATCATTTAATCATTTATTTTATGGAAATTAACAGTTAAGTAAACAACACGGGTCTCCAAAAGAAGTATGTCTCCCACTTTCTTTTAAAGATTTCGAGCACCCTTGAAAAGACAGGTATTTGTAAACATCACGAAAGAGATATTTAATGAGGTATTCTGAATGTACTTATGAATACATTAATTGTCAGATCCTCTGATGTCAGCAACAACTGTGTTGTCGCCTTGTCTTCCTTCCAGTCTCCCGCAAGTCCACAATCTTCTCCAATTCCTGTCCAATCTCGGATTTTTCCGAGCAACGATGTTCGTCTTTTACCAACACACCTTATTTTTTCTATCTTGCTCTTCAATACTAGTTGTAGCACATTTTTCTTTTCCTCTCTCATTTCGTTTCCAAATTATCTGTTTGAGCTCTGTTTATGACCTCCGTATTATTACCCATGTTAGTACAGTGTATGCATAGCATGCATTTATGTAACTACATTTCAAAGGCATCTAGACGATTTTTGATGAGTTTTTGATTTTATTTTATGTTAGCCAATTTAATACCGAAACTTTGAGAGGCACTCATACAACAGTGGATAGTGTGCCTAGTGGTCGCGCCTTTTATAAGGACTTCCGGTCTAATTCGCCTGAAGAACGCGAAAACCGTGTGAATATTACGCGCTTGTATTGGATATAATTTGTATTGAAAACATAAACACACATGCATACATACGCATAAACGCGACGTGTTATTATCTATTTGTGTCTACAATTATAATAAATTAGACACGTCTCTAAGCACCCGGCTTTATTGGTACTAATCACTTTATCTATTTTCATATTAATAAACTCGACTGAACACTTATGTAATTGTTAGTTTTTGAAGATGATGTTTTGTGAAAAAAAAATATGTGAACTTGATCAAATATCAAAACACTCTTTAAAAAATGACACTTGTAAAATGATCATTTACACTGTGCACCATTTACACGACAACAATAATACCAGAGATATATAAATTTTGAGAAAATATGTCACGATATAACCAATAAATATCTTGATATTAGAGTGCAGACTGTCAATCGAGTGATTTTCCCGCTGTCAATAATAATAATAATAATAATAAACTTTATTGTACAAAATCACTCTTTAATCAAAACTCAATTAACAAACGATTTTAAAGATAGACTTAATAAAATATTTAAATGTGATCTATCGGCCAAAAACATAGTAAAAGCAATAAACGCGTGGGCAATCCCATTATTAACATACTCATTTGGCATCATAAAATGGTCTAAAACGGATCTAGATAAACTGGAAAGACTTATTAGAACACAATTAACAAAAAATAGATATCACCATCCAAATTCCGCGAAAGAAAGGTTGGTTCTGCCTAGGAGTATAGGAGGAAGAGGAATTGTTAACATTTCCTCTTTACATAATAATCAAATAGAATCCCTTAAAACATTTTTTAAAAACAAACAAAATAATTCTATACTACATAAAATTATAATACAGGCCGATAAAAATCATACACCTTTAAATTTAAATGACGAAACAGTAGGTCCGCGATTAAACTATTTAAATATTTTGTTAGAATCTTGGGGTAGGAAGGAACTTCATGCTAGACACCTCAATGATCTCAACCAATCTTATGTTGACAAATATGCGTCAAACAGGTGGTTGACCATTGGGGAATTGTATGGGGAAACCGAGGGTTTTATGCTAGCAATTCAAGATCAGGTAATAAATACAAAAAATTATCAAAAATATATTATAAAAAATCAAAATATAATTGATGATTCGTGTAGGAAATGTCTGGCCAAACCGGAAACAATTCAACACATAGTTTCGGGTTGTTCCACTCTCGCTCAAACTGAGTATACTTATAGACATAATCATGTAGCAAAAATTATACATCAAAATTTAGCTATTAAACATAATCTTTTAAACTCAAATAATGTAATACCTTATTATAAATACAACCCGGAACAGGTATTAGAAAATCAAAATTATAGGCTCTATTATGATAAAACCATAATAACAGATAGACAAATACATCATAATAGACCCGATTTAGTATTACATGATAAACGTAATAAAATAACGTACCTAATCGACATCGCTGTCCCAAATACACATAATATACAAACAACCGTCGCAGAAAAAATACGTAAATATACAGAACTAGCAGGAGAAATAAAAAATATTTGGCATTCTAGGTCCGTTTATATAATACCTTTAGTCATGTCAGCTACAGGGGTAACTCCGAAATCTTTAATAAATAATTTACAAAAATTAGATTTACCGGTTAATTTGTACATTAAAATTCAAAAATCTATTATAATAAACACTTGTAATATTGTAAAAAGGTTTCTGAACACAGATATTTCAGGCACAATGCTGGTATTTTGATCCCGCGTTTTGAGCCTAATCCTTTGATATCCTGTATATCTGGATAGGTGAATTTTTCCCGGCATTAGACTGTTAAGTTTTTGTGTGATCATGACTGATCATATGGAGACTTATCTGGTTGTATAATGCTGAGAAGTGTGGATGGCAATTCTGCCGCCGCGTAAAAAAAAAAAAACAAAATATATGGATACAAATGATAACGTTATATGGTATAAACGAATAATTTTGCACAATGGGCGAGTTTATCGCAGGGACGCGATATCTTCCAACTAACCCAAACTATTCCACCTTTACGACTCAAGTATTTTTATAACAGCAAGAGTGTTAGGGTCTATTTAAACTGCAGAAATAGATGTACATAATCGTTCAGCAATTTGTTTCACACAATAAATTCTAGTAAATATAGGTACCTACCTACTTTAGATAAGTTAGTATGAAAATGAAATAATACGTATAATTTTTGCCACATGTGTCAAATCTTACATTAACTATGTATACTTTTTTATATAAATAGATTCATACATAAATACGTACTAAATACCTACATGTGTTGTTTATGTTTGTATATCTGTATCTAATAGGTAATATTAATGAGATATATACAAATGTAAACATGAGACAGCAATGAATATATTAATATTTTGTTGGTGTCTATATAATTATACTGTTTCAGTAAAAACAACGCAAATATTACAACAACGAGAGTGTTATTTCTCTACCTTTAATTAATCTCTTCCTTTGAACAGTACAATATATGGATTGAGTCATAGTAATTTTAATTTTTCGGCGTAATACTTAAAAATAAACTGAATGATTGGAAGAATGGGTGACGGGTATTGTACCGATGTATTATACATGTGGTATTAGAAAATGTGGTGTTTGAAGTTATTTTGAATTATGTGTTTGGTTCATGATCCCATTTAATTCAATATACCTACTGTACTTGTATGTTGCTTCCTCACATTTAATTAATATTTTTAATATTCGTGTATTTTTTTCCATTCGCGTATGTGAATATGATATATCCAAATTGTGAAAATATTCTCGAGAATTCCCCAATAACTAATGTTTGTCTACACATAAGGTTAAAAAAATATTTTATGCCAAAAAACTGAGAAAAATCATCAACATCTTATTTATATTTTCTATTTGTATGTTTTTCTTCAATTATAGTTATTATTATACACAATAATTATTATCAATTTACTCTTTACTAATCACACATTAGGTTTTCGCGCTTTTTTCTGTAGATTACCGAATTGATTCTTAAATATCACATAAAGACAGTAAGACATTTTCAAGTCAAAGAAGAAATAAGCCATCTATTTCGAATATCATTTTTTATTACTCGTACATGGATAGAAGGATTTGGATGTTCACTGGTTACCCTATTAGTGAGAGATTTTGTCGTGTTTTGGTAGTACGAGTATTATCTATGACTTAATTCAATATTTCATATAAAGCTATCCTTACACTTTAGATAGCTTTCATTCGCGTTACGCTTGTTATATGAGTTTAAAGAAGGGTGGCTGATATATTGGGTTATTATTTTTTGATCTGAAATTAATATAGGCTATATAATAATATAGTAACTATTTCTAATATTTGGAGAAAATAATAACTATATTTCGTAATAACGACTTTTCAATTTCAATCTATCTTATTTCACATCCTGTAAATGCGTATTGCTTCCGTATTTTCCCCTAGTTATCTACTATAATTAATAATAATTTGTCTTAAACTTATTATCTTCTAATTTTATTATTTCCAAATATATGTGGAGTCCCCAAATCTTGCATCAAATGTACTTAATTAGAGTAAATTGATATTTAACACGTTTAGTTTTGATATACATACTCGCTTATTTATAAATATCTACGTACTCTTCACTTATTTATTCCTAAACGATTGGATGACCTTTAAAGATAAAACTTACTTTAATATATATAGTTTCGAGATATCGTTTTTTATTTTTTTTCGGCTAATGTAATCACAAAAAATTATTTATTAATTTTCATAAAATAGTAGGTATTTAGTATTAGCCTTTTATTTACGCCAATCGGGACTCACATTAAAATATGTTGAGGATACTAATAACCATAAACATAAATTCCTTTTGTAAATATGTATGAACCAACCTAGCTTTTGATTTAGGATACGTCTAAGCGATTTCAATATTCGAACCACTAAGATACCACGTATAATAAATATTTATTAAGTTTCTTTAACATCTACCTACATAGGAACGAGTTATAGAGTGTTGAAAATGACCAAGAATTTCAAAAAGTGTAATGTGACATTTTGAGTAAGACCTGTGCAGCTATCGTCCAATAAATTTTGTACATTACAAAATCTTAAAAGTTAGTCAGTGTAATTTGACAAATCAGTGCGTGGATAAGGAAGGATAAGTAGAGTATTAATAATAGGCTTAGTTATTAAATTTATTAGCAACGTCCTTCCTGCGCAGATAGTTTTGTATTATTAGGACGACATAAAAGTAACAACAGGAGAGCATAAATGGTATGTTCTAGGTATATAATATAAAGTATTAGTAACTACTTAACAACAGATATAACATCAGTGTATGTTATTATTACATATTACTCTAGTATGAACAATGTATAGGGACTTGGCCACTTTTCACGCTAGCAACTTTTGCATAATAAGACTGTTCGACTATAAAGATTTTCACATTATTGCATATTCATACGTACCCATTTATTTTACATTTGACCATAGGAATATATATGACGTTTACGTGTAATTAAATTATTTAAATTGAAATTTATCTTGAGTTTCGAATCAGGTTTTTATACTGTCAATAGTTATTCACTAGGTTAGTGTAGCACGTAACTTCAAGTGAGCACTGATTCATTATTTTTTATCAGGAAATACTTTAATCTCTAATAATTTAAATGACATTTTGTTGAAATTTGGCAGAGGACTATTTCAACATAAATCAAAGAAAAAGTAAGAACTCGTATACACTTTAGTGCACTTCATTTATTACGCAATGTACCTAAATTGTGCATAGGTAAATGTAAAATTATTCGTATATTTGATCGATTATCTGATAAAAGCAACATTTTCATGTTTATTAGTGATAAGGTTTCAGTAGCCGACTGGTATTCGATTCAAGTCTCGCAAGTGTGAAAAGAACTTTAGTATAATATTATGAGTTGTTCCGTAAGTATTAAGTGTAGGTACGACACGACTCCGAAGCGCGCATTTAAGTTTATGAATGTTAATGAGGAAGCAGGAAAGAGGATGTCATACCATTTGGAAGAGCCGTTTCTGAGTCAGGGACTTACTTTCAATCCATTAACATCTATGTTACCCTAATACATTATATGACATTATTATTCTTATAAAGGATTTTTCTTTTGAGGTGAATGACGTTATGTTAAATAAACTACATGCTCATGTATATGCTGAAAACCCTTTAGATTTTAAAGTAACGGATAACTCTTGAAGTTTTTGATTTTCAAAATTTATGTAGAGCTTTTAAATGACTTGTTTTATGTATGTTCTCGTTTACAGAAAGTTATTATTCATTTCGCTTGAGAGCATTTTGTTACTCTTAAGAAATTAATTAATATTCATGTTATTTATTTCTTTATACGACTATACAATTTTACATTAGAAAATAAAAGTTTTTTCTAGATACACAATTTGTCACAATTGAATCTGAGTTTTTTTTTATAATCACAGTCGTAAAGCACACGTGCGCATATTAATTTTAACTTTGAGAATAATTGCATACTAAACGTCTTCTCTTTGAGACTTTTTTCTTTTAATAATTTTCATGATTTACTAGATGTTTAATATCTGCTAAATCAATTGTTCAATTAATAAATAATGGTTAAGTCATACTTTTTTCGCTGATGCAAATTGGCATACAAACTAATCAAGTCCACATTGATATTCCAATATCTGGTTATCAACCTTTCTTTGTCATAACCCTGTCAATATAAAGGTCCCCAACACATCTCTACTCACGCTGTGAAAATCGGTGTCGTCTAGCTTAGGTATACGTACCAACAATCTAACACAATCTCCCTTCTGTACCTACCTACAATATTATTATCTACCTTCAATAATACCTATTGCCCAAGCAATATTATAAGAGGATTTACCATTAGCGATGTAACGGACTAACGGTATTGACTATGCGTTAGTCTGTTGGCTCGCGATTCTGATTCAACGTAACCCTTATATTCACAATAATATTTCGACCAACCTCAGAAATTTGTTAATATAATTTATGTTAGAAGTGTCATTTAATTCAATCTACAATGTTCATGGATCTCATTCCTAAGCAAGTAAAAAGAACAAAAATATATATAATTGATTTTATTTAAATCGTGGTAAACCATAAAAAATAGTTATAATCCCTCGTGTCTTAAGCGTGGAGATCAGAAGTAAATATTTTGCTTGGAAGACAGATTCTGACATGTGTCTGATTGTTGATTCATTTCTTTTGAATAGGTAGATGGACCGCTAGCGATCTAACGGTATAAACCTCATGCATATTGTCATTCCCTCTACACGCGATACTTGCTTCTAATAATATTATGTAGATACATCTCTAATAACATTGTCGCTACTATGAATATCTATTTACATACTTGTGTATACTCAGTTTTATCTCGTCGTTCGCACGAGGAGGGGGCTAAGGAAACACAGTTTAAGATTTACCGGACATTGCCAATTATCATCTTAATTTAATTAATATATATTATTTTGTAGCTATACATTACAAATAATTTACTGATGACAAGGTTACGAAATCGTCCCATATTATAAACAGTACCAGATCTAAGCAATGTATCTAAGAACCAGACATTTATATTCAGTTTCTTTGAAACATGAGATATTTTGTTAAATGGTGTTGCACTATGTACCTTTTTAATAGACTATAATTTATACTTAATCATTTGCTAAAGAATGTATGACCTCATAAAAAGTGGAAACGAATACGACTTTTTTCAAATTGGAAAGTTTTTAAATACTTTTCTATATTTTGTAACACTGTACTTCATAATGTTTTCCACCATTATCAAATGCATATTTTTTTGTTATGCTTAAATTTAGCTCACTTTTCTTTCAATAACCTACTATATAAAACCTCCAACAGTTCATTACATATTTCAAAGTTTTTATTATTTGTTACTTTATTTTTTTTTATATACTTTTGCCTGACGATGAGAGCGGAACCTCTTTGAAGCCGGCTCGCAAATATCAGTAATGTCAACAGAGGAATCAATATTTATCTTGTTTCATTAATAACTTAATCATTAATGTTATTTATTATATGATTTGATAATCTGTGAGACCTTTTTTGGTTGACGTGCTGATGTTGTGTTAAACTTTTTTATTTGTGTCCCTTTATAATTAATATAACTATCAAATAATGAACCATCACATCTTACATCATTCCTTGAGTATTTTTCCCACATTAATATCTTAACTTAAATTGGACCTGCGTACTTATGTGATAGTAATAATTGTTTTAATTGGGTAAATTATTCATTGATGGTCTTAGACAAAGATAATTATAATAACAATAATTGTTTATTTCTATGATAGAAGACAATATTAATTAATAATTCTAGTATTAAGACTTTGTCATAATCGACGAGAAAATATTTTAGTTTGTTCGTATATAAATATGTTTTTATGTACAAATATTGAATTGTTCGTGATGTTTTACGAACGTCTGTCTTTTACAGGACATTTAAAAACTTTATAAACACCATAATTATAGAGAAGCTAGAGAAAAATAGTATACTTCATGCTTAATATTATCCTTTTGGTTAATAACATTATGCAGTTCATATGTTGCCATGTTATCAGACATGTATTACAGTTCTTAATATGTTGCCGTGTTATCAGACATCTATTACAGTTCATATGTTGTCACGTTATCAGACATGAATTTATTTATTTATCGTGTCGAAACCCAGAAAAAAAAACAATCAAACTGATCTCCAGTACTGTGCAAAACGCACAGCAGGTGGAAATGCGTCAAAAATATCCTCCATAGTGCAAGTGACAGGGCACAATGGACACTCCAACAAGTGTGGCATAGTCTGTGGTGCACCACATTCACATGCTCCGGATTCGTCCTATAGGAAGCCCCATGTATTACGGTTCATTATATTGTCACGTTATCAGACGTGTATTACAGTTCATATGCTGTCATGTTATCAGACTGATAATGTTACAGTTATATGTTGCCACGTTAGGAGACTGATACAGTTCATATGTATACATTCACTGTATACAGTTCAAATGATGCCATGTTATCAGACTGATTATAATGTTATATATCCAAGACGTGTATTTGCATAAAAAAACATTACAATTTTTTAATAGCATAAACACGAACACTTTGCAAATGGATCACCACATTTGACATCACATCACATCACTCGCCCTCTGTATATTGATTGTATCTAACTTGAATGTATACCTTTTATGTAATTGTTTGTAATCAATGTACAATAAAGAATGAATAAATAAATAAATAAATAAGGTTTGTCAAAAATATTTGCATCATAACAATATTAGTTTCAGTTTTTAAATAATTTCTAATTTTGTTGACATTATCAGAAAATTACTTAGAGTGTTATTTCAAGGATGTAGGTAGACATTTATCAAATTTATATATATTTCTGAACGGACCGGGTAAAACTACGCTAGTTGACAATGTTACCATAACATTACTAAGACTTTGAGATAATTGTCAGTAATAATAATAATAATGACCTAATTAAAGGATCTCCCTTCTAGATCTACTAGGTATATAAAACATGTACTAGAACTTCTTGATCTAGCTAAATGATGTTGATATTTACATTAAACAATTAACAAATGTATGCATAGGAATTAAGAGCAAGTAAATGTTGAATGCATCTTTTATGAGATGCGTCATGCATAGTTATAATAATAATTAATACATTGGAAATGATTATCTAGATCAGAGTTACTCAACGTTGCGCCCGCGGACAAATATGTGCGTGCTTACGACCCAATGTTAATTTAACTTGATGATCATGAAAAGCGTTAACTTTTGAAAAAGGAACTTTCAAAATCAAATAAAGTATTCATGCGCAAAACTGAGAAGGTCGTGAAATATGAAAAAAATACTTTATATTCCAAATTGAAAATCTGGTGACGGAGGCGTACAAATTTTGAGAGTAAATGATATCACCAAATTCTGAAAATTGACACTTAAAAAGTGTTTACCTTTTTATCAAATTGATTGTACAAAAATTGTTCACCTTAGTCATATTTCATAACTTTGTTGATCAAATTTGAACCCGCCGTGATTTTCTATACTCTCTCACGACAAAAAATTTTGGAACCCCTGATCTAGATATTTAGAACTGTAGGATTATAAAAATATTCAATTAGGCTGGGTATTGTGTTGAAAGTTGGTCGGATAACATCTTAGATGATCCTCAATTATGAAAACAAAAAATGTTCGAATAACATATATCTTTTTTTTTTCAGCGAAACCTATGAAAAAAAGCACGGCGTGAAAATGAAAAATGCAATCTTAACGGTTTCTTTGAAAGATTACTTGCCTGATTATTTCATACAGTGAGTCCAGTTGCTATACACTCTTTGTGGGAGATTCCGTGATGATATTATAATAGTGCAAGCTATATTTCAAATCCTAGTTGTCTACCTAATAGAGTTGCTTAAAGCCAGTACAAGTAACTACTATACTAGATCCAAATACTCGGTACTCGGTATCTATATGTATAACATTCGTTGTGACATTACAATGATTCATACATCATAACAGCAACACTAACAACAAAACAGTAAGTAAGTTATAATACATCAGTTGATAAAAGTGCGATGGGCATAATCATCGCCGCAATGATAATAATATTATCCAAGTGATACCTACTACTTGTACTATTATAATGAGACTCTATGTAAAGAGCCTAGGTTATTGAAGAATTAAGGCTAACTAAGAAAGCAAATACCATAAGCCCATACCATGAGACCCATCGTCCTGGGTGTTACATGTATGTGTTTAGTGCATTGTATATAATAAGTGTATCGTCGCGTTAGTACCCATAACACAAGATTCATATCTGAGTTTGGGACTAGCTTGATCTGTGTGAATTTTCTATACATGTAATGTTATGTTATGTTATACATTGTTCAAATAATATGGAACTTTTTCAAAACAAATGCAATTAAAGCACAAGTCATAGGATTATTTTTACCACCTACATTGACTGTTGAATCTCCGACAATTTGGTTTATGACTCGACTCGATAATGCGTGCAGAGAAAAAAATATTAAAATTACTCAATTAATTCGCACATCTGTGCATAAACACAAATATTAACAAAGTGATATAAGAATTAAGACACATGAAGTGATTTTTCAACATTGTTTTTTTTAATCTACCTATTTTTTTCTATAACCTTTTCAAAAATCTTGTTATTTCACAATCGTCCAATGGCATAATATTATCCAAAGTACTTGATACTGATACATTCAGTATTATAATATCTACTTTGTTCTGCGATCTCATGATGCTCTTATACTATCTCAAAGTACCCGGTACTATGGTACCTATATCTAATAACAATATCTGCATACTAGTAGGTATGTAGAAACAATAGTATTATAATCAAGTGTATAGGATGATGGTGTTAGTCACAATATCACACTTGTCATAATACAAAATTATCATATTGAACTTATACTTTGATGTCCGGTTGTCTAGTATATTGTTACACTTTGCATCACTTTACCACTTGTACGTAGGTACTAACTGACTATCCGGTATTTTTTACCCGATATAAACCGAATATTATGTTGTTTACCGCTTCTCTCTCCTATCCCTAATGAGGTTGAATTTGGACATGAATGTTTTACGTGCATAAAGAAAGGCAAAAAATCAATGCATTTTTCGCCAACTATCATTGAGCATTATCTAAACATGACTCCATTCCGAAACCGTACCTAAATCTTATGCACTTCTTGTCTTCACTTTATGAAAAATCGTACCTTAATCTTATGCACTTCTTCTCTTCACTTTATGAAGATGTCTGAGTGTATTTGAGCTCCTTTTTGAATTCAGTTTTTTTTTTTAAATGAGGCAGCTAGTATTATCAAATTTTCCATGTCATAGAGATTGCAAAAGTTTTTTACAAAATACGTTGGCGTACGGTATCAGATTCTCGACGCCTTGGAAGGCTCTTGTTCACAACACACTATTCGTGCGACAGCAGGTTGCAGGAAGAGGAATATCAATAGATGCAAAACCGAATAGAAGATACCTATTTCTGCCTTGTACTCCCCAGAAAGGTCTTGAATATAAAAAATAAACCTTGCAAATACAATCTTAAAAAATTGCTTAATTTTTAAAACATTTCTCAGCTGCCCTGAAACAAATACACGTACGAACTTTTATTTTATTATTCAATAGTTGAACTTATTGCGACTACTTACTTCCATCCTTCTGGGTATGTTTACACTGAAACTAATTTACACTAGTATAGTGCTGCTTGTCCAGTTAACCTTTCTCAGGGAAGTGTATGATCTCTTCATTGAATTAAAGCACTTTATCATCAATGTATGTAGGGATACATATATATTATATATTCAGTACCTATCAGTAGACTTGGTATATAGTGTCAAATATTTTAAACATCCGTCGTTTCCTGTCATCAAACTAACTTGTGATTAAGTACTCTAATTTTTATTGCGTAATAATTTTTATGTAGCAAAATATAATTATTGTCATATTGTTGTCTTAAAAAACAAATTGCCTCATTTTTGGGATCAAATTTTCTGTAGCCTAATTTCTCAATGCGATGTTTGTTTTCATAATCATAATGTAATTATCAATAAAAATAGAATATTATAGTAAGAGTATTTTAAAAATATACATTTTTCTGTAATAAGGCTTTCTACCCAAAAGCTGAGGAATTGGAGCTAAATTAGTAACTTGTAAATACAAAATGCAGAAAAATTAGTAAATAATAATAAAAAAAATTCAACAAAGAAAACATTTCTTTTGTAAATTTTGTGAGAATTCAGAGATAATAATAGCTTTAACCCTTAAATTCAAATTCTTTGATGTCTGATAATAGTTCTATAATGCAATAGGTATATGTATACTGCCGATCCAATGTTTCTTACTCAATATCGATCTATTATTAACAATCTGAAAATACTTATACCATTCTCAAACAACGACTTCAAATCTATGCCATCTAATTGAGATATTGTCATACTATTCATTGAAGGAACTTCATATTCGATAAAAAAAAATAATAGTACCTACTGTTATCAATGATATTGACTCAACGAATAAAATATCCCTAGATAGCTGAGGGTTAGTTGAGCATCCACTTTCTAGGAGCTGGCTCCGAGAACAAGACAGTCTAACTTCTGCATTAGTTCTAACTAATGCAGAAGAAAAAGAAGATTAAAATATGAGCATCTCTCGATCCAAAAACACATAATATGATAATTGTTTAATGGACAAAGAAAGAAAGGATATATAATATTATATTTTATATATACTGAATAAATACATAAGTGTCTACTGAACATAAAGATGTAAGAAGATAAGGTAATTTGTAACTTCCTTTACACTATAACAAATATTCAGTCTGTTGTATACTTAATAAAGCAGCTTCCATACATTTAAGTTGGACATGATTTGATTAAATCAAGTGGCGAGTAAAGTGATGTTGTTATAAGGATACAATCTTTCTTGTTGTAACAAGGACGCGACGTACAAACAAATCGTAACAATGACAACAATAAATAATAATAATAAGCTGTAATAATATAAATGGGTTTCTCCTGTCTCCATGAGCGTACCCAGAAAGGAGGGAGCAAATCTTGTCCTCCTAGGATCTCGAAAATAGTAAGTAGATAAAATTAGTATTAAAGTATTGGAAATCGGCATGCAAGTGAGAAGCTGGGGCCGTAGACAAACCGCACTTGGCGATCGACTAAACTGGCGAACTTTTCGACAATCTACCAACAATGTACCGTGTAATTGTGCGTTATTGTTGCGGTTATTGTCGAAAATTTGTTTTTAGTCATCGCCAAGTACGGTTTGTCTAGGGGGTCTGACCACCTTCCCTCCCGTTAAAATTAAATATAATATTATGGTAAATTATATGAAAATTTGATAACGAAGAGAGGGGTAGAAAAATTACGTGTAGATACAGCAACAGGTGAAAACTGTGACTAGAAAAAATATACACAGTTGGTAGTTTTTTCTAAGTTGCTGCCCTCCCTTTGAGGAAATTTTAGGTACCTACACCTTGCCTGTTTGAATCCTTTAAGGAGACAGTCGTGGTTGATGGTTTTTAATAGTATGTAGTTGTATATTAATTTATTATCATCGTTACCGGAAATAAACTTGCCAGGTTGTTCATGTCTGAATTTTATTATTCTTTCCAAAGATTCAATTATGTTTTTTTTCCTAACAAGGAGGATGAGGTTACTGATACTTTGCATGTTTAAACGCTTTAATAACATTTAATCACTTTTTTTTATTTTTCATGTAAGATTTTTTTTTTAATATGAAGCTGGATCTGGAATAAATCTTATACGTCATACAATCCAGACAGCTCTACACTACACAACATGCTTGTAATCGTAAAGGTGGACTATGTCAGCAGAGGGTGGAATCGATCTTGGGAACTCACAATTGAGAGTCTGAGACTCTAACATTGGGCTACCGAATTTTCTAATATACTTTCGTTTACAATGCTTCCAACATTCTGGGTGATCCACGAACACAATACAACATTTTTATACAATGCAAAATAGCGTTAAAAATCGCAGAAAGGGATTACCACTGAATGGAGTGGGTTGGCTTCTGATTTGTGTTCTCGCAAGGAGCGTTTTAGGACAAGCTTTAATTTATTAAAGCACTTAGCAAAAATGTGTATTATTATTATCATTTAACAAAATAAAATTACAACTTAACAATAAATTGTTTCATGCGACTCTGATACTGAATGTCCCTTTTTGTATACTATAATATAAACCTAATACCGTCCCTACCAATGACAATACATAATATAGATCCATCTCTGTGTTTGTATAGTTATATCCCATGTCCTCGGGAAGACGCGATCCTGTTAAGAGAAATGTTACAGTATGTATGTATGTGTAAACAGTTGAACAACTGAAGAATATAACATATCGCATTATGAGTTCGTAATGTGTATACGTTATTTATATAATTCAGAATTATTTCAGAGCTTAGCCTATTTATCTTTGTATACGATCACTGCATCTCTTGGGGCAGTCAGTGGATTGACGGCATATAATGAACAAATCTACAAGTCATTCGATTCGTGACAAAAAATAAAAACATAAAATTTAGATTAGTTGGTGTACTTCATGATCGAATTGAAAAGATATTTGATTTTTAAAGATTTGTTGAGTATTAAAATCGTGAGAAGAGGTTGTCATAAAATAGTTATTTTGAATGGATAAGATCTAAGTGGTAGTCTGTCCTCTGGCATGCGGAGAACGTGACCCAGCCATCGCAACTGCGACCTCTCTAAATGCAGGAGTACCGGTTCCACATTGAGAGCCTCACGAACATACGTATTCCTTATACGGTCTCTCAATGACACACCAGCCACTCCCCTAAGGAACCGCATTTCCGCTGCCTTGATCTCACGCTCTCCGTGAGCATCCAAATCTGGTGTCCATATGTGAGGATAGGGCGGTAAACTGTCTAAAATATGGCTTTTCGCCAATTCAATCCTATTTTCACAACAAAATGTTGATGGTTGTATTGTACATCCTATATACCTGAAAGAAAGAAAAACGACAAAGTCGTAAAAGAAACATGTTTGAATGGAATATTTTTCACTGATGGTTGTATTGTACATCCTGTATATTTGAGTCCTAGAAGTATAATTTTTGAATTGATTACTATTATTATTGGACAAGATTAAAGTGTCGTTTACGTGTTAAAGCCCCTCTAGGACACTGTACAATTCACCAATTCTAGGACATTATATCCACGTCATAATATAAATAAATACATAGATTAAATAAGAATCTCGGATACAAAAAGGTATCCACGTCAGAAGTTACATATTACCTTTATTGTATTACATTAAATATTTAGGATACAATATGCATTTGATTTGAAATTAATTTAGTAACACGATTTGATTGCCCGCATTACCCATTTTCCCTTTGAATTTCTAATCTATTCTATGTAGGTAGGAATGTACCTACATTTGTTTTCCATATTATAAGTGCTAGCTAGCACCCTTCGATGATCACGCGAAAACTTCATAAGACTAGAAACAATGTCATGACACCTGTACTAAAAATGACTTATCAACACTCACATCAAAGATAGATAACAAAGTTACTTCGACTAACATTAATAATAATATATGTTTCGACCATATGGTCATCTAACAACATTATGTTGTTTTGCTAGCTGCTACTTTTGCGGGGTAAGCAGGAATACTTTAAGTCACGTACACTACAAATGCTACTCTGAATTGAGCTTTCATGCACAGAAAATCTGTTCACCATTGCTAATTAAAGTCTCATTTAGACGAACGGAAAGACAAAAATCACTAAGGTCTGCTAAGATAAGTCTGTCAATAGACTTGTGGTGCCGCGTAAAGGGGGTTTGGCTAACTATATTGACCGTGCCTTCTATGCGGCTGGTCCGTTGCTGTGGAACAAAATTCCCCATGATTTGCGGACTCTGGAGAGTATGGAGGTGTTCAAGGCATGGGGCCCTTGCGGTGGTTTTTTCCACAAAACGGCGCATCTTAAAAAAAAATGTCTAGTTATTATTAACAGTAATAATGTTGAACTCAGTTTGGCGTCATTTAAAATATTTTTCTGTTTTCTTGAATTATCATGAGAATTATATCGACACCGTGGTTCCAGTAACTACTACTAGGTAATATAATTTTTATCGAGTATTATTTTTTTTTACACATTATTGTCTCTAACATAGTGACAAAATGGACATAAGATATCTAAGCTTTTTCTTTTCTATAATTTGCTACACATGTAATGTAATATGGACAACTTTATCAGACTTTCTAACTCATACACATTACAAATATAATCTATCAGTCATTTCCGATACGTTATCAATAACTTCAAATACAATAATACAAAAACATCAGCGTTAAGTGATTGAGGCGACGTAATCTCATCCTCCTATAGGCGTTTTGTTTTCTATCAGCAATATTCAAATTGTAACTCAATATAAGCCGCATGGACTTATTAGTGGGTGTTGAAGGCTAGTGGAATAATAATGATACCAACAGAATTATTATCATCACAGTAGGTATGTACCACTGATATTTTTTTATTTATTTACTTATCTTATTTTTCCACTCTTAGCCTGAAACAAAAACACATAAACATTGGATGATAAGAATACTCGTAACGATTTTGTTAATGTAAAACAATACTGAAATATTTTTGGAATATTTCTGATAATTTCTTTCATATTTGACTGGATTTTCAACGAGCAATAAATTGAAAATTGATAAGAATATCAACTTATTTTATTTGCACAATTCATTCGATCTTTCAAACTGATTTTAAAAAATCATTGTATAGAATTAGATTCTCGCACATTTATTTACAAACCTTATCGTGTTACTAGTGAAACCCGAATACACGCAAATTCAGTTGTTGGAACGCCCGATTCCATAAAAATAGTTCTTTAGGTTTAGTAGTATCTTTAGGTTTTCGTGAAAAAAAAAACTTCTTGTATTAACTATAGTAGCTCATGGTAATTAATAGACATTTCGGACTTTAAATAAAAGGGACTTTAACTTTATGAAACCGGCTGTTTGATATTCTTTCTCATTTTTAAAGATTATTGTTAATGCAAAACACTGTTTAAACTTTAACCCACTATAAATTTGTTTTATTATTAATATATTTTCGATTAGATACAATGTAATCATTGTCAATAATAAATAAATACTGTGTAGATTAAAACAGTACTTTGTGTTGAATTTCCACAAAATTATACTTGGAAATATAGAATATTTAGATCTCTTTTTATTTCTTAAATTCTGATATTAGGTTAGACATATCTCATACTATTCTTATAAACTTATTATTCTCTTATGCCAAAGTCATTATAAAAAACTAATAAACAATGAGAATATTCTTATGTTACGAAATTGTCATATTGATGATAAGTAAATCGTTCACTGTAATTTTGAATTTTATAACACTCGTTTTAATGTTCAAATTTATAGACGCTAACCATTCGTAAATTTATTATTTTTTATAATACCTACATACTTTGGTATTAGAACGCGTATCGCTGGTAAACATAATTAATATTGCATAGACAATATATGTATCTACAAGCCATCCATAATGTATGTGTTACTAAGGGTTGCTCGCATTCCCATAAACCCATAAAGCACGCTACCCCATGGAATAATAAGGAAATAATATAATAATGTTTTTATTCCCAGTAATTACTGTGCATAAACTTACTTACTCCACTCACTCGCAACAGGCTGTTTTGGTTACCTATAATATTGTTTTACGTAGGTATTTAAGTATAATGCATGGTAATTTTTGTAGGTACTCCCCGTACAATTCCTGGAGTAAATATGATTCATACTATGTATTTTCCTTAATAACATTTGATAATGTGTTCCTAATATTTGAAATCAAGCGATAAAATTTGTCTTATAAATGTAGTAAACTCTCTGTAAGTTGAACATAATCATTTTTATTGCTGGTTTCTTTATTTTGAGAATTGCTGAGATGTTGTTGAAATGCAAGGATTCAGAAAAAAACTGAAGACGCATCTGTTTGTTTGTTAGGAGTTTCGAATAAAAGGTTTACGGCGTATTGTCTTTGAGGTAATATTTTGTGTAATCGACGCTAAAAATGTCCATGAATAATAAAAAGAGGATATTGAAAATGCTCAGCTAAATGTATTCAACTTTATCCAATTCGTAAACGTTAGGACTGACCATCCTTTCTGCTTCTAGGGACGTTCCTCTGTTTAGCTCCATTAATTTTTTTTATATAAATAAAACTTTTTCATAAACGCAACAGGTTGTGTGGGAATATGTGTTATGATAAATACAAAACTGCCTCGATCGTCTTTAGTTAATACATTCCTTAAGTATGTTTTGTTTTAGCTATATTCCCAGTAGTTATAAATAAATTCCTATAATATAAGTAATAGGTAAATACTATTGCATGTTGAAACTTACACAAAATATTTTATTCAAAACCTGTGGATACTTTTCATTATAGTAAGGGGTGAATAATGAATTACTATTATTTTATTATATACTTACTATATAATTCTTACAATAACGATGCAAATTTATAAAGTTTATTATTCACGGTTGAAAGCGCACATATCCAATATACCACAACAGAAGTACTTCCGATCATGTCAGGTTTTCAACATTTAAAGTTGGGGTCTGGGAGTCTAATAATTCCTTTACATTAATTGCAGTACTTAGCTACATACTAATACTAAATTAATTGACAGATTCACGAATGTACAATTTATATTCACAAAAAATTATAAAAGATAATAAAATAATAATATTATCATATTATGATCATGTTCGGGGTGTATTTGAAATATATACCATAAGTCTCCACCTGTTGTACCTACTATATTATTTGATAACGTTAATTTTAATTATAAGACGTCAAGAAAGTAGCTACTTCTAGTGATCGCTTGAAAGCTCGTTCGCTTGATGGTAATCTGGAAAAATGTTTAATTAATAATAGAAAATATATTTATTATCAATTGATATTATCCAAAAAGAGCACTGTTCTTCCGTCCGCAGGGGTTCCGTAGGCCCGGGCGTCCCTCTTTCACAATACACCGTTCCTATGACAACGATATCAGAGCGCAAGGAATGTCGTGGGAAGAGGTGACGCAATTGGCACAGAGACGCTCTGAATGGAGGAGGCTGGTTTCTGCCCTGTGCTCCCGAGAGGAGCGTTGAGGGCGATGATGATGATAATGATGATTAAGTGAAAAAACAATCTTTTAGAATGTTTCTGAAATATTATTTGTACAATAATGTTTTTATATTTAGATATAAAATTTCAGTAATCGGTCATCATTGACGTACAAAAAAATGTATAACAAAATTACCCATCCATTTAGTATAGAGATTAAGCCATGTTGTAAAATATTGTTTTCAGAGCAATTTAAATAATACATTTATGTAAGTTAGGTAACAATAACACTTGCTAGATGATTATCTCCGTAATAAATATATCTCTAGGTACATGTAACAATATTTTTAAAGTATGTTATAATAGAAATAAATTTATAAAAAACACGAAATTAAGAGCATATTTAGATGTATAGGTATGCATATATTATGAATCTAGATAGATTTCCCAGATCGGATCGGTATTGTTGGTCAGTTTTTGTATAAAATCATTAGGCGTAACGATAGACTTTTTCATGGAAGCAATCTACATCCGGAGTATTTTGTCTTGCAAAAAACTAATAATATCACACAGACAGTATGATAGCGGCTCTACATTTTGCTACTGTATAAACGAAAAATGTTCTAGCTATCTATTGATTAATATTCATTTTCTTTATTTACCTCTACGTATCCACGGCGTGAGCCTTTTACATGTTATAATATACAAAAAAAATACAAATCAAAATTCTCATTCACAACACAGTTGGAGCAAGACAAGAACAACAATTGGCGAAGAACAAAACACAAATGGGAATCAAATCATAACATCACTAACTTTAGTCAAATCAAATAATTTTATTTACATGGAAAACAAATGAAAATATTGGAGTGCCGGTATAGAATGGAAATGAAATGTTTAGTAATATGTCAAGAATTACAATATAATTTAGTAAAATAACTAAATCATTTTCATTGCATCTTTATCTCAAAATGTATCAAATGAGTGAAAACATTAATTAAACCAAGAAACAACATATTATATTTATTACGTTTTAGTATTAAAAAATCTGTTGTTTTTTAAATTGTGAAAAATCTTGCGTTCTAGTCATTAGTTTTATTCGTAATATTTGTGCAAAAGAATAATACTCGTAACATAGAAAAGAGCTAAGTTTTGAATGTAGTACTGGAAAAGGAAAAAGCGATTAATGCAACAATCGTATTTCAATTTCGTCAGTATACATTTTTTTTAAGATAGATATATCTGGGTTTTTGTTATAAACCTAAATAAAACCTTATAAACCTTTCACAGCATTTAGGATATACTTATCATTATTCCTACTGAAATTTGATGAATATTGAATAAAGTTAGGTTTATGTATGCATTTTTTAAATTTCATTTCACATACCTACCTACTTTAAGTAATTCGATTACATTGACAGATATTACTCATTGGTTAAGGAATCAAGCATACGGGAAACTTGAGTGTTGGTTTTCAGTGAATCTCAAGGAATTATTATAACTCATACAATCTAAAAGATTTCGATTATTATTTATACCATATTATACGGATCGGTGGTTCGATACCAGGTGCCGGCAAACTCCCCTTTCACGACACAAGCTTTTAGTAGCTTACTGTGAAAGGTGCATAAGGTTGTATTTGAGTTTACTACGAACAAAACCCAGATATATCTTATATAAAAAAAAAGAAATACCTCGTTACAATATTTTACTTCGTAACCATATTATTTTATGCTTTTAGTCTAGTTTAATATTATTATAGAGTATCATTATGATCATTATGATGATCTGCTTCCATCGCATCGCCTCGTACAAACAGGAAGCTGAGATGGACATGTTGACAATAGGATGGTCATCAACAGAGGTGACTCTGCCAAGAGCTATAATGTCAATCATCAGAAGCAGTATTGAAGGACAATAATTACTAAGTATGGAAATTATCTAAACTAATTACGTTTTAAGTCTAATGCGTGTTTAGTAAGATAAATCGCCGTGCCTGTTTGACAAAGTGTAACTCTGTAGGTATGTACCTAGAAGAAGTGAAAGAAAAAAAGAAAAGAAACTTTTAAAACATGGCGAATGCAAACTTAAGTTTACATAATTATTAGTACCCTTCGTCCTACATAATATTATCGTTACCTTGATGCAGAACTAGCCTAAGTGTTATAGGGTGATTTTTCACAGGCGCAGTTTAAAGCTATGTTTTTGTAATTAAAAAATATTTAAAATATCTAAAGCAAATTTTGACATGCATTATTATTAAGGAATCTAATAACTCTCATTCTTTAAATTATCTCGTATGTGTTATAGTCATTTCTTATTTCTTAATACTCAACTCAGTTTGACCAAAATTTTAACTTAGGATAGTTCTGCATTAAGGTAGCGATATAATAAGAAATAAAAATAAAACATTATTGAATCTTGACAGAATCTTATTACCAAATAAAATGTAAAAGTTTTCTGTAAAAGAAAAATTGCAAATTAAAATTACGTAATGTAAGAATAAAATTCGAATCAAACTAAATAAAAAAAAATCGAAATAGATTCTTGTTGCATTCGAAATTTCAAACAGACGTCATGCTTATAAATTTCAGACAACGTGAATCAAAGAAAGAACATTGTAAAAGTAAGTAGTTTTAGCTTTTTAAAAAATAATACATTTATTTTTTCGCATGGTATGACAAATCTAACAACGTGAGTTGTTAATCTGATGCATGGCTGTAAAATAATGAGGAGGCTTATTAGATACAAAAGATACAAAAAGATATAGAGAGATAAGAGAAACCGGATATAACTAATGTATATACCTACGTGCATGGAAAGTATCTGGAAAACAAAACAAACTATGTTTTTCAAGAGTAGCTTTCCTCTGTTGTTTGATGGTCAACAAAAGAAAAATATAATGAATTAAAAATGTATAATATATTATGTTATTAGTATGAGATACCCATACCTACTGATAAGTGAGGGTAAAAGAAGCAATGTCACATGTAGGTACCCATATTTCACAAATATTTAGCTATGAATGCAGAAATTTTCGTTTAATATAGGTACATACTGTAGTTTAGTCAATAAAATAAAAATCTGTCTCTATCCTTGAGAAAAATATGTATCTAATTCAATTTCAAATTCGTTTATTTTCTCAAACAAGCATATAAAATCAAATACAGTTCAAATATCCATAATACGCCAATAAAACTAATTCCACTTTACAAGAAACAAATTTAGACATCATAATAAGCAGATTTAGATACAACGTGATTAAATACAACACACCAATAGACTATAGAGATCAGAAAACATTTGTGTATAGATCAATAGCAATATTATAGAGAGAAATAAAAACTTGTTAGAGGACAGATAATAGATTGGTGCAGGAAATTAATAAATCCATGATGAAGAAAATAATCTATTAGATGTCATCAACAACAAATATCAATAAAACGTGGTTGTAATTGTAATTAATATTTGTTAAGAAGCAAAACATTTCGAACAGAAATATGTAGATATATGTTTGTTTTCATTTCAATGTTTATGATGTGACCATGTTTTTTTCCCTTCAAATTTAATAAGCAATGCAGCTACCTATCATAATATTCTTTGCGCTGTCCCCATATTGTACCTACTACACCGTGCTCACTGTGCATAACACTACAATGATCACTTACTAGTTCCGGTCCTGGATTATTATTCTCTTCGTCAACTTTAGTAATAGTTGTATATATAATATGTTATTACTTATTAGGTATAGGTACTATATTTTTATCTATCTATTTATCATTTTACGTACGATCAACATACCTACCTATATATAGATAATTTATTTTAGGTAGGTACCTATGTGCTAAAGTTCTCCTTGAATTTAAATATATATCTATTTCGATTGTCTGTCTACCTATATAAAAGTCGACATTAGGTACACTTAAAACTAAGGCAATACAGTAATCATTTGACTATTCTATTTTTCCATCTATACCATCACGGCATAACCCATAAATATGTTTGAAAAAATAAATGTTAAATGGAAGAAATTACTACTTACATAGTTATAATCTCGCCACTGTATAATATTGTTATCATCTTAATATGTTTAATTAATAGATAAATAAATAAATTTATTATAATAAACACTTGTAATATTTTCAGAAAGTTTCTGAACATTTCAGGCACAATGCTGGTATTTTAAACCCGCGTTCTGAGTCTAATCCTTTGATATCCTGTATATCTGGATAAGTAAATTTTTCCCGACATTAGATTGTTAAGTTTTTGTATGACCATGACTGATCATATGGAGACTTTTCTGGTTGTATAATGCTGAGAAGTGTGGATGACAATTCTGCCACCGCGTTAAAAAAAAATCTTTATATTCTATGTTGTTCTGTGATTTCTGTTGAGTAATTATGATGTGAAAAAAATAATCAATAAGGATTAAGGTTGACTGGAAGACGTTGCTCAGCAACACGTCCGTTAAGTTGTATAATTTTGGGCAATAAATGTTTATTTAATAAATAAATAAATGAAATTGTTTAACTGCATGTAATCAACAAGGCGTCTTCTTAATGCCGAAAAATAAGACATTAATAATGGTTAGCATACCTCATCACTTTGTATAAGGTTTTAAACATCTTGTTTGAGATGTTTTGAATAATATCATAAAACCTATATAGTTAATAATATCTTTCTTCTAATACAAATGAACATAGAAGGTGCTAAACTACAGAAGTAATAATTCATTGCCTAAGAATAGTAATTAAATTCTTCTATATTATTCATTTTATTTCCCAATCTATCGTGATAATTTTTGAGTCTTATATGAATTCTATTTGAATATATGTATATATTTCTTATCTTATTAGAAATATTTAAGTAATTTATCTGATATTTGAAATAATAAATTATAAAATAATAACAAGAAAATAAATAATGTACAGTGAAGAATAAACTTAATAAATAAAATAATATTAATATAGCATTATGGATAAGTGTGTCATCTATATTATAATTTTGGTTGCGATAATATTGTTCTATGTTTGAGTTTTGTAATGTTCCTTCAATGTATTATAAGTCATTGTGTGTCGTACGATGTGTACATCCCCAAGCATTGTGCTATACTGTAGTATGTTCCCTATGTTTGCTACGTGTTGCATTGTGTAAGGAGACGCAGCTGTCACGACAGCTGGCCTTCACATACTGCGGTGCGATGCGATGTAGTGTGTAGCATACACTGCTCCCTACCGTACCGCTAGTAGTAAGTAATGACTGTAGACGTAGCGTAGCGAGTGTATATACTACCTACCGCATGTACTAATACACATCACACCTTCTTTACAGGTTCCCCGCGGTGGAAGTAGTGGGGTTTAGGGTGGGGTTACTCCTTATCCCCTCCATAGGTCGACCCCTCGGCCAATCATAGTCCGTCCTTCCTATGATGTCATCGGAGGAGGAGACAGATTGTTACGGCTTATACGGAGATAAACTACTGAAGAAAGCGAAACGGGCCAGACAGCGCGTGGACGCCGGGGAGCCCAGAAATAGTTATTCGTCAATACCGAACTTTACATCGCGACCTAGCTTCATGAGTGGCGGACTTTACGGCGCTATTTTTAGCCAAAACCAACAACACTTCGGCCTATTCGGGCCGGGGTACGCACCGGCCAAGATGCTCAACGAGCTATTGGGTAGACAAGTCAAGCAGGAGGGAACTCCAGAGTCCGAAGAGGCTCAGGCGAGGCCCGGAGGATTATCACCTCCTGACTTGGCACATCATATGTTAAGAGATATTTTGCAGGGTCGTAAAAAAGAACTCATGCAACTCGAGCGTGAGCTTCGCGCGCAAAGTGCCGAGACCGATAA
This sequence comes from Athripsodes cinereus, assembly GCA_947579605.1. Taxonomy (NCBI): domain Eukaryota; kingdom Metazoa; phylum Arthropoda; class Insecta; order Trichoptera; family Leptoceridae; genus Athripsodes; species Athripsodes cinereus. The sequence goes on from OX388321.1 coordinate 6,801,872, forward strand.
TAATAATAGCATCAATAATAATAATAACGAAATTAAAAATGGTTCACGTGACGCGAGTGATAATAGTGACGTTGGAGTGAGTGGAAAACGTGTCAACGGAATCGAAGGAGATTCTAATAGTGGTGACGAGGCAGCAGCGGCTGCTATGAGAGATTGTCTCCGAGAGGCTGGCATAGGTGGACAGCAGCAACAGGCTGAACTTATGGAAGAAGCTCTCAGTGGAGTGAATGGTGTTGGCTCTGATTCTGGACAGTCGCTGCCATCACCTGGATCTGTGGAACAATTAGTGACTCCCAAACAAGAACCTGAAATAGGAAGACAAAGTGACAAAGAGGGACCTCCTTCACCTGGACAAAAGAGTGAACCAGTTCCTTTAGATATGAAACGTGCTAGAGTGGAAAATATTGTGTCATCTATGAGATCTAGCCCTGTGCCAATTCAACCACAAGTAAATGGATGTAAAAAGAGGAAGTTATATCAACCACAACAACACGATAATAGTGCTGCCGAGAGGTATGCAGCCGCAGGACTGAGCCTCGGCCTCAACTTACAAGGACTTATGTTAGATGAAGACGATGATGAAGACAGTGACAGACAACCTCCAATTCATCAAAAAATTGTTGAAAAAAATGTTTTAAAATCACAGTTACGTACTATGCAAGAACAGTTAGCTAAAATGCAACAAAAATATGTGCAATTGTGTAATAGAATGGAACAAGAATCAGAAACACACGAAAATGAGGAAATTCCCAGTGATACAGAAATGGATCAAGATAATAGTGTACAAGAAGAAAAGTTATCTCCAAGATCATCTCCATCATCAGCTAATAAGGAGCAACCTCCGACACCTGTCATGACACCTATTACGAGTACACCGAATATGTTATCGCAAGTTATGAGTAAAATGATTTCATCAAAGATGCATCCACATATGACACATCCTCATGGATTACCTCCAAACTTCAATGGTGCTATCCCTATGATGCCTCATCTTCCACATGGACCAATACACGAAACACCAATACCACATCCCATGCAGCACCAGCATCCTCAACATCCACACCATGCTATTAGTAATGCAGCGGCTATGTACTTAGGAGTGAGTCAGAAGTTATTTATGGAACAGAGACAAGCAATGGCTAAAGAAGCAGCGGCTGCAGCACAAGCAGCTGAGCAACAGAACGCTCAGCAACAACAACAACAACAAAACCAACAACAAATGCAAGAACAACAACGTCAACAAATGTCACAAAATCAACATTCACCATCACATTCAGCACAATCCAAAACATCTTCAGTACCTTCAGAGTTAACTGAAAGATTGAGTATGATGAGAAATAGTGCAAATTCATTAGGACCCGTTACAGGGTCGGATTTAGAAGGATTAGCCGATGTATTGAAATCAGAAATCTCTGCATCATTATCTGGATTAATAGATTCAATTGTTACAAGATTCGTTCACCAAAGACGATTCATAGGGAAACAGTCAGAAGCAGCTGCTGCAGCGGCAGAACAACTCAATAAGGACCTTATGTTGGCTTCACAACTCTTAGAGAGAAAGTCACCGAGACCAAAGCCGAACGAGAGACCACCAACAAATCCTCAATCAGGTAATACACCAAATCATCCAAATATACCTAATAATTTAAATCTACCTAATCATATGATGAATCATCCTAATAATTTAATGCATCCCAATATGCATATGAATGGGCCCCGAATGAACGGAGCGGCATTTCCTCCAATTAATATGTCAATGCATCCAAGTGGTGCAAGTTCAGACGGAGGCCTTGGTCCAATGAATCCAATGAATCACACCAGACCTTCGCCCTCAGCGGCGATGTTCCAGGCACCTAAACCTCCGCAAGGATCTACTCCAGGAGGACTCTACAGCTCTTTGGGACATCTTTCAGGAGGCAGTAATCCCTTTTGTCCAGAGAGGGAACCGAATCCAGAACAAAACGAGGCCCTCAGTCTTGTAGTGACACCGAAGAAGAAAAGACATAAGGTTACTGATACAAGAATAACTCCAAGAACCGTTAGCAGAATATTAGCACAAGATGGATCTGGTCCATCACCGTGTCCAGTTCCAGACGAATCTCCATCTCCACGTCCTTATCATCCTCCAACCTCCATGCTCCCCGTGTCATTACCAACATCAGTAGCTATACCTAATCCATCTCTTCACGAATCCCAAGTGTTTTCTCCATACAGTCCATTCTTTGGGCATCATGGGGGTCTTCATGGGGGTATGGGAGCAATGGGAGCTATGGGAATGGGTAGGTTAGGTAGACAAGGACAGGGGCAATTAGGAAGTCCGCCTTCACTTGGTCTTCTTGAGCAAGTAGGACGCGACTCTCCACCTCTTCCACATGCCCCTGCTTTGCTGCATCCTGCCCTCCTGGCCGCAGCACGGCACTCTGACGGAGACTACTCACATCCAGCCCTCCGCCCGATGGACTCTACGGATCCACACTCCGACTGCAACTCTACAGATCTCACCTACGATGGAATTCAGCCTACTATATCCTTTTCAATATGAAACAATTACTTACAATATTTTCTAATCATTTTGTTATTTTCAGCATTCAGTACATTTAGGTAAGTAATGTACCTACATTAATTTCATAGCTATTATGTATACATTCATTTTCTTCTTCTTTCTTCTTCTTCTACACGTATTCAAATCTTTTTATTAAATTCAAAGTCAAAAAACAACTTGTATAAATGAAAGTCATCAAGTTAACATTCACAAAAAAATCACATTATTATAATAATAGGTTTAATATGTAGATATGTACTTTCAAATTGCTTCGTCATGAACAAACGCCCTACAATAAGTTGAACTATCAAAACTCAGTAAATATTCTTAGTATAGTGAATAATTAATAATCATAATACCACGATAGGGGATGGGGGGGTATTTATCCATTAAGTACCATATTTTTTTAATGTCCTTTATCTACTGTAGTATAAAATATATCTACTAATAACGTGCATGAAAAGAAAACTGATTATATCTTTCAGTCTATGGAAAGCTCCGTAAATACTTTCGTCACGTAAGGTATGTAGCTTTTCATGAACGCCTCTGTGTTATCTATTAATAAATGAATTTACATCACCAATAAGTATGAATTAATTCGAAATCAATATAAAGAAATTACTTTAACCAAAGCATTGAATTCTATTCAATGGTCACCACTATATCACTAACTTAAAATTATTACGTTTTTACAAACCAAATCAACTTCATTTTTTATAAGTATTATTTGTACTTTTCGTAAATAGGTGACGATAATTTTTATTTAGTTGACAATAAAAATATATTCTCCAAAATAGCTGATCATTACGGATATTAAAATAATGTATCTATTTTAAACATTTGAACAAAGGTAATAACGTTATTTTTTGATTAAAAACACACAGAATTTTTTATATTTATCTAGTTATAAAAATACTGCACTTCACGTATTTAAAATATCTGATAAATTAAAAATACGCCTTTAATTTAAACGTATGCTTAATTAGTGTCGGGGTAAAACCTATTAAATTAAATAACAGTCAATAACGTCTCAAATCACAGGGTACTAAGCGGTACATCATTGTGGTTAAAAAATCACTATTGTGGCTTGGATGAGGTAATAACAATAATATCAATATTACTGTCTGTATATATCCAGAAAACTAAATAATTGAAGTGAGTATCAGTATGCATTATACAAATACTATAATAAATCATTTATACTGTTTCTTATTAATTTCTCGACTTGCTTCAACAATATCATATAAATGTAGGTACTGATTAACCTCACTACTTACTTACTGTACTTATTGTAAGGTATCTAAGCTTATTGTGTAGATTTCTTTTTCCTGTCTACGTTAACTTTCTAGCAGAGAAGCCTTACAGCATCGTGGTGTATGTATTCGTATTGTCACCACAATAATGTATTAAAGAATTACTATTCAATTTTGTTTTACATGTATGAGGATAAAGTAACGATTTACTACTACTTGTCACAATTCTATGTCTTTAACTTTTGCCCCTAGCAGTACCAGTATTATTTATATTAGTTGCTATGTCTACAACTATTATTCTACTCACTTGGATGTATTGTATTGTTTATTAAGTATCGTACAGTATTGTACAGTTTCACAATGTACGATTTCAATTTATGCACTCATTATAATTGTTTATTAGGTGTACCTACCCATTATTATTTTATCAATTAACGACATAGTGCATAGCTTTTTGAATTGCCATTTTTGGAATCACGTTTTAAAATCGAAGTTTAGTTTGTGTTTATTACTATCTTGTTGGTCCTACTACCATTTTGCTTAAATCGAAAGGATTCGTAAAAAAATGTATAAAACGATTACTTACTTCAAATTGGATTATAATATATTTTTTTCAAAACCTATGTAATGACAAACAAAAATTGTGTTTTATAAAATACCTATCTCATTTTTCAAACACAATCAATAAAAAAACACAATTTTTCTAAAGTAGGTTAAACATTTATTATTCAATTTTAGAAATGTTGTAATATTGAAAAATACACAAATAAACGGAACACCCATAGTCAAATCGTGTATTTAAAGTTTCAGTTTTCCATTTAGATATTTTCCTGATGCTAACTTTCTCGGCAGTGCGTTATTGAGTAATAGTTATAATATATCTCTCTCAATATGTAATATATTTGTTTGCGAGACACAGAACAAAAAAGTTGAGAAAGCTGTTTGGAATCCAATAAAGGGAATCAAGCATTTATTACTAGGTACCTACAAACGAGAGAATACTATTAGCATTAATGCTGTCCTCAAATATCTATCACTGTTATTTTTATGGATGTTAATCACATTCACCATTGGAAGTTTCTGGTTGAGTATTTTTAGTATACTTTCCACCGAACGCGTATTCAAAATGTATAAATCTTCAATAAATATAGTGATGTTGTCCGTAAAAATCATATCATAAATTAAAACCTCAATTTAATTTCGTGTTAAAAAATTATGATACTTGAGAATTTTTTAACACAATAGGTATATTTTATTTTTTATAAATTCTTCTAATAAAATACGTGATCTATTACCAATTAATGTTTCCATTACGAATTAAATTACTAATTGATGTGCAATGTTTCAAATGTGACTGTGATTTTTTCAGTTACTCTTTGTTTAGAGTAGGTACTCGAGTCAAGTAATATTATTATGTACCTAGACAATGTATACGTATCTACATTTATTAATACGAAGAGGAAATAAATCCGTGATTACCCCATCATCGCTAGAATAGGATTTGTTTTTTAATATAACTTCAATGGATTATGATTCCGCTGTCTAAGGATTAGCCATTAAGCTATTTTCCCCACTGAATTGTAGCAGATACCTGAGCTTTGTTCAAATATGCCTATCTAATTTTCACTCTTGTTGTTCTCGGTAGGTACACATCTGCTACTTTTATTATCATAGTAGTATATATACTTTTTCACAGGTATTAGACATACATTCCTAATATGTGAATTATGCGCCAATAGCAACAAACGCGAACATACGAAATGTGATTATTTAGTTGTTGCAGGCATCTTGACGATATTATCAATTTCATTTACTTCAAAGTAACGGAAAGCCTCATAAAAGCAATCCTGAGTTTTTTTAACTGTCTTGTGAAACTGACGACTTGTTGACTGCGCCGTCTCATATTTCCTTTACTTTGAAATCGCTTTGACCCAAAATTGTTATGGTGGTTCCAACAAAAAACATATTTTTTGGTAATAATAATGTGATTTGAATATTTCAGCTATATGATTAATTTATTTTTATATGTGTTATTGTTTATTTATTTATTTAAACAGTCGATTATTTCGAATATTTCCTTGACTCCGTTGCACTCGTCTACCCTAACTCCGATGCATCTCCGAAAGGCGAAACTGATGTTCTTCTGGGTGAGATATCCAAGCTCAGCGGTTCTCAAAATGTACTTCCCAGACATAAAATTCAACAAGAACAACACGGCGCAGCTCGTCAAGTGGTTCTCCAATTTCCGGTAAGTCAATTATATTTTTTTCTTAGGTACCTACCTATATAACAAAAATCTTAATACAAATGTTTTTATTTTACAATAATAATAAAAAAAATATATAGTAAAACACAACAGGTTCCCTCAAAAACCGTACATATTATGTACCTATACAAATTTTGATAAAGAAAATCAACTAGATACTTAATACCTAATAGAAAAGTCGTGTAGATAATATTGTCTTCAAAAATGAACATCTTAGGAGTGAAATGGAAATGCAAAAAAATAACTCAATTTGTCAAATACACAAAATAGAAAATGTAGGTATACCTTATACTTCATATATATAAGAATAAATTTCATAGCGTATCGAGCGATCAAGTATCTAGTACATTCTTTTCAAAATAATATATGTAGATTTTTGTTAAATTTTTGATTCATTACTCCAATCAAATATCTATTTTGATTGATCCTCAAAACGAGATACTAAATAATCTATGTATATAACTTTTTGTTGGTGTAAATAAAATACTTGAAATATTTATATAAATAAGAGCTTACACTACGTTCATAATAACAAAGATTACAATATGGTAGAGGTATCTAGAATAAAAGTTCTCTTTATCTAATAAAGCTAAAAATCAATAACAACGATACAAGCAGCTTATCAGCAAAAGTAATCGAAGCTCCTCACTGATAATCGTGAAAGATAAGAATATAGTCGTCTAGCTTTGGCTGTAGGCTGTAGAACACCCCATATAATGATTATAATACGAGTACTAACATAAAGCTCAATATATACACATACATTCACCCGCACAGTACTGTATCTAACCTAATAATCACCATAAATATTAATAGTCCGTTTATTAATACGTACAAACGTATGTACGTTTTAGTTTACGATGAAGATTTTTTTCGATAACCGAAATGAAAATGGTTAGTAGCCTGATGACACAGTCTCGAACTTTCAATCAAGAGGTCCCGGTTTCTATAATATTTCCCCTGCTACTGCTCTACTGCTCTTCCATACATCTTCTTGGCAAATACGTATTTCTTACTTCGAGGGTGTTAAGAGAGTTCTCTGTTCGTTTTGAACCCAAAATTATGTATTGAAAAAATAGTTAGATTTTTTCGTACAATATCATTTCAAATATGTTTTACGTCCATACGTAATGTATTGTTGATTTACACCATTTATCGGTGAAAATATTATAAAGCTATCGACTTATAAAGTTCTAAAAAATGTTGAAAATTAATATGCTATAGATTTGGTTTGTCATTTTTAAATTACATATAATAATGTTCGTCACTGTTTTGAAAAGGGGGAGAAAACTTATGCTATCCAATAATTTTTTTTTATTATCAATTTGCCGATTATTCCCTAAGCGAAATATAGTTTAAAACTAGTATCACGTACAAGTAGAGACAGTATGTGGGTAGGTATCTACATTATACAGCAAGTTAATACCGTGCCATATGCCATAGAAAGGAATATCGTTATATTATATTAGTTTGATATTAATACTTACATACAATACAGTTCTCATCTGATAACGACGAAAAAACCTTGCGATTGTTATATTGTGATAGGTGTCCTCAGTACTTATCTGTCATTAAGTATCAAATGTAATAGAAATCAATATTAGTACCCTTTATATTATCTTTTATAATATATTATCTAATCTCCAAGTAAAGTATAGTATAGAGACCTATAATGATTATTTATTTTTATCTCTTGGCCCTATAATATATATTGTTTAGTTTTTATAAATAACAAATACCTACAGTACATATTATATTATATATACCACAAAACAACTACGAAACATCATCAAGAGTCAAGAGGTCCCACCAGGTAGAGCCTGAATGTGGGAATCCCTCTCAGTAATATCGCTTATTAATACATATTTCACACTTGGAAATGCATATACACTAATCTACTTACTAGGCAAGCACCCAAATGCACACTGTGCTGTGTATAGTGGTCTCTATAGATATACAGTATTGCAGTATATGGATGGGTACAAAGGCATCACTAAGTCCACTGTGCACTTATATTAGTTATAATTTGTATTGTACATTGATACTAACTAATAATAATACTTATCTTGTCATTTATTTTATATAACGTGGTATAAAATGAATTCTTTCTGAGCAAAAGCAAAGTAAATGTATATGTTCTTTCGGTTATCGGCAAAATTAAGACATTAAGTTTAATAAATGAAATATCAAAATTTGGCGTAGAAATATTTGTTAATTCTTAAGGTTTATAGTAATTAAGTGTCTACAAGATCTCTACTCTTAAATTTATGAAGAATTAAATGAGACCTATAGATTCTAACTAATCGAAAGATTTAGATGTAAGTATTTAAACATATTCAAAATTTACTTTATACCATCTGTGTTTAGAAATGAATCTAATTTATTCATAATTATGACTTGTTTAAATAAAAAATAGAGAATACTTTATTTGTACCTACTTAGATATGTAAACGAGTTTAAGATATGTAATTAATAAACAAACTACCTGCTGATTAATTATTCAAGTAGGTACTTACACCTTTTCACATTTTCACAAATTATTTTAATCATGCGGGCATTCGTCGTTGCTAAACATTATTTAATTTTCAATATTTCACAATACTTAAGTGGTAATATAAATGTAGGTACACATAATATTGCCTACTTAAAATTCTTATCATAAGGTAAAATTACGAGGCAACGATATTGGCTTATAACAAGTAACTATAATATGTGGTAAAATACCGTAATATGTAGATTTATGTACGTAGTTCGCTTGTATTTTTAGAGTTAATAATATATCTATAATTTGTACACAGTTTCGACATTATTACGACTGTATTAAGTATTGAGAAACAAGAACGAATGACTTAACAAGTACTAGATGTTTTATTTATGTAAAAAGTATATGGGTGCTTTTAAATTCAAATAGTTGGTGTCTTTCGTTTCCACTTAGGTAGTTAACTAGTTATAATATTATGTCTTTTTAATACTGATTATGGTGGTAGTCATGATAGCTAGATAATTATATCGTCCTAGGTATGTTTGAAGTCGTACGCAATATATAATCTCCAGTAGAATTTGTCTATTTTATGGATTATTTGGAAAATTTGCCATGTAAACGAGAAGATTGCATTTGTAGATTGATAGAAGAAAATCTGCATATGAGTTTAAATAAACTTCCAGTACTAAATTGAGATGGTTTGGTCATATGGAACGAATGGAAGAGGAAAGAATGACAAAGAGGATATACTTGTCTGAAAGGAGGGGTGTGAGGAAGCGCGAGCGTCTGAGAACTACATGGCTTGACCATGCAGATCAAATTCTCAAGGACGGTCGTGTATTGAGTAAGAAAAATCGACGTGTGTGCATGAGAAATTGTATGAATGTAGAAGAAGCGAAAGAAGTATCTAAAGACAGATCTATATAGCGTTCCGTTCTCTCTGAATACCCCACTTGAGATGCGGCGTGAGGGATTAGAATAGAATAGTACTAAGTGTTGAATTAAAATAATATTCTTCAAACGCATTTTCATTTAATTTATTTATGCATTTCAAAATACAACGTAATTTATCTTTTGTTTAGGTAAATGTGTATATTTCTTAATTTTTTTAAGGCGAAGACAAATTAACTTTGTAACTGTAAAAATTCTTTATTTAATTATATTTGAAAATGGAGATAAATTGTGAACATTAATTTAATGAGAATGCTCATAATTCTTTATTCAAATATTCAAAATTAGAACATGAAATATTCGTAAAACAAATAATAATGAACTTAACACAATACACTTTTACATGCATTAAAAATAACTACAAATCTTTTATGAATACCGAACTAACCCTAGAAAATGTATTGTAACATTATAAAGCACAGAACATTATGGAATCATTTCCAGATACCTACTTACTTAAGTATGTATAATACATATTTAATTTTACCCACCTTAAGTAAAAAAAGATAAAAATGAAAGATAAGACAACGTACCTAGACATTATAATATGTCTGTTTTCTATTGTGCACGTATGTATAATGTCATAGTTAGCATGTGAAATTCATATTATTTAAAAAAAAAATACTTACATATGAATATTTTATAAGATCGTCCCATAGGGGGGTGGTATATTAAATGGTCACAGTATCTTAGTCAGAGTTAGCCAACATTTTAAAATATACCAAATTTTATGATTGAAACTGAAACGTAATTAATTAATGGCGTGGTTACTTTTCTTATTATTATTAGACAATGGAACTTATACTAAAATATTAATAGTAAGAAATATTAAAACGTTTAGAGAAAAACTGAAAATGTGAAGACGCGTTGGGTTTCTGAGTGAACCACTCGTTGAAATATTTTGTCTTGAGACGTCTTGCAAGTACCAACACCTCTTTCAGGCGTCCTACTTACATGAAATATTTTCATAAGTATAGGTAAAATTTCGCGTATTTCTTCTTATGTTAATTATGGTCGCGGTGAGGTTTGTTTTGGTGGTGTACCTAATGTGGTTGTCTCTTGTCGCTTAGATTTCAATTTTGCTTGTGTATTTTACTTTTTATGAATGTCATGTATGGGTATCGCAATTTTTAAAGATACCTACTGTTTGTGAGTTTTTGTGTACATAATGGTAATATAATATTGTATTGTAATTGATTTTCATGCCATTTTAGAAAATTAATAAAAATAAGAAGATTGAATGATACGCCTACTTACTTCATTGTTAAATTAAACCTGTCTTATTCGTAATGTTTCACATGCCTTTTCCATGACACTCGAAAACTTACAGAAAAGGGTGGTTGACCTTTGCTGGGTAGGTACCTACTCAATAGAGATGTTTTTTTCATAATATGAATATAATAATGTAAAAAAAATAATGCACAAAAATAGTATACAATAGAATAAAAAAACACGACAACATTACTGCTGAACACATAATTTTGTGCAATGGGCGAGTTTATCGCAGAAGCGCGATATCTTCCAACTAACCCATATTATTAACAGACTTGTATAATTTTTTTACTTAGATTATTTACCCCTATTAAAAAGAGGGTGACCAATGATGATAGTAAAACATTAGCACTATAAGATCGCGTGTCGGAAGTATTACATTTCCCGCGCTTTACACCGCACTGTCATTTTCAATGCTAGTACTACCTAACTAATAATAATACCTAATAATAACAACAACTGTGTGTCTACTTGCCTCCCCGTCGAGGGGTGGCCACTCATCACTACCCATAAAGTAAGTAGTTATAATATCAAGTAATAGTTGCTGCTTAGATAAGTCAACTTAAGCCATTAAACTTTAATATTTTTCAGGTAGGTTATGTATTCTCTTACCAACTAAATACGAGTATAAAATTATTTATCATTAACCGTATTATTAAGGTAGGTAGATAGATAATTTAAGTTTTTAATAGATAAAAAACATTTCCTTGTTGAATTAAATATAAATGTACCTACCTTACACAAAGTTTATTAACTTTATTGACAACGGAGTTGACAACCTGTATGTTAATATGCAGTCAGTGTACTGCTTACTCCTTTTGTGGGAATCACCTTGATTGATGAAGTTTTCGAGTGTCCTGTAAAAGGTAGGTGCTTGAAAAAATTAAGACAATTTACATCTTTAATTTAACGATGGGAGTTGTCACCCATCCGGAATGTCTTAATTTTTTATTTGCGCGGAGAGGACAGCTTGCATATTTATTAATAATAATCTATATTGCACAATAAAAAGCATTCATAATTACCAAGTTATATAACAATGTGATACAAATAAATAATATTTTATTTAAGCACATTCACGGCTTTCGCCTTTTACATGTTAACAGCACAAAATAAATATAACAACAACAAGCAAATTCAAAGTCATAAAAAATAATAATCAAAATAAAAGTAGAGACAATAATTAAAATAACAAAATATAATGTTGAGATGTCAGTTCATAAAAGTAAAAATTTAATTTATATGTAACGTCAAAATATGTACAAACACACACAAATAGATACAATATCAATGTCTTTAAATAACAAGTAATAAAAATAAAATTTTGAATTAAAAAAATCAATTAGATCAGGAATAAAAAAAATTAGAATTAAGAATTCAATAATTTTGAAATAAAAAAGTTCAGACGACAACTAACAGAAAATATATCTTGAGTTAAAAAAAAAACTAAGATGAAAATGATTCATACAAATCAATGCATTATAAAACTAGAGAATTATTACAATATGTACACAAAACAAACAATAAATTACAATGGTTAGCAATAAAATAAGACTAATGTTCAATAACCCTCGATTCACCCATTGTCAGTAGGTATTACATTTGAGAAAAGTATTTAATTACGTCAGATTTGTATTTGGTGAAACTGTCGGCAATGACATTGGCGTGACCCTCTACCAGATTACCCAGTCTATGGATACGTACCATAGGGGAATGAAACATATAATTGTTTCGGGCGTATTGCTCATGAAACAGTGATGTTTGCCTAGTAGCTCTAGTCGGGACATGAAATTGGACAAGTCCGAGAAGTTCAGAAGAATCTATTGCTCCATTTAACAATTTATGCAGAAGACAGAGATCGAACATTCCTCGACGATTTTGTAAACTGGGCAAGTTAAGTTCATTCATTAAAGCGGGATAGTCAATATTTTCCAAGGGAATACCCATCTTAAAATTAATTAATCTTAAAAATTTTCTTTGCACCCTTTCAATAATATTGTGCAATGGGCGAGTTTATCGCAGAAGCGATATCTTCCAACTAACTCATTACATTATTTATTACATGCAGCTGATCTGCTGTAGGTATAGTACCTAGTAATTATATTCTTAATTTTTTTTTTGAATATGTACTTAATTTTTCCACATTTCAAGAATAACAAATATTCAAGTAGTAGGTAGGTATAGCATAATATCTCAATTATTAACTTGTACCTATATAACTTGGCATTCTCTCAACACTGTTTATGTTACGTAACGATAAGAGTCCACTTGCGAAAACAGGTGTGGAATGTTTACACAAGAAACCACGCCCAAGTGTACCACTGTACCTACATAAATAGTGTACACCTCTGTACAGGATATACCTAATATTAATGTCATCAAGTTATAATACATGCCATAATATATACAGTTATTATTCATAAATATATAATATTTTATTCTGTTCATAAATATATCCGATATGTAATGTGTATGTTTGATGTTTTGATACTAGACAAATAACAAGAAAACTAATTCCTTGCTCACTGACTGTTAAAATATAGTATTGCCTGAGTTTCGGGGTAACTAGAAACAGTCGTATATTTTTAATAAAATTACATTTTTTTGTGGTACAATGTCACATTACAATATTAACTATGGTATGCGAACATTGTTTTATTTTCAAATGGATATTGAAGTTTATAATTATATGTTTTTTTTTTTATCAAAATCTCCGTTTGCATGAAAATATCGCAACTCCTAGTAATGAAAACTAGTCGACAATTCAAAATCGTCTATTTTTTTAAATATTTTATTACAATCTTGTTTGTTTTTATTAATCTTTTTTCATTACTTCATACAAACTTATTATAGATATCTGAGGTTGGATATGAAAGAAATATGTACAATATTTTCTTATGCAGTTAACAATCTACTTTTTAATAGTTAAATAGTTGGATATTGCACGGTCGAAGTCGGGCTTAAAACTGGTACAGAAAAAAGTATTCAAGTGTGTGTATATCTAATATTTGTATTATTTCTGTACTAGTTTCGCGTGACCACAAGTTATACGCCCTTATTATACACAACAACAACGTAAAGATTTCCCACAAGACCGACTTGTTATTTTCTTTACTCTGACAATCATTAACAACAACTTTATGGGTGCGCCAAGGGCGTAATTCAAGTGGTAGGCAGGCAGTAGCTATCTAGAATATCTACCAAATAAATTGTTAATTATTGTGATTAAGTCACTATCTTTGGTTATACCTATATCCCGTTTATATTGGGGTGCATAGAATATTATTCTGAAAACGTTAAAACGAAAATTTCATTAAAGTCTGTATTCTTAATGAATACCTACCTGTCTTCAAGGCGCCACGTAAAAGTGAAGAATGATTTCGAGTTAAAAAATATAATAGAAATTATTTGTCCTAAAACACTTGTGGAATTGCTATTCTTCGATTAGACCGTTGATTAAAATATGTAAATACTATAAATATTCATTGCATTTCTCTCCTCTTTTCACAGTTTTCATGTTTCTTACATGCAGCTGATCTGCTACCCCACTTGTGGGATGTGCCGTGATGGTATAATAATAATAATAATTCATTGCATTTCTTTACGTCATAGAAACCTTTTATTAAACATGACAACACACATTGCTGCATTTTTTAAATATAGGTAGGAATATCCTGAGAAAATGTATTCTGTAATCATTATTAATGTTTTTTGCATGTTTTTTTTACAAATATCTTATTGTCAATTTTTGAAATGCTCCTTTTTAACAACATTTCGAAAGTACAATTTGTAAGTTCGTCTTTTCAACTCCGTCCCTGAACGCTTTGAAAACGAGAGAAAAATAAGTGAGTGAGAAAGAGAGAGAGAAGACTAGAAGCTTTATAAGGGAACGAGTCGCGCCTTTAATTAGTAACATTAGTTCATTAAGCCACCAGGTAGAAAAAGAAACGGCGTTAATCGCCTGAAAAAAGCCGCCCCTTTTGCTTAAGTAATGTGCATGATAGGCAAAATTACTCTTTCCCTCAGTACCAAAAGTAATTTTCTAAGTGTTTTGTTAATTAGTTTCCTACAATATCAACTACTTTTCTACCCATTCACCCACTATCCACACTTTTTTAATTAATCACTTATTCGTTTACCTATATTAGATCTACAAGACATTAAACGTAGATACCTTCTTAATTGGGATAGTATTTATGAGCTGACTACATAATTTAATTAGTCTAGTGTTTAAAATATCTTTAAGATAATCAAGTTTTAATTTATTTATTGAAGTATCAATGTTTGAAGTTTCATTACTTAAAAGTAAAAACATGCTATAAATGTTTTTACTTGATAATTATAAAAAATAGATATATACTACCAATAAAACATAGTTGTGTAATAGGAATTTTATTGGTTTATTGTGAAGAAACATTTTATCCATAAACAACCAACCTAAGCCTAGGTGGGGTTGGCAGAGAGAACCAAACGCTCTATAGGAATAACTTTACATAATTCTTTAGCTTCATCCACATCCATACAATTTACTCATGTATAAATATTGTTGTTGAGAAAAATATAATATTACATTTATTATGAACCAAAAATTTCCCCTACAGAAATACACTCACAATACAGAAAACAATGCAAACTAACATTATTATTATTAAACAATCGAAAAATGCAACACTTGTTTTAAATGTGATTCAATACCGATTTTTATTTATTATCTATTTAACTAACTATTTTTTCTTTAAAATGAAGTGGGCATCGAATAAAGGAAAAACAATTATCTAATTGAATTACTCCATGTTAAAAATCTTGCAATCGTTTATTTAAAAAAAGAGTACAGTTTTAAACAGTTGGTAATAGCAAGTAATAAAAAAATTTAAACTTTTTTCTGTAATATCAAGTAGGTTGTACTTATCAATCTACAAATTTGTTTTACTTGCCTTTGATATAAACTTTTCATTTGAGTTGAAATAAAAATACAACCTACCATAAACCTTAATTCAAAGTGTATAATTAACTTAAACTTTATGCAATTTGCATTAGGTAGGTAGTACGGAACTTTTATTTTGGAGTCTGAAAACTCTAAATAGGGTATTTAGTATTGTACATACTTACTAGTTGCGAGAAATTTTGTTTAATTCACCATTTATTTTGTCTCATGGTTATAATATCAAAACTATTTAGTAAAATTTCAACTGTAACTTTTTCATTTGTCTCTTTTAGACTTTCAAGTTAAAGTTAGCGGCAAAGGTTTCACGTAATTAG
The DNA here is from genome assembly GCA_947579605.1 of Athripsodes cinereus. Classification (NCBI taxonomy): domain Eukaryota; kingdom Metazoa; phylum Arthropoda; class Insecta; order Trichoptera; family Leptoceridae; genus Athripsodes; species Athripsodes cinereus. The sequence goes on from OX388321.1 coordinate 6,817,897, forward strand.
TCTTAGAGCTGAAAAAGATTTCATGCTGCATTTAAAACTTTTTAAAACGATGGCAGCTTTTGCATAATATTATAAAACTGCTACTACTACTACAGGGGTGAGTTTTTAGATATTTTTTTCCTACATGCTTCTGATATAGACAAAGTGGTTGTGGTTTAAAGTACCTATGTATAATTATTGTTCTAGGTGCTAATTAGTGGTGTTAGAACTCAGGTAATCTAGTTACCAACCCTTTACTGAGCTTAATTCTCTACCAAGTTGTAAACAAATTAAGCTTTTATGAAAGTATCCATGCGAATATTTTCTCCAACACCTTTGACAAAATACCAGAATATCTACGTAATATACGTGTAATGTGTTTACATTATGAATCTTGCCATTTTAGGTTGAATAGTATAAGCATTTTAAAAGGATAATACATTTTACGGTAGAATAAACAAATCTTTTAACCTACCTGAAAAAATATTTTAGTGCTTATTTCATAATCAAGTAAACCTCAACTTTTTCACGGTTTAAATTCATAATAAATTTTAGTCATTGGCAAAAACAGATATTTTTTTTTGTTGGCACATGCGGTTATTGCATACGGCTGATCTGATGGCTTCCCCACTTGTGGGATATGCTGTGATGGGATAGTAGTAGTAGTAGTAGTAGTAGCAAAAATAGATTGGTTCTATAATTTAACCACAAAGAATTAAATTCCATGTTTAAATATCTTCTTATGTATAATCTATTTTATTTATACATGTATTATATATATATTATATATGTAAGAAATATTCTATATTATTTATGTATTGTTGTAAAGTTAATCTTGTGTGTAAAACAAAATCATTTTTTGCTTTATTGTTTCATAGACGTTTAATACAAGATTCATATCTTAGTTTCGGACTAGTTCGGTCTGTGTGAATTGTCTAATCATGTTATGTTATGTTTAAACTAATGAATCTAGTGTCTCTGTTTGTACATAAGTATTCGATAGCATTAACAATTTATGACATTCGCTTTTTACCCCATTTGTGTAAAATTGAGATAAAAAGATAGATAAGATTTATTTATGAGTTATTTCTTTGAAAAAAAAAAACACTTTTCCACGTAAGCATTGTAAATTATTCTAAACTCTTCATAAATGACGTACACGTACTGTGATGAAAAAATAATAAATTTCTAAGCACGCTATATACCTAATAAGATACTGTTAAATATTCCGCCTTCAACACACGACAATAACTATCTACTTGTGATAATTATAATAATGCATGATACTATGTATATAAGTAAACCGCCCACTTGGGTGCGATCCATGGGCGGAATTTAAAGGGTTGGCCGCAACTTTAACGCCTACCTGTTATATGATAAGAAAAATTATGTACCGTAAAATTCAACTTAAACTATCTAAAATATTAAATGTCGTTTAATATGGATACAAGTAAAAGTAACCATTCATTATTATTTTGTTTATTTTCGGTATTTCGGATTATGATAAGCATACGTTCCTCTCCGGAGTACATTCTTTACAAGACCATAAATTAGGCCACAAATAATATGGAATTCTGTACAGCAGGGCTACTCTTGACACAATCTAAATATGATCTTAATCTAGTCTTGATCTTAATCATACGACGCGCGTAGGGTCTATAGTCAAAAATACCGCGCTACCGCTACCGCAAGATTGTTATGCACGTATTTTTGACTAATAATCACTTAGCACGTCGTATGATTAAGATCTTATTAAGATTTAATCCAGAGTAATCCTATAGGTATATCATATTTTTTTCTCCTTTCTATAGACATTGAGACGATTCGTACGAAGAAAACAGATAATGGAAAAGCTTAATTTTTTTATATGCAGACATTGTAGATTTATAATTCTACCAATGAGCTTTAGCATTCAGTGGAGATTGAGATTCTGACTTTTATATGAAAAAGTAAATTTAAAGTGTTAGTGGATGTTTCTACATCTTATATTAAACAATGATAAAAACAAACAGCAATAACAGCTGTAAATCAACATTTACATATTAGTTTGAAAGAATGTGTGAACAAAAATCAAATCCATGGGGAATAAAACAGGCGAACACAAGAAAAACAATAGACAATCGCCTCATCTGTCAAGATCAATGTACGTATGTATAGTGTAGTGACAAAGGGTGCAGCTTTTTGTAATAATATTCATTATTTTATTGTTTTAATAGTAGGTAGAATAAAATATTAGCATGAAATGAGTTATTATGACATATAAAATATAGTTGGTACTTATATAAATATGGAGCTTCAAGGTAATGAAATATTCTTTTCCATAGATAAGAGAGCGCATATTATTATTGTTATTAAAATTAATTATTTTTGTCTATGAAACCATCGCGTGTCTTTGACATACTTGGGTGGTTTTTACCTTTGTTATGGTTAAATATACAGCATGTTGATATTACCTACATGTGTTGCTGTATCATGGTTCATCTAAAACCGCTGTGAGGTTAACCGATTGATGACAACAAGTAAAAATATACAAAAATAAAACCAATAGCTTGCATTACAAATACATAAAATAAACAAGCTGCGCTACCGTAAAGTATGTTAATTCATTTTGCTTATTTTATGGTAACATTCAAATTCGTACTTTAAGTGTGAATTTCTATTAAAAAAAAATTGATGTAAAAATGTTATAACTTTCCTTTGCAGGTAACTTTGTTTGTAAAAATTTGTAAAAATATAGCAATTTTCCACGTATAATGTTGTTCCGATTACCCGGTTAAAATTAACCGCTGTTTTCGGGTAACCGAGACGCTTCTTTTGTCTGAATATAATATTATTATTACTGTTATCCTCATATTGTATTCTCTACATAATTTTCGACGATGAGTTATCATTTCGTTACTTAACTTTAAAAAGGTAATTTTCTAAAGTAAGTATACATTTCCACTGTAATTTATCATTCTTATATATATGTAATACATATAGCTACACAATCTATCCTATCTACTTACTTACTGCCAACAACTTACAAAAATATTATTATTATCATTGTCGTGCTTTAAATAATTAAAGAGACGATGAAATTTGATATGAACTTTTGATGTGGAAGCTCATGTAAGTGGCACGTACTTAGAAAATCAAAAAGGCTTTTTGTGCTTAAATCCTTACACTTAAAATCTACTTATATTTAAATTATATTATTATTGTATTAATAAATATAAATATTCTTAGTTTTGCGAGGTATCCTAATTCTCTATTTGAAAAGAGTTTTAATGATTTTTATCGTTTATTTATTTTTCGAATTCGTTAGAGCTATGGGTGTAAAATTCAAAAAGAAATAGATTATTTTTAAAATTAAAAAACTTTGTCCTTATCTAATTTAATTAATTTGTGTTTCTTTATTCGATTAAATGTTTTCTTCAATAAAAAAAGTAGATAAAATAAGGAAGAACGACATGAATTGAATTTGTCTATATTGTATGACAAGAATACTCTATTTATTTAATCTCATATGATATAAAAGCCGGTAAAAACAATAAATATTATAAAATTATAAATATATCTACAAAGTTGAAGAATTCCTCGTTAATTTTGTCAAATTCCAACACTGTCAACTATTAAAGTAATACATAAATAAACGTTATAAAGATATATAGCATAAGTTAATATTGATAAGAGAATACTGCGCCCCTCAACCGAGTAAGTAAGTACGTAAGTAAAAAATGACAAGTAAAAATAAAAATTAAAACCTCCAGGGAGTTGGTATAGTATTTATGTACGTCGTAGTAAAAGTTGGGCGCGTCTGACCAACCCTTTAGTAAAGTCAACTTGCAACTTTCTAGGCGAGGTTGAATTTCTACAATATTAACAATCATAATATTAGATTTAATTTTTCGAAAAATGATACTTATGTGCTTGTATGTAACCTCAAGTGATAAATTCTAGATGAAGATGTAAAAAAAGAGCAATCTTCGTTTTACCCGTAAACAATGGAATAAAAATGTTATGATCATAATGACGGATGAATAATTCTTTTCGGTCCCTTTCAATGGGGTGTCCATCTCACGGACTATTTTTCAGTTTGATTAGAAAAAAATGCCAATTCAAATTTATAATCCAATGTCTTAATTTTTGTAATAAATAGTCTTAAACTGCATATTTACTTAAAGCATTTTTAACACCTATCGATCAAAGTTTAATTGATTTTCATTACTAGATTAATAGAATATTTGCAAAATATTAAAAAAAAAAATAAAAAATTTATCGAGTAACTGTTTAACGATTGTAAAATGATCTGTATTGTAGTCCCACATACCTTTCAATAAAAATATGCGAGTTAATATTTTCCGGTTAACCCATTCACAGGAAATCTCGTCACGGTTTACTTGTTTATAACAAAATCACGTTACGTACATAATAATTATTAATACCCAAATATCATAACATAATAACATTACATATTATACCCATTATTGTAATTGAGCAACAACAATAATCATTGTTTAATTTTCCGCTTATTGATAATAATTTCATCATCATAGGGTGAGCTAACTACCCCGCATCAAACTAATAAAGTACAAACATCCCTAATTACAACTAGATTCTATAGCATACTCGTTACATTAGATAAATAATTATGGATGCATGATTTAAAGAAGATAACCACCGCGGATTTAGAATATCTCGTAATACACAATTTATTTTTTAAAATACAATAAATCAACCGGTTAATTTCTTATACATATTATATTTCACTTCGGTTAACCGAAATTTATCGGTTTTATATTTTTTGGAAATATTTCTGTAACAGTTTTAAGACAGTTAAAAATATTTGAATAGTGTTCTTTCTTTTACTTGTTTTCAAAAAATTGTGATCGATTTCACCGAACCTGAATTAAAACTTTTTTAGTTTCATATAATCTACAATATTCTTTCATCATTTCTTTTATATTAGCTTTATATTGTGCATGTATTATAACTGCATGTTTACAATCATATAAGGTATTTAGGCTTCTTGCGTTCAACGCTCCTTCCCAATCTCACAAAAAGACAGTCGGATATGATCTCAGTAGTAAAAATTAATCTTAAGAAAAGATATATCTGGGTTTTTGTTATAAACCCAAATAAAACCTTTCACACCTTTCACAGTAAGCTAAAAGCTTGTATCGTGAAAAAGGAATTTGCCGGTACCTAGGATCGAACCGCTCACGTCTATTGTCCATGAGGCAGAGATTCTACATACTTCCAGGCTACCGACGAACTCAATTTTTTTGATACTATTTTCTAGTAAATCAAACCATGAACTACCAAATAGGTGAACTGTACATAGTATCACATTTAGTCTATAATATAGCAATATACAGTCAATTGAATGGGGTTGTCGGTTGAACACATAATTAAATTAATCGGGGATATTAGGTACTATTACTAGTTAGTACAACATAGTTGTTTGTGGGTACATTATATACCTATATTGTGGGGAGTTATGTGTATAGTATACCTACCATAATATAATATAGATATCTGTGTTATGATATTAGATACATATTATAATAATATTCAAATTGATCGAGGCTGTATTTATTTATTTATTCATGTAATAAACGGCTTTCGCCTTTTACAATGTTAAATCATTCTATAACAATTTTTATACACCTTCAAAACTTACTCTAATTTCATATATTATATTCGTAGTACAAATATTAATGTACTTGTTTACATTTTGATGGGACAAAGATATTGATTGATTTATGACTTGTTATCAGAGGTGGCTGAAGGGTAGTCTTAGTGGGGGTGCGATAGAATAAATTATAAAAAATGCCTTCATATAGAAAATTTTCATTTTTTTCTTGATTCTCATTCATGTCAACGATGAATAAAGATGCCCTGTACTGTTTCAAAGTAGTATAAGATATTTTGTTTATTGTAATATGACAAAATATATAATTATTGAATTAATAAAGAGAGTACGTCGCATTAACAATATTTTATCTACGATAAGTTTTCTACATACATAAGTCTAACATATTAAAAAATATTCATGGAACTAGTTCCCGTATCGTAAAAAAGGATGTTTTGTGCTCTATAACTACAAAAGTTTCGAGAGGGCTCAAAGCCTTGCAGGCAAAGCTATAGGAGGGTTGTAGGAGATGGCAGAAAAGGGTCGGGGGTTGACTGGGAGAGAGGGGGGAGGAGAGGGCTACTGAAAACGCAACCACTTTCAGAAATCAAGGATGGACAAGACAATTTAAATTGTTCACATTTTGCATGTGATACTTTTGCAAAAGATAAAATATTCAATAATTAAAAACAGCCCCGAGAGAAGAAAGAGAATAAAATTACAGAGTGACGGAAGAAGAAGAAAATAATTAAAATGTGAAAATGGTCAGAAACCTAAGGCAAGTTCTCAAGCTGTTCGTATTCATTAACTTTTTTATACCACTTCAGTTCTTAGTTTAGTTCTTCTTCAATCTTTAAGTAGAATACATTTTGTATATTATACTGTACTGTTGATTACGAGTTTAATTTTTAAAAAAACCTTGATTAAATCATTCGAAGATTTCGTCTATTTATTATTATATAAAACGAATAAAAAAATAATACTTTTCAGTAAAAGTTTAGCACGCCCCTATACACTGGTCATTTCATACTTGCATTTTAAAAAGCTTGAAGGCATTTTTATTTATACTAGAATTGGCATGAGAGCTTTTAGTTATAGACACTACATAACTATGTAATACATATTCCGTAGTTAAAAAATGTGTAGGAATTTAAAAAAGTTTTTGTTTTTATTACTGTAGGTACTAAGATGGATTTAAACATTTATTTTTTACGTTAGAATGTACTTATCTACGCTGTACCATGACCATACTCAATAAATTATTCACTACACCATGTGATAATATTACTTTTCTATAGTTACAGGTTCAGCCCTTAACTCTGATCCACTGGATATTGACCTCTTCAAAACTCTTCTATTCTTTGTTATCTCGAACCTCTTTCTCTCTTTTTCTGGGTTCAATCCTGTGAATGGGTTCGCAACGAAATTCTGCATTTTTCATACCATTACACACGCACTATCCTGTGCAAGGCTCTTCAGATTCTCGTATGATCCACAGCTGTAATCCTCGCATAGATCGTTGAGGTATTCTCGGCGTGGGCGACCACTGATTTGTCCTTTTAGCTATCCCTTCTATTATTTCTTCTACAAGGGTTTGTAACTCATTATGTGTCCAATACATCTAGCGCGTCTTTCGTGAGATGTTTTTGATCAGGTGCCTTCATCTTTAAATGAACTAATAGCATTCTAAATACCTGGACAATGCCACTAATTGAACTATTATGCGATCTTTGTACCTACATTTTATTTTTAATGGTCTCAATTTCAAACTAAAAAACCTTTAATCTCTTCAATACCACCTATCATGAATGTCTCATTTTTTATTGGCACAGAGATCATGACTGGCATATTTAATTATTTATTATGTGTAGTTAGTCTATCGGCTACCCCACTTGATGGATGTGCCGTGGTGGTATGAATGAAAATTTTATATTCTTCTATTGTTGACATGAGAGTAAAGCGTTGTTATTCAGGATAAAAACGAATAAATAAAACAAGGAAAATATTCAAAATAACATTGTTTATAAACATTAATTGTTTATGTACATGTTATTTATCTAAGGACAACGAAGTAGGTGTCTTTATAATATTATGACTTGCAATTCACCTACATAACTAATACCTATATCTTACAATGTATGATTGTGTATTGAAATGTACCGAGGCTATACGGGCTTACACCTTTTCTAGGTTACAGCAAAGTAAATAAAAATACTTGTATTGTCTATAGGTAATATATAATATTGTCGACTCATGGTACTTCGTAGAAGTTCATATTAAATTAGCAAAATAAACACTTTTCTATACAGTAATACTTTTACGGACTTGCTGTAAAAGCTAGCCTGATGATGAGAACCGAAGCTGAAAGCCGGTTCGCAATCAACATAGTCTCGTTGACTATTAAAAGTATCAGTTTTATTTCTAGGCAAAGAAAAAAAAAGATCGCTGAGGAGGATGGTTGGTAAAACGTTGCGTGATAGAGTGAGGAATGAGGAAATTAGAAAAATGAGTGGATGCAAAAGGAGTGTTGTGGATAGAAAGCGTGTAAATAAATTAAGATTGTTTGGTTGTGTGAGAACGAATGGAAGAGGAAAGAATGACAAAGAGGATATACTTGGCTGAAAGGAGGGGTGTTAGGAAGCGCGGGCGTTCGAGAACTACATGGCTAGAACATGTAAATCAAATTCTCAAGGACGGCCATGTTAAGAGTAAGAGAAATCGACGTGCGTGCATGAGAAATTGTATGACTGTGGAGGAGGCGAAAGAAGTATGTAAGGACAGATCTAATTGGCGTTCCGTTATCTCTGCCTACCCCACTTGGGATACGGCGTGAGGGAATAGATAGATTGATAGTTTTATTTCTATTTATTCTGTCGAAACAGAAGAGAACATAAACATCGTTTATAATACTCTCTATTGCTCTTGTTTTCATGACGTTGAATTGTATAAGAGAAAAATAAATCAAAATTTAGCAATGTTGTCATACGTTTCATTCAAGTTCAACGCACTGTTGCCAAATTTCAAGATTTGGGAAGGAAGTCTTCTTAGGTTGACAATGAAGATCATGACTGTAGGTACCTAAATATAGAATAAAGTATAACATTATGTTGGTATAATAAATGTGCTAAGGGTAGTTCACCCTTATTATTTGTATTGTTACAAAATTTCTTGATCTTAAAAACTACAATGTGCCGTTTTGTACATCTGCCCTTTTCAACGACTCGCGCGCATCTTGGAATGCGAAAAAAGAACAAAATTGTGTCAAAAGTTTATTTTATAGATATGAAAAAAATCAATTCAATGGCGACCTTTGTTCGTTGGTCATAAAGTATTTAACATTTTTGACTCAGTGATGAGCCACCCGTTCTACATGTCTTCATTGTGGCACGGCAGAGATTATTGCATTAATTAGTCCGCAAGCTAAAATATAGTGGTAGGTATAGGATAATAATAATTACGAACAATTTTGTTTTGGTGCCTTGATCAAAATATACTGATAAAAAGCTCGAATCTCGTTAACAGAACAGTATATATTGTGCAAGAGTCTGGTACATATGAAAACTTTAGAGTCATTAATTAGCGGTAAATTAATTTTGTAAAAATATTTTATTGGGATTTACAATATTGATTGTATAATGTTCTTTCTATGTGACATTCGAAAAGGTAATGTTTGATTTAAAATATTTTTTGTAAGATATCCTTCGTGTATTTACTAAAGGAACTAAAGATTAATAATAATAATATTTTTTATATCTTTGGATCTACCTAATACTACCAACATAATAGCTTCCACAAAAGTCACACACTACAAGTTAGACCGTTACTTGGCTGGCGACCCCCTTTTGTAAAATATACACAATAAAATATCTTAAGAAACTTCCACTCCCCAAGTCAAAACTTGTATAACTTTCAAAACAAGCTACCTGCAAACGCATTCAAGAAAATAATATTTATTTTTTGTGATGATAAAATATACTGTAAATCTTAAACTAGACGATACTTATATTTATTCTTGATAGCTATTAGCCGTTAGATTGTTAAATAAATAAATAAAAATCTCTGTGTTAGGTATATTAAAAAATTAAATACATTTAAATTAAAAAGAATGTTGATATTTTTTGTTCACTAAGTTTCGTGTCACAAATTAAAAAATAACGAATAGGTATCGATTTAGAAATTTTATTTTTTTGAATTTGTTAGAGTTGAAAGTTTTTTATAGGAGGTTTTATGATTTACTTATATATTAAAATTCTATATTCAGATCTTGCTATTGTCGTACACCAATCACTCGAAAGGCACAGATTTTTAGTATTTGTATTTATAATAACGATGATATTGAAGAACATTATTATGCTGGTCGGTTATTGATATATTTTTTATTGACTTTTGACGTAGGTATACTTAAATTAAAGTTAAATTATAGACATTTTTCATTCAGTGGCGATTAATAAACTTCTTAAATGCAGGAAACTCACCTACTCAATTTCTTGATACATTAATTTAAAAGTTTTGGTTTTCATTTTATTCATTGCAGGCAGTTTCATTTGATTGTAGACACAAGAGTAAGGGATTTTAAATATAGAATAAAAAAAACTACAAGCAAACAATAAAGATCGCAAGACGAAGTTAGTGAGGGTAAGAAGTTTCATAGCTTATCCAGTCGGTTCTTACAAAGTATACATACATATATACACATTATACTTAAAATATTTTCATTATGCAATAATATGCTCGCAACCCCTAACAGTATATTCAGAGTGTTCTTCTACACACTGATAGCTCAGCAATGAAAGTAATATATTTTAAAGAAATTTGTATCTTTACTCAATTCAAAAAATATAAATGCTTATGTCTACTTATTATATTATGAAAAATAATCGAAGGCGCCAGATGCCAGCGATTAAATTCAGTTTGTTTTAGATTTTTACTGAACTATTACTATTATACTACTATACCATCACGGCATATTATGTTTAATGTCCTTGTGCCGTATATGTTATTATAAATAAATAAATATTCCACAAGCGGGGTAGTCAGCAGACTAGCTGCATGTAATATAAAAAAAAACTAATACGAGGTAATATTACGTACACAATCGATTTTAAAAATCGAGAATATTAGTTTAGAGTTGAAAACACGCAAATATAAACAATTGCTTAAGCTTCAAATTCTCAAAATGTTTTTCATCTCTAATTTATAAGTAAGATATTGTTAAACCGAAATTTTATGTTAAATTTTTTAGGTTTTGTACTTTTATCAAACTATTATATCTTTAACTAAATAATAGTAATATTATTATTATTATTATCTGACAGTAGAAAGTTACACTCTGTATGATCCAACCAATACAGGTAAAGATTTTAAAGTATTACATCCATACAATTCACATATTCACATACACAAACATATAAACAATAAATAATTCTCACGGGAAAGAGATGTTTGCAAGTGCTGTACCTGCTTAGGTAACTGTGTGAATACTTTTAGGTAGGTACCTATGTGTTTAAGAAAACGTTGAGATTTGAAAAAGGAATATTGTGGAATCTCTTCGAATCAAACGTATAAACGTTGGAACGTTCGAACTTATGTATTATTATTTTGTATTTTTAAATCATATTTTTTGCTGCAAATATCTTTTCGTTATGTAATATGGCATTTATAAATATAACATAATGTAGCATAGCGTGTATCAACAATTCGAACTAGTCCCAAACTAAGATATGAATCTTGTATTATGAGTACTAACCCAGCGATACACATAATTATAATGCATTAAACACCTATAAATACATGTAACACACCAGACCATTTGAAAAAGGTCATTCTTCAATTATCCCTGATTGGGTAGCAAACCCAGGACCTCAGCAAGAACGTTATCTCCGCTAAATGATAAAGTTTTTAAAATTGATAATGTTTTAGGATTAACGGTCAATCTCAAATCCTCTGGCTAACTTTCTTGTCTTGTATGTACCTATTCTCTCAAAGAATGAATGCCGTGTCTCATTGCTGATTTAAAGATGGCATGTGTTTTATGTGTAATATTTTACGATTACCTATCTCTTACAAGGAATACAAAAGGTATCAGATTTTTTTAAACCTTTTATACTATGGGAGCTCTAGGGATAAAATAAATAAATAATAACAAAAACAATTCGTCTAAAATGCTGTGTCTCCAACGTTTTGTTTGCTTCCTTTACATATTATGAAATATTGTGACCAATGTACAGCGAAGAATAAAATAAATAAATAAAATATTATCATGTTTGCCAAGTCTACCTGCCGTGCATATAATTTACCTACTGGAAATAAGTTCAAACATTAAGCATGGTTCCCCATTCATTTATAATATTATCTACATAATATTATGAATTCTAGTAAAATCTTTCGTCTACAACTCTACAACATTGAAGCGGATAAAATATCACACATAAGTCCCATGTGTCGACTCGTTATGACAGTCTACGCGACATTTTCAAGCCACTAGAGATGCTTCAATAGCTGGCAATAAGTAGGTAGCTGGGAAATGTACAGCGCGATCTATAAAAAGTCCTACACCCTTACATTATGATTCCCTTACCTACACTTATTAAATAAAACTCTGACTTTAATCAAATCAAAATTCATCTTTTATCACTCCTCTTGGAAGCTTATGGTGAATCACAACGTAGGGTCCTAACCACTAGACGATCACGACCAAACGCTTATGGTGAAAAGAAATTTCCTTCATTCATATTGATTCCCCAATTGAGTCACATCTTCCCATGACGTTCCTATTGCTCTATGTAAGATCATTCAGGTTATTGGAAACCTTATAATTGAAGGAGACCCACCGACCACCCGGATAGCGCAGAAGTCTGGGGACTTCCATTTATCCGAATTCTACACTACACAAATTTTGTCCATACCGGAGGCGCCATAGTGGGCAGCCTGAGGGGCTGGCCGGCCAAAAAAAACCCCCATGTGTGGAATCTTTTGACTACACTCCTTCGATGTCCCTCTAGCCGAGAGAAGCAAAAACATTCACAATATAAAACTAACAATACATTTACAAAGGTATTCCCTAACCCAGAAAAACAAATCAACATTCATTTTCGTGTTGTTTTTTATTTTTATTGTATTTTGAATGTTGATTTGGAAAACTTATAAAGTAAATCATCACCATCCCCGCCCTCAGTACTCCTCTCGGGAGCACGGGGCAGAAACTAGCCTCCTCCATTCAGAGCGGCACTGCGCCAATTGCGTCACCTCTTTCCACAACAATAACTGAACACAAATCATATTAATAAGTACATGGTAATATCATATACATATAAAGAAAATAGCTTAGTCCATGATAGAATAACAAACTTGATTACTCATTACTTTGGTGCCTTACCCTACCTTACCTAAAATATTTTTCATGTGTCTAGTACCTAATAACGAAAGCCTTCTTTACTTGGACGTCTTTGCTGGACGCACTCTTTTTCAGTGCTGACCCACCACTTTCTTGATGTCATCAGACTAACTTGTCCAGGGCCTACCCACGTCATATCCACGTTCTGCTCTAGGCCTCCACTTTGCAGGGAATTTTAATTTCAAACTGTATAAATGTTTTCTCCCCCGATTGTACACATCATATCTAGTATCTACATCTAGAAGTCGAGTATTATTTTTACTACGATACAAGATTTTTTTATTTTCAAGCTGCAAGCGAGGGAACTTTTTGTATACAATGATATTGTAAGTGCCAATTTATTCAGATACGGAAAATCTGCAATGATTAGCTCTCAGATTTTATTACTTATGTGGTTTTAAAGTGTTGCCTTCAGTTTTCACGAATGTTTTTTTAAAACGTACCCGTGTATTAGGTCGAAGCTTTGAAGTTTTAGACTCGGCTAGTTTGAAATAAATCTATAAAGAAACACTTCTTATTATTATTAATTATAAAGTTATCTCATTGAACAGAACAAGTTTTGATTTTCGTTTGAAGTATCGAGATTTTTAGATATCTATATAATATTTGAATATTGTTAATTTACTTTTTCATTTTTGCACATCATTAAGTTACATAACATAATTTACAAATCAATTTACATTAAAAAATGTGATAATACCTATACAGTGGCGAGATTATCACTATTTTAGTGATTTCTTCCTTCTACCCACGTCATAACGAAATAAAAAAAACACAAAAAACTAGAAGAAATGCTATGCAAACCATGAAAGGAAAAAAAATACACAATTAGATAATTATAAATAAATACGAATATTAGACAGTAAGTATGATTTGCGATCATAAAAACAATAATAGCGAATATGGAAACATTCTACGCTAGATACAATATTTATATCTACTTATTCGCAAGTAACGTAGTTAATTTTTCCAACTAGTGAAGCGTAAGAGAATGCGAGAGATTTACTATTATAATCTACTTGGTATAATATCTAACAACACACAGGTAAGCTACTTACATACATATATGCCCTGATACTACCTACTACTCTACTATACAAAGTGGCAAAACAATCCATTTCGAGTATAATAAATGGCGCTGAGCAGCTCACTTCGGTATGCAATCTACACGACAGCGATATGATACTTAGGGAGAATATGTAGAATACCTATGTACTTAACTGGTAGATATCAATATATTATACACCTCATCATTACACTGATTCTCAACTATTTGATTCCTGTTTAACACGTAAAAATTAAGAAAATAAACAATATTTTTTTTTATGCTAGCCTGATTATTCGCTTGCTCTGAAGGGACCTCTTAAAAACCGATTCGCGATCAATAAAGTCCCGTGAAAGTATTTAACATTTTTATTTATGTTTTTTATTTTACTTATTTCATATTTTTAGCAAATATATTATTTGCTACTTAGAATTTAACATTTAATAATTTTACTTTATCACTAGTGTTCAACGTGTCTTTATTGTGAAATATTATTTTCGTTTATTTACATCTAACAAGAACATAAATAATCCTTAGCGGAATTGTCAAGATGCTTATTAATGAACGTTTATCTAGAAATTTAATTAAAAACAATGCTCTTGACAACCAAATGAAGATATCTTTTATGTTTTTGTGTGGTTAATTTACTGGTAATGCATTCAAATATAAGACGGTATTGGCAGATTCTATATACTCGAAAGACGAACGAAAATAGAGCAGATAATAATATAAAATGATCTTATAGTATGTCTTTATTAAATTATGTGGGCGAAACTGTAAACATGTGCGATCATATTTCGTAGCAATACACAATAATCTCTTCTTGCCTTGTAAGGAATACATTACATATTTTATTGGTGTAATATAACATGACATTTATTTGAGAAGTTTAAACGCTGCTGTATCTGAGATTGCTCTCACTGCGAGGTGAGCTATTCAGGTAAACCTTAGCGGATACACACTTTATTAGGTACAGTGTAGAAACTGTTCCACATAAATCCACAATTGTGGCTAAGTATGTAATAAGTATCAACATAATAATAATGTACTCAAATCAGAACCAACATCAACGGCACCTACATCTTACACATTGCTGAGGGAGGATGTGAAATGTTTAGAAAACAATATCACAATTTGATGAAATATAATTTTACATTTTCTTATTGTTCCTTTTCTTGTATTAATTTCGGGTTGGCTGGAAGAAATCGCATATGCGATAAGCCCGCCTTTTGGTAGTTTATTGGAACAAAAAACATGTACACATTATATATTGATGCCAATAAAGCTTTATTTATTTATTTATTTATTAATAATAATTTTACTTATTTTACGCTTTTCATTGTTGTTTTGGAGAATATTGTAAAAACAACATGGTTCGTCCTCTGTCTCAATTTAATTTTTACAATCGAAGAGATTTACATATAATTAGGAATATTATATTTAGGTAATATGTTTAATGTAGCGTGACTCCTGTATTTTATGAAGAAAAAAATGTATATTTAAAAATGTTTTTCAAAAAACTCTTTTCAGGTAATCATTATTTTAATGAAAATATTTTGAAAAATGAAAAACATTTCAATTTATCTAGATTTTGTTTCGTGGTATATATTCCCTTTATAAAAATCGATAAAAATTATTTTTGCTTCTTCCCCACACAAAAGTATCTTGATTGCATAGAACATAATTATTATATTTTAAAAATATTTTTTATTATCTGTATGTATTTAATATACAACGTATTAAATCTCAAACGTACTACCACCACAATATAAAAATAATATTTTTTCACGACGATGATGTCGTCTGTTATTAAAAAAAAAACATCGTAGGTTTTCCATCTAATAATAGTAATTAATAATAAAAGTAATAATACACGATATATAAGTGTTTTTCAAGCCACCATTCCCGTATGACAAAACTTGACTTGCATACTACTACCCTTTTAATTGGCACACTTCAGCTGTTCAGTCGGAGAATGATGCTCATTGCTCTTCCGATGATGGGTAAATTAAGTAGGTATCACAAAACTTATATATAACATGATAATATAAATACGTTACCCAAGTGTGCAATATTTCTCTTAATAAGTACATTTACATTACACTTGATCTTGATGCACAATTTATGAAGTTACGGAAAAAATAAGTTTATAAAAAGTGTTGAGCGGAAATATTTTTTTCATTATAAAAGTTATTTAAGATGTTTCTTGAAACATTCACATTTTGAAATAATATTCTAGATCGTATGTTTATACCTAACAGTTAAATCTTCAAAAAATGAGATAATCACTAATGTCTTAATGCTTTTCATCGTCAGTGTCATCTCTGTGCCATGAAATATAAGAATTTTAAATACATTCTATGCTATGCATAAAAATTAGTAAACTAAAAATCGCTTATTTTAATTTTTAAAATTTATTAAGTTAAAATTTCATGAAAAACACTTAATTTTCATTAAACTTTCGACTGTACCTTTTAGTCATCTGCAAGTAAATTTGTATTGATATTTTGCATTAAATATATCTAAATACAATCAATTGAATATTACCAATGTACCTATCTAGTATGATGTACAATCCATTTTGCCTACCTCGCAAGGGATGTGTAAAGATTTCACCTACTGCTCTACATTGTATTTTTATGAAAAACTATCCTTTTTACAACCTGAAAAACAAAAACTAAAAACATAAAAGTCAAACAACGAAACTTTTGTTAGGCATCACTTGGACGTAGAAAAAAATAATGTTTGTTTTGTTACAAATATATAATGTTTTTTCTGGAAAAAAAACTTTATGTTTTTGAAAGGTTTTCTAGAAACAAATGATAAGCATAGAAATATTTGAAAAAAAAAAATTTTTTCCAAAAGCAGGTAAATGATATATCGTGCTATATTTCTGTAAAAAAATTGCAAGATAAAAATAGATTATTAATGATAATTTATTATTGTAAGTTTTTGGGAAAAAAAAAACCTTAATACGCGATCTTTTTTCAATTTTTTATGAAGATAATTACTTGCGCAATTGGTTACCGTTAATGAGATATGTCATGATGGTTTCATAGGTTTATGTTATTAACATTCTTAATGTTAAAAAAAGCTTCTTTTAAGAAAAAATAGTATGCGATTCTGTGACATGAAAAATATTTATAAGAAACTTTATTTTGCTAATTACGATCTTGTAAAGAAAAGTAAATAAACACTCTTCAGGAGTTATTTTTTCAAGACTTCCACAGAAAATATTAAAACAGAGTTTATTTTATATTATTGAAGTTGTAATAAGTAACTTGTTTTCATTTTATTTGAAAAACTTTTAATTAATAAGAAGTTAATTAACCATTTAGTAAATTTTATATCAAAGGCTATTCCTATACACATAACTTAACATTACTCGTAACTTAAAAGCTTTGTGATAATATGTTAAACCCAACTTTACGTTCTAAATTTCTCTCAAGGAAGTTAAGCTCTCTTAAATTTCTTTTGATTATTTTGCTCAGAATAAAAGTAATTATTTATTATTTAGAAAGAATGTTAATTGCTCTCTATTTTATTCAGCGTTTTATGCATTTAATATGTTTTACGCGACATGGTTTTTTTCACACAGGTCTTACATTTTTGAATATAACTCCTTACGTTTGTTAAAAAAAGCTTTTTTAAAATACAAAGTTTACTAACTCAAGTTCTTGAGCATTATTTTGTTTTTCTTCGACAATGTTTTTATTATATTTGTATTACTACTACATAAACAAAACTTTATTCCATACTCTAATTCTTAATTGCCGCCAACGTTAATGGATTAAAAATAAACACATTTTCGTTTGACACGATTTGTTTATTTTCCTGGTTAAAGGATTAAATTGTAAACTACAAATATTTGTTTAAAATTGAGGATATTAAACTATTTCGTTTTGTAATATTTTCTTTTAATTAAGTGAAAACATATGTGTAAATAAAATTAAAAACACATTTCGCATTAAATATTCATTTAGTATAAATTTGAAAAAAAAAATACTGTGGTGAATGAAAAAATTGGCCTACTGTATTTTTGGAATTTAAGTCATATTTTTCTAGATAGATTTCTAATATTTTAGAAAATGACATTTATCTTAAATCAGTAATCTAACTACATGTTCCTTTTTTGTTTACAGGGAGTTCTATTATATACAAATGGAAAAGTATGCCCGTCAGGCTGTCAGTGAAGGTGTAAAGAGTGCTGAAGAGTTACACGTAGCTGCAGACTCTGAAATATACAGGGTGCTCAATCTTCACTATAACAGGAACAACCACATAGAGGTATGCGGCCCTCAGGTGCGATATGGAAAAACCCACTGATCAATCCTTGTATTCCAATTATCCTAAAAATCCAACTTATGTGTTATTATTTCATTAATTCTCATTTATTAATTTTTTCTCTCGCCTAACTTTTTTTTCATAAATAATATTATATAAGACTCGCCTTTCAAGAAGAAACCCTGTTTCTTCTTCTATAATATTGTCTTTTTTATAAATTCTATGATTTTTAAAATCATCTTCCGTATTTGCATTCATTTTTTTATATGGCTATTCCACTTTTGAAATAATGCTTCTATTCATCATTCAATAAAACATTACATGTGAATATATTTATAAAATATTTTTAGATCTACAAATTTGATCACAAACAGTATTACGTGACCGTAGAACATAATGTCATTTTTATGCCTAGATCATGGGTTATTTTTGCACCATT
The DNA here is from genome assembly GCA_947579605.1 of Athripsodes cinereus. Taxonomy (NCBI): domain Eukaryota; kingdom Metazoa; phylum Arthropoda; class Insecta; order Trichoptera; family Leptoceridae; genus Athripsodes; species Athripsodes cinereus. The sequence goes on from OX388321.1 coordinate 6,836,654, forward strand.
TATTTATTTGTGTGTAACCATTCTGTTTTATTATTTTTGTTTGTTTTTTTTTTATAATTTTCTATGCCAACCTTTTCATCTATGATTTGATAATTATAGAAATAAATATTGAAAATATTTAGAAAATGAAAATAGTTTAAGATGTAAGTTTTACCCCAATCCTATATTCAACACACATAATATGAATATTATACTAATTTTCCATAAAAAATCATGAATATTATGAACCTGTTTATATATTACAAACATCGATACTAGAAAAAAAAATATTGGACAATATAATACTTTATCAAATTTAATTTCATTCTACCCATAAATGAACATCAAAAATTAGCTTTTTCGAATATCAAATTAATTAACATTTTTTTGTCTTCCAGGTTCCACCTAACTTCAGGTACGTGGTTGAGCAGACTCTAAGAGAATTCTTCCGTGCAATCCAAGGCGGTAAAGATGCCGAACAATCCTGGAAGAAGTCCATATACAAGGTCATCTCCAGATTGGACGATCCAGTTCCTGAATACTTCAAGTCACCCAACTTCCTAGAGCAGTTGGAGTAGATCAAGAAGAAATAAATTTATTTTGTAATAGAATAAATAAAAAAAATATATAATACGTCGTCTTACATGTCAAATATGGGCAAATAAATTTTTGACATGCTTGGAATTAAATGCTGCTTATTACGATATTAAAAACATTATTAAAACTACTTTTTTTATTAATTAATAAAATGTTTAAGTTAAAATATTCAATGGAAATAAATAGTTCATACAATGTTTTCATTGTCGAAATGATCAGTTTTTTTTACCTGTCAAAATTTAGACAATAATGTTACAAAGTTCATATTTGTCGTGTAAAGACGATGTTGTTTGACATCAATATCAGGCTGGTTACTGCCAGAAAAAACACGAGAAGATAATTCATGAAAAAGATATATAAAAAAAAACATGACTGACAATTTGTATGTATGTATGTACTAAAATCGTGGAATTTTGTCTTCTTTATTTAGCACAACCGCTAAAGGTACAGCAAGACAAAGAAAGCAACAAATAAAACTATGACAATTATTGTCACTTTCTTGACGTGCTGTATATTTTCGAATGTGCAGTTTACTAGTTCTGACAAAAAACAAAATTTATTTTAAAAATAAATAATAATGATAATAAAAAAATATTTTCGCACACCAACAAGACGACACTCGCATTTAGGCCTTCAGTTCAAAATTAATAAATAAATTTATGTCTTAACGAATAAAAAAAAAATACTAAATTATAAATTTATTCAAAATTTTATGGAGTTTTTAAATTTAAATAATGATAATATGTTGTAAGTTAACGGAATCAAAATTATTGTGTATTACTATTTCCGTGGTTGTAAGTTTATAAATTTTTTATATTTAATGTAATTTTTGGCAAAGTAATAATTATTATTGTTTGTGTTAATTTTTTTGTAAAAAAAAAACATTTTGTCGGCTTAAGTTGTTGTAATGATAAATGACAAGAGACAAAACGGCCATGTAAAATAAAAAATGAAACAAAAGAAGATCTATGAATATAAAATGTTATGAAAATAATTTATAAAGTCAATTGACGGCGATTTTTTGGTAGATGTGGTCATTTAAAAACTGCTTCGGTGGCAGTCCATTTTAATATTATTGTAACATTATTTATATTGTAAGATAATAAAAAAAATGTTCATGTACACTCCGTTCATTGAAACAATGAAGAATAATAAAAAAAAACATTGTTTCATTGAATGGAGTATACTTTACGTGTGATGTAATGCTAATATTTTTAGATTAAGTCTATAATAATATTATGATGTACTTGTAAATAATTAAATATAATTAAAATTTAATTAATATTATGTAATGTTTTTGGGATGAAAAAAGAAACTAAATTATATTGATATAATAATGATGTGTAAAGTATTTATCCTTAAAATGTTAAAGGAATATTATCTTAGCTAACAATCCAAAGAAGAAAAAAAATTAACAATGTAAAAAATACATAAAAAATACTTCGACACCAACGTTTATGCAGGTAAATTTTTGAGTAGTAGAAACACTTTATAAAAAAATCACTTTACTTAGTTATAAGAAAATTTAAAAATAATTGACCCATTGACACTTCTGTCTCTCTTTTGATTAGGTATGTCCATTTTTTTATGTTTTATCAAATTTTCAATAAATTCCAAACTAATTATTTCAAAATAAGGTAATAGAAATATTTTGATAAAAATAAACTAAAAATTCATGTATTAAAATTAATTATAGTTTATTAACTTCGTTGGTCTTGAAGTATTTTTTAAATATTTTAAAACATTTGTTAATTATTTAATATTGTACAGTATTTATTATTTGACAAAATAATACTTGAAATTACTAATTTTATTTTTCGTGAGAACATTTGATTTCTGAATGTCTGGAAATGAATATAAAAATTCTAAAGTAAATACCATTTTATCTTTCGATATTAATATTTTTTTGATATATACATACATAAATTTTTGGAACATAAATATAAAATTTACACTATGACATATTTGCAATAGTTTTATTTCCATATATTCAAAAATCTTTTTTCTTCTTGTACTTTTGACTGATTTTCGATTTCCTATCTTTATTTTCCAAAAAAAAATTATGAACAAATTAGTTAGTTGTAATAATATTTATTATTATATAGAAAAATGGAGAAATTGTAATAATATATTTTATTTTAATAATTAATGTTGAAATTAAAAAAAATATCACTAAATAAGATTATCTTTTAAATGATAATAAAAAAAAATTAATCATTGAAGGAAAATCTTTTAGGGATGGTTTTTTGTATTTTTCATTAATTATAGAAATGAATTATTTAGATAATATTTTAAACTACACTAGGTATTTAAGGGTTAGATTTAGCGCACAGCGACCAGTGGTGAGTTACCTAGTCAACCCTTATGGTCCTCGGGATATCTGAACACTTTTTTAAATTTTATTTTAATCAATAAATATTGATAATGTTTTTTGACCATTTATCCCATTTATGTTATAATAAATATACCAAAATTCACTGTAAATAGTAATGACATTGATAATTTTAGTTAATTTTTCTTTTTTATCTTATTTAATTTTAAGTTGATTTGAACCAAAAAAACATTTGAATGAACAATTATTATTATTATTATTTTAAGCTTATTTAATTTTTATATGTGAACAAAATAATATATAATTGAATTATACATTTTTTTCTTTTTAAAGCATGTTTTTTTCTTTTCATTTAAACTCCCCATCTTTCATTATTATTTTCATATCCACATTTTCCTTATCGTGTGTCGAGTGATAGCGTGAGCACATATTTTTTCCATATTTACCACATAAAAAATAACAATAAAAAAAATTGGTGAAAATGTAGTAATTTATACAGCTTGGTATCAGGTAACGGGTATTAGGATGAAAATAGCCTTTGACGCTCTTTCTTATTTAAATGAAGTACTGGAAAACAATGTAACTCATGCCTACCAGGCACAACATAATATTTTACATAATTTGAAGTTCTTTCAATATTCTCCAAATAGTGAGATTACTCAGTAGGCATTCTTTTATTTGTCATGTGAAGATTTTTCAGTATCAAAGAAACAGAATTTGTAGAATCAGAGAATGTAATATCCATAAAAATATTAATATTTTTTTATCAACATATTAAACTTTTATATTCAACTGGTTTTTTGTTCTAAATTATCCGTATAATAAATTGTTTCACCATCAACATACATAAAGCCGATTATGAGTATGTGTTGAGCTAATGTAAATGTTAAAATGTAATTAATTGTATAATACGAGTCAATAAACTCCATTATCATGAAGTATATAACTTGCATCCAGAAAAAGAAATATTTGTTATTTTAACTGAAGTTCACGCAAGCTAAATGAATTACTACATTTTCAACAAAACCAGTTCTACCATAATTAGTTTATAATAAGATAAAAAAAACACTCTATACTTAATAACATTTTAAACAATGGATTTAATTAAATAAAATATATATACATAATATGTAGCATTGCATTGTACCGACGACAGTTTTTTTGGGTCACCTACCAAAAGAACATTATTTGATTGAAAATAAATAAATAAACAAAATCTTAATGCCAGCATGCCGTTGATATAAAAAAATACATATACCTACAATATTACAAAATGTGAATCAAATCTTCTTTAAATGTAATATAACAGAATAAATCTTAATACAAAATCAAATGTTAAAATATACAGAATATAATAAATATTAACTAATTTCAATGTAAATACAATGTTTTATTGTCATAGATGAAAATATAATAGTTTACTTATAAATAATCAGATTAAACAGCTGTAATTATCAAAATATCCACATTTTTTTATAAATAGAGTAGTCAGTGTAATGTACATCAAAATGTCATATTTGAATTGAAAATATACACGAAGAAATGTAATATATTAATAAATATGTAGTTAATGTAATCATATATTTAATCTCCGATTGATTCATAATTGATTCGCATATTGAGGAGGTTTGGTTCACATTTATCTCACACGAAATAGTCAGTAAATGAGATTGTTGACATGGGCACTAGAAGGTTAAAATAAAATTTCTTCAAAAATGTGCGAGAAAAAAACAGTGTTACTAAGAATTAGTAGAAACAGTTAAAAAATCAACAATCGTATGTGTAAAATCAGATAAAGAAAATATCTAAAGTGGCGATGTCAATGATTCTCATTATTTAACCCTTAGTAGACGGGCCTTACATAAACACACCGAGTACCTAGACTCTGCAGTTGCGAAGTCAGTCGTAGATTAGAAGACGCACTCGAATCGCGATAAAGGTTTCTATCAGGTGTGCGTCAAACACATTATATTTTAATTTGACAATTTATAGTTTAGAAATTAAATTCACTACAGCGTAACATACTTTCAAAGTTTATCAAAAGTTTAGGCCGTGTTTAACTTATTTGTTTTTTTTTGTGAAACACACAACCGTTTGGAATTTATAAATAGTTTATTTAATTAGTGTTTATTTTATCAAGGGTGCGTAAACGTGTTTCAAAAGGTTTCATCATAGCATTTTTAATACATAGAGAAAATGTTTTACGTTCAAATAAATTATTTTGGTATATTTAGTATCCCGTTTATCGTTTAGTTGACAGTTCACAATTTTTCGGAATATTTTCGGATCCCTGTAATAAAAAAATTATCACGAAAAAAGTACAAGCTTATTTGAAGCACCTTCGCGCCTTATCTATGATTAAAGTTAAGCCAAAAAAGTTTTTAGAAATTGTGTGTAAAATTTACCAAAATCTGCCTTACATTCTATTTTCTTAAAAAAATAAAATTTAGTTGATTTGCTGTAGAAAAAAATAATTTAACGTTCGGTTTACTGGAGCGATCACCTGCCATAGTCAGTAAAACAGATATTTTCAAGAAATCAAGACATACGTACATGTTATTTAATTATTGTATCTTTTGTCTATGAGGTTTCATGCAATGCAAACATACTGCAATCAGTTATCTGAATTTTTGTATTATTCCATATTTCAGTAACTTATTCAAATAACTCACTCTTAACCCTGTTACTGCAAGTGCACACCTCGTAGGCTAAGACTATTTGAATTTAGTATGCCTCAAAGGCTTAAACAATCCAACACGCAATGGGAATAAAGACGAGCGTTTTTCCAGGATAAAAGTTAATAATATTGTCTCATTTTTTTCTTGAAGATCATTATTTACAGTAAAAACCATATAAATAATAAATATACTACTAATGTCACCAGTTAAATTTGTAGCAGTAAAACATATTATTATGATATCATTGATTGTAGTAGTGTAATAAACAATTAATATATTCTTCAATAATACTGCATACTCGGAGCGACAACTCTTTTCGCACAAAAACGACAAACGATTAAACACATACCATGTAGATAAATATAATGATATTGTACAATAAAGAGGTTTTTATTTTACAGTAAACTTAATACCGAGATTGTTCTATTGATACATTTAAGATTAATAATATTATATTTACGATTCACTCGAGTTCTTCGCTTGCAGATGTTAAAATTGTATCAACAATGATAAATGTTGAATTTTCATACGATATTTAATAGTTACACTATCTCATTCGATTCACTTTCTGGAGGCGAAGAGCTCAACTCAATTGTATGTACATACGTTGTACATATTATTAAATATTGTTTTATACATATTACACATAGACATGACAATAGCCCGGAGATTTTATATTATATTTTTTATACAATATTTTGTGTGAAAAGAGTTGCCAGCTACACGAGAATCGTACTATGTGCATAAAAACCGCAGTGAGGTGATAATCGGATAACAGTACGCATTAGGTTTAACTCTTTAATTCATTATTTTCGAGTGTGAATTGCAGTTTATATACAATGACACATAATGATATATATATGTATCTTTTATTATGTAAACTTATATTGTTGGTAAACTATAATATATGTACGTATATATAGTATATATATTGCGACTGTGGTGCATCATTTCTTATCTTAGGAAGTTTTAGTTAAAGTTTTTGTTTGTTAGCATCCAATGTTTTGTTACTGTACAGAAGTTACTTGTTCAGTCTCTCCTCCAACCCTGCATATCCCCTATCCTCTCCCCACCCCCACCCTTTCCTATCCAGCCTACGACCCTGTGGGTACCCAGCGGAGTGCTCTCAATACTGAAATAGCCACTTTGACACTAACCACATTCAATACAGTTTACAATAGTACGAAGGCGACCAAATAAAATAATATAAAAACACAGTTTTCTGCAATAAAACCGAACAAAATTCTAGACAAATAGGCAAATCACTCATTCAAAAACCACACTGGGCCAACTCGTCCGATCAAAAGTGCCTTCAAAAAATGTTGATTTTTTACGAAAATAAAAATTCATAAGGGCCCTAAATAGAACTTACTGCCCAACCAAAGCACTCCGCTCCCAGAGGTCGACCTACACTTATAGACCCAGTCGCGTCACCTCTCTAAGGTTATATAATTAACATATAATAATATATATTAAACTTAAATATTGTTACCGTTGATATCTTATAATTAATGATGATAATTATTACACTAATACAATAGATCTCAGTAGGAATTTCAATTAAGATAATAATTTACTCGTAATTATTATTATATTACAATATTTTTCTTTGATTATTGTTTTTCAAGCATCATTTTAATTATTATTAATATTTGCAATATTATTAATTAATTAATACGATTAATATTTTAGATTAGAAGTATCGCGTCATCTGAAAACAATCTCTTTGGTTTAAAAATTAACATTTTCGTAAAAAACTATTACTAAAAATATTTCGTTACCTTACTTTGAAAAGGTCTCGTCATAATTTCTTTTGTTGATGTTGTCTTGTCAAAATAAGGTAACGACTTGGATAATGTCATAGGTATTCATTTACTTCTTTAGTGATGAAATATGATGCAATACAATAAAAAAAAATCATTGAGATTGTTTTAGATGTATAATATTTGCGATTAGTTCATAAGAATCTACTTAATTGTACAGGCTCATTCCCCTTTAAAGATTTGGACGACAGGTTTTCAGTTTCTAAATTAATATCTTCCATTTCATACACCACACACAACCGACAAGATAATAGCATCTTTACCTACATTATATAATATTTAATATTTGACAGTTTGGTCTCAAAGCAGACACCGGGTTCAGTTTACAGCGAGTCGGCCGCGCCGCGTACGACAGCCCTCAACCACGTCAGTGAATATTGCGTGCATTCTATAAAGAAAACACTATGCATGAACGGGTTAATCACGTCAAACCCTTCATCTAAGATTAGATATAATAATTATTGTGTATTAGAAATTCAGATAGTCGTAGTCTATTTACAAAAGAAATAGACATTTTTTTAGACTTTGTATTAAAATTTGAGAATACGACCACATCACGAATAGGTTTTAATTGTTGAGTTTTGACAAATTGATTTTGATATTATAGACATTTTTTTTTAATTGCTATTAGTTATATTCCATAAATGTAGAAAATATATAAAGCTAATTAATAAAATTATTTGTATTATTATACATAGTTTTTTGGACTAGCTCTTAATTTCAAGTAAATTACCTATTTGTATTTCTTGCATCAAAATGTATTCAAACAAAAATTTCTACGGTAGATATCCTAAAAATAGACAAATTGTTAAATTTTCAAAGTGTTGTCTTTATAGGGTGCACAATGTATTCACCATCATCAAGGCAATAGAAACAGTACCAAAGCTACTCTGGATTAATTACTATAAAAAATATTAGTTCTCAATTAATTATTATACATTTAATAACAAATAATAACAATAGTACCATCTTTATAACAGTTACTCTAGCAACAGCATTGTCCTTTCGGTAAAAGTCCTGGAATATAGTAAAAAAAAAACAAGAATCAGCAATGATTATGTACGTATCCCGTAAACGTAATATAATTATTTTGAAGCTCGTATAAATATAATATGTTGTTTGGAAATTATTGTGTATGATTGTTTATGTATTATGTATGCTTCCGTCTGAATGATTACATATTGTGAAAAGATAAACCTGATAAAATAATATTGTAACGAATCATAATATTGAAATAATAATAATTGTTTGATTGCAGAGCAAATATGTCATTCTATGACAAGTGCAAGTAAAGATTTAATAATGTTTGTGGGAAGTGAGAAATTTCGATTTATTCTCTAAAACCAATTTGTCGTGATTTAACTCAGGCGAGCGATTAATCGCCGTTCAGAGTAAATATTTTAATCAAACTGGTCTATTTTTCAATAAGTCCTGTTTGGCTTGATAAAAATTTAATTAAACATTTGGCGCAAACAGCAAGTTTATAGAACGTAGATATTAATGCTTAATTTCATACTTTAACTCGAATCTTACGATTTGATCTTACTTATTTATTACATTAAAATAAAAAAAACACAAAATTGGACTGATAAATGAATTATGAAAGTTTTTGAAGTATGTACTCTTTCAAGTCCCCGTCCTCGTGATAAAAAATTGGACTTGTTCCACAAAATAATGTCTAATATCTTAATCTTTTTGGTTATATAAAATGACATATGGGTCAATGATTATACATTGAAAACAATTAAAAATTTATTACGCAACATGTACCTAAATATAATGAAAAATCTGAAGTATGTAGTATTGATTGCCAACTGTTTGAAAATATTTCAGAATAATAATTCACTCCACTTTGGATGTTTTCGTCATCAATAAAAAGTTAACATGAATAATACAGATATCTATCTAATATTTGCTCTGTTCTTCATTCAATATATTTCAATATTTTTGAACAAACATAATGATTCGTAATCATATTGACTGTCACCAGTAGGTTAACCTCAAGGCAAACTATGATTTTGAAGTAAAGTGAATGCAAGAACTATAATTTAAACAATAATATCACAAATGTGTTAATATTTTAAATATATATGTGTAAAATATATATAATGAAGTCATCACGTCTTATATTGTTGCTCTTTTGGCGAATTTCTCTATGGTTTTCATTAAATTTTAATTATTATAATTACGTAATGTAATAACACCTATAGTAATGTATTTGATTCCTTACATTCAGAAATGATTTTGGCTTACTCGTTTCTGATTATTACTACCTATAATGAATTTCTCTATGGTTTTCATTAAATTTTAATTATTATAATTACGTAATGTAATAACACCTATAGTAATGTATTTGATTCCTTACATTCAGAAAAGATTTTGGCTTACTCGTTTCTGATTATTAATTACTACCTATAATGAAATTTATTATTACTATTATTATTTGTTCTATTTTGAAAAGAAAATATTTATATTAAATTGTTTGAGAAATTTTTATCTAAATTAATCAATAATAAATTAACATCGATGATTACTGTAATAAAAAAAGTATATAGTTTTGTATAAAATACGATTTTGTCGTTTATAAGTGTTATTTTTTTCAAAATTTCAGATGTTGATCAAGCTGGCGGACTTAAAACCGTTCTGCTCATATATATATTTATATATATAACTAACTAATCTATATACATATAATATAAAATCCTATTATATAATACGATGCATGATGAAGAGAATGACTTCAAACTAGCTTGTTGTCTTGAGAGCCCCCCATTGGGGCACAGGTGTAGTACAAATAATAAGCAAGGGGTCGGGCAGGGAGGGAACACATCCAAAAATTATATTAAAATGACGTGTATAAAAATTTATTCAAAATAAAAGTATTTTTGTATTGATATTTCTAACGTTGGTGTAAAAATCAAAATTTCATAAATTATTATTATTATTATTATAGACAAAATTTTAGGTAAATTTAGACATCACTCATTTTGTATTTACTTTTAAGGTTAGGATCGAGGAATAAATTTTAGGATTTTTAACCATTTGTAAATAAAAAAAAAGTTAAATTATTGTTCCTCTCGCCTCGTCCGTAGCCCCTGTGTTATATTAAATTATAGATAAAAAAAAAGTATATAAAAGTAACCAAAATGTTTATATATATTATTCCGAGTGAAATAATATACCAATACTTCATAATATGAAGGAAGCTTGGATGCTGTCCTATAGGAAAGAAAGGGAGTCGGAAAGAAACTAAAGATCCAACGCTAATATTTTATACAAATCTTAGAAGTGTCGTGAACATTGTCCGTCACCATTAAAAAAAATTACTATGAATAAATTGTCAAATCTATTCAATCTGTATGTAGATGTAAGATCCTTTTGTCTCTTGCATCTTATTTGTGACAAATTCATCAACAATTTGATACGAAGAAGTTGTAAATATTTTTTTCAATTCGATAATAGAAAGAAATAAATGGTGATGCCGTTCTAACATTTGTAAATAAAAGAGTTTTATTTCGGTGGTCAGTTAGTATAAGAATGAAACTTCCGTGGTCAGTAAGTGTAAGAATGGCACTTCCGCGGTGAGGCGATGTATTAATGATACATCCGTGGTCGGTTTGTCTATCTAAAAATGACGTTCCCGTGGTCAAGTAGCGTATGTGGAATGACATTTCCGTGGTCAGCAAGTGTATGAATGACATGTACGCCGTCACTTTTAAGTAGGAATTATACAATGCTTTGCAATTGGATCTTTAGTATCTCAATGTTCGTGGCTCGGTTGATCCACAATCACTCATTGATTAAACTATTTATCTTATATTTATTATAATTATTATTACTATAAAATTATCATTATTACTATGAATAATAAAAATTATATATATATGTAACACTGTCATCAGCTTATTCTTTTTATTATCGATTATTCGTAAGATGTGTCCTTGTCCGTTAAATGTAATGATTAAAAATTATTCAAAATAGAATGTACCTTTGTTTTGGTGTTTTAGAGATAATAATTAAATTTAAAAAATGTGAGTTGGATTGGAAGAAGTATTAAAAAAATGGAAAAAATAAATATTATTATGTATTATGTTAGACATTTTTAAGAGATAATTTTTGGAATAATAATTATCGAATATCTAATAATAATAATTGCTAATGATTGGAAAATTAAATTTGTAATTCATTAATCTAAAAAAAACAAAAGTGAACGAAATTGTACTTTTAAGTAATAATTAATATTGACTAAAACATTTTTAAGAATTACCTACACATTTTGATATTAATTTAATTTAATTTTTATTTTATTTTGAGAAATTGCTAATGATGAAAAATATAATGTAAACTTGTGTTGTTTCAATATCATGAATACCTAATAATTATAATTGTATTAAATAAAAAAAAAAACTATTGATACATACCTATTATAAATATTAATGTCTGCGTAACTGAAAAAAAAATAATACCAATAATTGAAAATCCCATAAAATGAACCACAAAATGAATGAGAATTAGTGGATAGTGTTGTTGAAACGGATATTGTACCTACTTATATGTTTCCTTTATCATTATACCTAATGATTAATAAAGCTAAGCTTTGATTTCACAAAACCTGAGTTTTATTTTATACTACATACATACATATTACATACATTCGCCCTCTTGGGAGCACAAGGATAAACAAATCTCCTCAGGCGCGGATCTAGCCTTCAAAAAAGGTCGTGGTCACAGACACCCGAAAATTGGCTAAGTGCGAGTCGGAGTATAAACTCGCTGACTCATGAACGACTTTTGAATTTGATTATGTATTTCCTTTTTTCCGCGCATCAGGACTTTGCTCGCAGGAATGGAAATAATCATTGGAGGAAGTCAGACCGATTTGGTCCAATTAAATACTTAGTTGAACAGTTTTAATTAATTTTCATACAGATTTCAACCAATAAATCATTATTTTTTCTTTCTATGTAGTAGCCAGTAAGCCAATATAGAGACACTAGACTTTCTATGTACCTAGAAGCCAGTAAGCCAATATAGAGACAATAGACTGGGCAAATAGGTATCTTGAGCAAGTGAGATGCAGCAGGCGAGACTTAATTAGACTACCAATAGCATTACAACTACATACTGAATCGATTTTGATATTTTTACATCTTCAAAATTATGTATATCAAATTAAATTAAACGCTAGGAAACATTTCACATTAAATAACTTTAATTAGGTGCTTACTTATATAGGTAAATTACAAATTCAAGCTTATGTTTCTTTTTCACGAAAACATTAATACAGTATTATTATTTCATCGTTATCCAGGGCAAACTCTGGCAACACCAAGATTCAAATTTGTGTGACAGTTCTATCCATGTTCAATTGTTATGATGTAATGTAAAACGTTGGTTATTTTTTTTATAGAGAAATCTAGTTTTCTATTTTAAATTATACAAGTATTTTTAAATAATTAAAATGTGTTAATGGTGTTAAATTACTAGCTTATAAATAAACTAAAAACTACGAAATGAATAGGTATATATGAAAATTTAATAAAAAAAATTGTGACAACAATAATATTTACAATAGGAATTTTATGTTATGTGGATTTCTCGACAAGAACAGTCTCTAATCTTTTTGGTAAGTTTTTGAGTGTTCTGGAAGAGGCGTGTATAGGTACGTAAAGTGAGACATGTAACAGCTTTAATTCAGCGATGAGGTATCCCATCTGAATGTTTAATTTTTTTTAGCACAGTGAGGACTGCCTGTTTGTTATTGCCTGTCTGTCATTACATGCAGCTAGTCTGCTGACCATCTCCCTTGTGTATCCCAAAGATATCTATACACTATATAAGTGTATTGATATCTTTGAAATTTTGGGTTAATTATTTTTAGATACCCAGGTAGATGCTTAATTCTAAATTTAATAAAAGAAACTTTGAGGTTTAACAATTACCTTACAAAAATAGTAATTTTGAGAATAATTATTATTATGTTCACAAAAACAGTGAGAAATATGTACGTTGTCTAGATCAGTGGTCTCCAACTCTCCTGGTCCGCAGAGTACCTATTAGTGATGTAACGAATATTCGCATTCGCATTCGCATTCGCGAATATTCGCATATTTCAAAGTATTCGCATTCGCATTCGCAAAAAAATATGCGAATGTTTTGCGAATATTATTTTAGTAATAAAGTATCTGGTCTGTTCCGTGTTGGCCACATTTGTTGTATTGTTTCCTGTGTTCGTTTGCTTGATGATGTTATTATTATTAGGAGAAATATGCATTTGTGGAGATTTAATTTATATGTTTGTTTTAAGTATTACACTGCTATGAGTATAGGGCCCTACAATAATTTTATATTCTATTTAAGGAATATTTATATCATACTACAAGGTGAACCACACATAAGTATTCTCTCAGAATTTTCGGGGCTTGAAGACTAAGATCGAGGAGTTTAGAGCAAACTTATTTGCAAATAGTTATGATATAATTGTTCTGACGGAAGCTTGGCTAAATTGTGGCATATTTGACAGCGAACTTTTTCAAAACGAATATACAGTTTACCGCAAGGATAGGGATTTCATGTTGAGTGGTAAAAGGGATGAAGGTGGGGTCTTAATTGCTGTGGATCGGACACTAGGATATTCATCCACTCTTGTTTGGGATGATACTGAAAGTTGTGAAAGTTTTTTTTACCAGTATTCGTTTTTCATCGGTAACGCATGAAAAAATGCTCACCGCTACTGGGTGTAGTATATGTATATACCGCCTTCCACATCCTTAGATACTTAAAACATCTTTTTTTTAAAGTATATCTGAACGTTTAATCAGCTATTACGGCAAAACGGATATTTGTCTTATTGGAGATTCCAATATCCCAACAATCCAATGGAAAAAAGACCCCGATGTTGATTCAATCTTTGTTCCGTATTCTTATTCGTGTCCTGTTGCGCAGTATTTGATAGAATCTATATCTTTTCTCAATATGTTTCAGTCTAACGGAGTTTATAACAGCAATCAAGTTATCTTGGATTTAGTTCTTTCAACTATTCCGTGTTCTGTTACCAGATGTGACTCTCCACTGGTTGGTAAGGATTCACACTATCCTTCACTGTTGATAGATTATGAGTTTGAAATTGCTGAGGATTTGTCTCAAAATATGATCCAGAAATTAATATACTTTAAGTCAAACTTTTCGGAAATAAATTTTGAACTACAAAGTGTTGATTGGGTCAGTGTTTTGGGAAACGGACCGGTGAATAAGATGATTGAATCTTTTTATGGTTATGTTTTGCCAATAATTGAGAAGCATACACCTACATATGAAGAGGGTGTCACCTAATAATTTTCCCAAATGGTTCTCTAATAGAATTCTGTTATTGTTTAAGAGAAGTCTAAGGCTTGGCGTAAGTTGAAGATGAACCGTAATGATTCTGACTACAATTTATTTTTTCAACTAAGAGCTCAGTTGAAGTTGTCGCAGAATCACGATTATAGGTCTTTTATTAATAACACTGAGAAGTCACTTAAGGGCAATGTCAAGTCTTTCTTTTCATTCGTGAATTCCCTTAAAGAATCTAGAGGCTATCCAAGGGTAATGGGTGACGGTGACCAGACTTCGAGCGATCCAGAGGGGATTGCAAACTTGTTTTCGACGTTTTTTGGTTCTGTATTTTCACTGAATAATTTGCATGATTCTAACACTGAAGAGTCGGAAAATATTTTAACTAACTCATGTTTATCCACGATTAACATCTTGAAATCTGATATTCATAAACGTTTATTAGGTATAGATGAGACAAAAGGAGTTGGCCCTGATGGTATAGCACCAATTGTATTTAAAAGATGTGCAAGCCATTGTATCTGATATTTATGAAGAGTTTGCAAGAAGGGTGCTTTCCATGCAAATGTAAGATGGCTAATATTACTCCTTTGCATAAATCTGGCATCAAATTGGACGTTCGTAACTACAGACCAATTTCAATTCTATCACCTATTTCAAAAATATTTGAGGGTATTGTTCGTGAACAAATGACTTTTTTCCTGAAACCGTATCTTCTTGTAGATCAGCATGGGTTCATGAGTGGAAGATCGACAGTAACAAATCTGATTTTATACACTGATTTTCTTTTCTCAGCTATGGACAATCGTATACAGTTGGATGCCATTTATATCGACTTTCAAAAGGCAAAAGGCAAGTTCTGTATTTTCACTGAATAATTTGCATGATTCTAATACTAAAGAATTGGAAAATATTTTAACTAACTCGTGTTTATCCATGGTTAATATCTTGAAATCTGATATTCATAAACGTTTATTAGGTATAGATGAGACAAAAGGAGTTGGCCCTGATGGTCTAGCACCAATATATTAAAGAGATGTGTAAGTCATTTAACCAAACCATTGTATCTGACATTTATTAGAACACCTTGCTGCAGGAGGCAATCTAGACTATGGGACATGAAAAACCCTAAATCGACTGAGATCTGGTGTAGGAAACTGCCGCGACAATAGAGAACGATTGGGCTTCCTACAGGACGAATCCGGAGCGTGTGACTGTGGTGCAGCACAGACTATGCCACACTTGTTGGAGTGTCCATTGTGCCCTGTCACTTGCACTATGGAGGATATTTTTGACGCATCTCCACCTGCTGCGCGTTTTGCGCAGTACTGGAAATCAGTTTGATGGGTTTTTTCTCTGGGTTTCGACACGATAAATAAATTAGGAGTTTACAAGAAGGATGCTTTCCATGCAAATGGAAGATGGCTAGTATTATTCCTTTGCATAAATCTGGCAGCAAATCGGACGTTCGTAACTACAGACCAATTTTAATTCTATCACCTATTTCAAAAATATTTGAGGGTATGGTTCGTGAACAAATTACTTTTTTCCTGAAGCCGTATCTTCTTGTAGAGCAGCATGGATTCATGAGTGGAAGATCGACAGTAACAAATCTGATTTTTTTTCTCAGCTATGGACAATCGTATACAGTTGGATGCCATTTATATCGGCTTTCAAAAGGCATTTGATAAAGTAGAACATTGACTTTTTTCAACTAAGGTGGATTGACTCATATATTTCTGATAGATTGATGACAGTTAAACTTAACGGTTACTCATCTGGCAGTGTCAGTGTTACATCTGGTGTCCCTCAGGGGTCTTCTTTGGGTCCTTTACTTTTCACGATATTCATAAACAACATAAAAAAGTGCTTTGACCACTCAGAGCTTCTATTATTTGCGGACGATTTAAAAATATACTGTCAAATTCAATTATTGTTTGACTATGAAATGCTTAACGAGGACTTGGAAAGACTACACGAGTACTGTAAAAGAAATAACTTGCACTTGAATCTGGAGAAGTGTAATCTGATCTCTTTTACCAAAAATAGAAACAAAATTCGATAAATTTACAATATCCTTAATCATGATTTAAAAGAAGTAAATAAGATTAGAGATTTAGGTGTGGTGTTTGACTCTGAGCTTCACTTTGATGATCACGTGAACAAAATTATCGAAGAGAGCAATAAAATACTGGGATTTATTCTGAGATCTACAAAGTCATTTAGGTTATATGAATCGTATTTGTACTTGTACTTATCGTTGTTTCGCTCCAAGCTGGAGGACTGTTCCTCTGTATGGAATCCACATTTTAAAAAATATGTCGATCAAGTTGAGAGAACTCAGTCTAAATTCATTCGTTTGGTTAGGAAGAGATTGCATTATCCTGTATTTATTAAAGATTTGCCTAAATTGGAATTGTGAAGAGTTTTGCTGGATGCATGCAACCTGAGAAAAATATGCTTGTCCGAATACGATGTGCCTAATATTTTAGATAGGATTAACTTTAGAATGCTTCCTTTAACAAGATCTTGTTTTCCGTTCTACATTAAAAAAAAACAAAAACGATTGCAGACTCAAGAAACCCTGTTTATAGAATTTTAAAGTGCCAATTACGTCAGGTGTGTGAGAAAGGAGAGTTGAGGGTAGAATAAGATGAAATAAATATTAAAAAAAATGTATATGTTTGATAAAATGTGAAGTGTTTGGGAAAGTATTAATTTTTAGACTGTTTTTTAAATTTTTAAAATTTTGATTTTTCTTTTTTAAGAGTTTTTTTGTATTGTTATTGCATACATTAGTGAAGTGTGAATGTGTTTGTGCGAATGAATGTATTAGGTATGTGTGCGAAATTGGATGAGCAGCGATTTGTAATAGGAATGGGTGATTGGATGTATTGTGAATTAATACCTATATTATGTGTAAGATTTTCTATAATTGTTTTGTGTGTTATTGCTGAAGTATGCACTGTTTCGATGTAAGACTATTGGAATGTTTTTGTCGCTTACATGTTTATATTTATATGTCTTTCATCTGTTGTGTACCATGTAAATGAAGAAACAAATCAGTAATTCGGTGAAAGTACCGGATACTTACCCGGTACATTGTGGAAAAAGGTACTGCAAGAAAATATTCTTTAAGAAAACCGAGGAGTTTTGGAATATTTCAAATTCCTATACCATTTTCAAGTCAATATTCGCATTCGCATTCGCATTCGCGAATGTCGGCATGAAATATTCGCATTCGCATTCGCATTCGCGAATATCCAAAATCAGACATTCGTTACATCACTAGTAGGTACCTATGTGATACTGGGAGTTGGAGAATATTTGAGTATAAACAAAATTATTGAATTGCGAGGCTGGGTCCCGTACCGCCACTGTACACCGTGGTCCCAACATGATCAATGAAGCGTAATTTTGATATTCCAATCTTTCATTAAGTAGGTTTAAATACTTATATTTAAAATTTTAACAGTGTTGTTTCGTGGAGCACCCAGCAAAGAATTGGTCTCCCACTCTTTCCGCAAGCTTACAAGTGTTCTGCAAAAGAAGGGTGTTACAAAAAGACATTTTATTTTAAGCGATTAGGTTTGCCACTTATCCTGAATGTCTTATTTTTGTTGGGACGGTGAGGATAGCTTGCATATTTATTGTATGCGGCTGGTCTGCTCGTTACCTCACTTGTGGGATATGCCATGATGGGATAGTATTTGTGTTAAATCTTTAAAATGTCAGACGTTATAATTAGGTATTGTCGAGTAACAAAAAAAGAGTTGCCGTAAAGTAGGTACCCAAGATAATTATGTAACTATAAGTTTAGAATAAAATTAAATAATTATAAAAAAAAATTTTAATGACATCTGTTGATCCACATTAGAAGTTTTACAAGAATATTTATAATGACATCTGTTGAATTTTGTTAAAAGTTTTATTTAAAAGCAAAATGCCATCTCTTGAAATGCTGTGTAAGCCTTTTTATGAGCGTTTTATATCTGTTTTCAGCATTTGTACATAGATGGCTCTGCTTGAAATTTAAAGATGTTTATATTATTATACAAAAAAAGTGACGTTATTAAAAGAAATGAAATCACATCCTTTGATTATTATGTTTATTAGTTAAATTACTGAATTAAATCAAAATATTTTAAATATATTTTTGTTTAATTAACTACAGAGAGTCATCTGTGTGTTATTTCTAGAAACTCTTTTGAATTTTAGTAAACAAGGAGTGAACGTATTAGAGATAAGGTAATAAAGGTTTTACAATTTTTGTACAGATGGCAGTAATAGCTTCTATTGACTTTTCCTAAGAAATTATTAGCTGCTAATGAAATAGAAAGAATTAAATTCTGATCACTTTGTGGAGTCCCCGACAAAAAATATGTATTATCTTACTCTTTTATATAAGCTTCCTGAAAAAGGAAGGTGCTCGTAGAACCTAAAGTAAAATAATAATAATAATAAATACAGCATGCAGAATTGCAGAAGGCCGTACTTCTATCGTCCACCAATAGGAAGAAGGTTTTTGTCTCTGTAGCTCTGTAAGTGATCTCCCATGATTGTACTATTTCATAGAATATCATGGAAGATTCAACTCGAATAATGTTGGGGTTCTACATTTTGAATACAAATTTATTTTAATATTTTATGGTTTTTGTTATTTAATATTATATTTAAATTTTATTGTTAATCTATATTGTGTTCAAAATTTAGAATCTAAAATTGTTTTGTTAAATAAATGAGATATGAAATAATAATAATAAACACTTTATTATCAAATCTAAAGTTTACAAAAGGCGTACATAGATATTGCCTTGAGGCAATGTCTTCCAGTAAACCTACCTAGTATAAAACAATAAAAAAAACTTCGATTCAGCGATGAGGCATGTCACCCATCCTGAATGTATTATTTTTTGTTGATACAAAGAATACAATGGTTATTACATGCAGTTCTTTCGCTGGCTTCCCCAATTCTGGGACATGCCGTGATGGTCTGGTAGTAGATAGAAGTTGAGTTTTGTTTACTAACTAGTAGGTACATGTGGATCAAAGAATCGCCGAACAAAAGTGGACCTGGGAAGATCATGTGGCACGTATTTGATGGTAGATGGACGAAGAAGGTCAGGTGCTGGACTGGAGATCTAGTACAGCACGCAGAAGCGTGGGTAGTCGAAGTAGGTCTCAGACAAGATGGTCTGATGACATTAAAAAAGTAGTGCAAAAGATTCATCCAACCATAGACATACTGAACTTGCAGTGCGATACATTTTTTCGGATTTTTTGTGTTCCAACATCGATGACCTTCAAGCATTTAGCAATGTATTGTCTTACAACCAACGTCACTTTAAAACTGGTTGCAAAATTTGATTGGCTGCATGTCCAACTTTTTCTTTGAATTAAGACCTATGTTGTATATCTTTGCGTCCAACAGAGATTTGTGTATGTTCTAGAAGCCTGCCTATGTGCAACACGCAAGAAGAACGCCGAACATAAGTAAATGTTGCTATAAAAGATTAACAAATATACATAGGTAAATATTTTAATAACGTCAAAAGCAGACTGCTTAAAAAAACAAAAAAGGGAAGTACTCCAGGTATTTACTTCTAACTAGATATGAGATATTGTTTATTATTTTTGTAAGATATGTTTGAAAAGTTTGCATGTTCTTCAGTCAGGTCAAGACAGGTAGATGGTTTTGGCAGTCATGGGAGGTCACGATCTTTAGCACTGAGGGACCGACTTCAAGAAGTCAACATTGTATTATCTATGTTACGTCTTGGCGGCGTTTTCCTCAAAGGAAACAACAGAGCAGGGACCGTACCTACTTTAATAAAATTATACCGATCTATTACTGCAATAATAATATGTAGATCGAGGGTGGCCAAACCGCGGCCCGCGGGCCAAATGCGGCCCGTTTTTTAAAAAAAAGATATATCTGGGTTTTTGTTATAAACCCAAATACAACCTTATACACCTTTCACTATTACTAGTACTATACAACCTTATAAAACTTTCACTATTATCATAATAATATAATAATAATAATAAAATAATATAAAAATTCATCTTGCATTCATTGACTACAAAAAAGCCTTCGACTCTGTAGAACAATGGGGAATAATAAATGCGCTAAATGAAGCAAGAATTGACTCCAGATACTCAAGGCTGATCAAATTTATCTATGACCACGCTACAATGGATGTAAGGATTGACGAGGACACAAAAACGGGGAAAATCAATATCAAGAGAGGTGTAAGACAAGGCGATACCATCTCACCTAAACTTTTTACGTTAGTTCTAGAAAGTATTTTTAAAACACTAAACTGGGAACATAAAGGGATTAAAATTAACGGAACATATCTGAGTCACCTCCGCTTCGCAGATGACATAGTACTCATCAGTGATGATCTGGAAGAACTTCATACCATGATAAAAGAGCTCCACGATGCCTCCCTGAAAGTTGGTCTACAGATGAACATAAATAAAACCAAAATCATGAGTCCATCCAACAGCAGTATCACAATCGATAATAAGAAAATTGAACCTGTTGAAGAGTATATTTATCTTGGACATAAGATCAAATTAGGGAAAGAAAATCAGACAGCGGAAGTACCCAGAAGAATTGGACTAGGTTGGGCAGCCTTTGGGAAACTCAATCATATACTTAAAAACAAGGATATTCCCATGAATTTAAAAAGAAAAGTGTTTGAAACATGTATCCTCCCTGTGCTTACATATGGTCTAGAAACTATCACCTTAACTGCGAGGACCATATATAAATTAAAATGTACACAGCGATCTATGGAGAGACAAATGTTAGGCATAAGTCTGAGAGATAGAATCAGAAATGAAGAAATCAGACGCCGGACAAAGGTTGTCGACGTGGTGGATCGTATTGCCAAGCTAAAGTGGCAATGGGCAGGTCATGTTGCCAGACAGGGAACAGACAGATGGGCACCCAGAGTCCTAGGATGGAGACCATGGGACATGAAAAGAGGAATAGGCCGGCCTCAGAAACGTTGGGCCGATGATATTGTCCCTGTCGCGGGTAGCAGGTGGATGAGAGAAGCCCAAAGAAGAGAAGAATGGAAGAAATTAGAAGAGGCCTACATCCAGCAGTGGAGAGACGGCTGAAGAAGAAGAAGAAGAAGACACCTTTCACACTAAGCTAAAAGCTTGTGCCGTGCCTAAAAGTTTATTGTTCCAACGAGGCGACTTACGTTGATCTGTTCTTCGGGTCGCCCGTGAGGAAATGAAAGTGATGTGTGCAAATTCGGATAAATAGGAGTCTCCGACTCCTGAGATATCCGAGTGTGTAGAGGTTCTTTCAATTGTCGTAGTTAAAAATAACAATAGATAATTATTAGAGTATTCCATATTAAATTTACTTAGTTACCATTTGACTTTTTTTTGAAGGAAAGAATCCCGCAAATATTAAATTAAACTCTATTTTGACTTCCGTTAAATTTCTCTTTGTTGACCATTTTGTAACCAACTTCACTTGCCCCTTGCTTCTTGCCTGAGTAGCTGCTGTCCGGCGCTCTGCGTCGGACAGCGGCCGAATCAAAGATAAAATAACGTTTGTGTTAAAAAATAGTAACCAATAATTGAAACCCGTATCAATATAAACTGTACATAGTGATAAGTGATTTGATTAATTCAAGTAGATCTTGTTGTATAATATTAAGTACTTGTGTAAAATGTGTGTATGTTTGTGTCGAACCGGACAGTGTAATAATTGAACCATGAATAAATGTTTTTCTTTTGTTTAACATAACTTCTGTTTTCTTTTGATTTGTGAAACCAACCTAAGAACTCTACAATTATCCCTGACCTGAGACTCAAGTTCTTCGACTGAATTAGCTGGACAATGTATAAAAAGTTGGACTGGAGTCAGAGAAAGTTTTGGAGGGAAGTATAATAGAAAGAAGTAGTGAATAATTTGGGAACAAGTAATTGAAGGGAGTAGTGTTACACAATCTTAAAGAAAACCGAGGTGTTTTGAAACATTTCAAATTCGTAGGTATACCATTTTGAAAATTTGGCGACGGGGGGGGGAGACATTTTAAGTAAAATTATGAAATGTTCCATATATGGAGTATATTGTTGTGCGGCCCGATACGAAATCTCATTCTGAAATTTGGCCCGGCTGCTGAAAGGGTTGGCCACCCATGATGTAGATTATGGAAGTATTATTTTGATAGTTCTTAGAGACTCCATCAAAGAATAAACCTTCCACTTTCATCTGTAATTTGATTTGAATGTCCTTCAATATTAATAATTTGTTTATGTACTTATAATATGTTTCAAACTATATTTTTATGTGTTAACGATGGTTGCTTGTGCGATATGTGCGATACCGTACGCCCATTGATCGTCACACCTGTTCACACAGTCCACCGATGTAGAAACGATCTGTCAGATGCGCTTTGATTTTGACACTGTTTTCAAAATGGCGGACGTCGAGATGGAGATCGCGAAGTGTTTATTTTTAGTCGAAAATGTTATAGTAGAGGTTATAAGGCGCCTTTTAATTAAGGATACAAACGCCACAAACCAACAAAAAAGATAACAGCTGTCACGAAGCGGGAAACATTATAAAATTTATAGGTCATAAACCTTTTACTATAGATACGAACGCCGCGCATATCTGCGCATGCGCAAATCGTTCAATCGGCCGAGAAAGTTGGAAGGTGGTCAACTCGAGACGATATCGTTTCTACTGGTTTTTATCGTTTCAGACTAGCTGTCATTTTGTTCACACGGTTCAAATGGCTGGCGATATTTTGGTGCCCTGGCGATATTCGCCAAAGTGAGAACACCCCATTAGACAGATATGCCGAAGTGTTTGTGAGTAGGTATACGGGTCTTTGCATCAAGTTGTATAACTATGTATGTTGTATGAATTATTTATTAGAACTAATTACCACGATTCCTGTAGGTAGGTACCTACTCGCAGTCGCAGTATGTGCTCATTACTTGTTGCAATTATTTAAGGAATCGTTGGATTTAAGAATAATATCAAGGTTTAATCATTATTATTTATGGAAGTTTTTTTTTATTTAGGTATGTAGGTAGGTACCTATCTTCTATTAGGTAGATATTTCATGATTAATTGTCTTAATTTTGTGATGGTTTGCCGATTTGAGTTTAGTTATACTTTGACAAATTTGGATTGTATAATAAATATAATATTCCGCGGAGGGAGTTTCCATTTAAAAATAGGTCTTCCACTCTTTTTTGTAAGTTTTAAAGTGTATTGTAAAATAAAAGTGTTCGTAAAATATCACGTATTAGACACAAATTAAATTGAGCGATGCTTACTATTCCGAACATCTTATTTTATTGGCAGGGAGAGAACGACCTAAATGTTTATTATATGCGGTTGGTGTGCTGGCTACCCCACTTGTGGAAGATACCATACTATCTATACGATAGTAAGAAGGTTTTTGTCCCTGTAGCTCTGTAAGTGATCTCCCATGATTGTACTATTTCATAGAACATCATGGAAGAATCAACTCGAATAATGTTGGGGTTCTACATTTTGAATATAAATTTATTTTAATATTTTATGGTTTTTGTTATTTAATGTTATATTTAAATTATATTGTTAATCTTATATTGTGTTCAAAATGTAGAATCTTATATTGTTTTGTTAAATAAATGAGATATGAGATAATAATAATATTCGGATGATTTTAATAGCGCCGTTTTGTGGACAGGTCCACCTCAAGGGGGAATAGAATGTTTTAAAGTATTCGCTATAGCGTTGCAAAATATTAACAGTGACCTTACATAATTATATAATATTAAGTTTAATATAATATGTGGAATATCATGATAGTATATGTAGAAGGCAATCCGTAGAGAAACCGGCGAAGAATTGGTTACCCACCTTTTTTCGTAAGTTTTCGAGTGTCACGTAAAAAGCGGGTGTTCGAAAAGTAAAAACATTTTAAATTCAATAGATAAAACGAAATATAGGGATAGGTATTGTCAATCTTGACAATATCCTTATAAGACGAAAGACGCACTATTGCTACCACTATAGCATCAGCGATCACGGCATATCCCACAAATGAGGTAGCCAGCAGACCTGCTGAATGTAATGAACATGTAAGCTGTCCTCTTCGTGCCAACAAATATTTAAGTTATTCAGGATGGGTGGCAAACCTCATCGCTGATTTAAAGTGGAAAAAACATTTGTTTTTTAATTTCGTTATGGAATTCTACTACGTAAACACCGACACGGTGAATAAAGACATTTTTCATTTTAAAATCAGCGATGAGTTTTGCCACCCATTTTAAATGTCTTATTTTTCTGTTGACACAGAAAACACAGCTTGCATATTTATTACATGCAGTTAATCTGCAGGCTACCCCACTTGTGGGCTATCCTGTGATGATATAGCATTAATAGTGGTAATAATAGTATAGGAACATATTTCTATAATAATATATTGTATGTAGTTGTGTCTTCTTGCTGCTGCACATGCCGGCAATGAAATGATACTTAACTTACCTATTCATATAATGTCCCTCCGAGTACCCATGTAGGTATGTAGGAATGTAGGTAGGTACATAATATTACATTGCTGAAGTACTGTATTACGGCACCATGTCATGCAACATTGTATCCGCACGGTACCCACATACATATGCCTGCATATGCACTGGTCAGTTGATACAGTATAGCCTATACACTTATACAGTTCGTACAGTTCTACCAATATTATAAACTACATACCAAATATCCCAATACAATGATTTGTTAATATGTAACGATATAATTATAGGTACGTACTTATATTTTAATTAGGTATTAAAATTTATTATTGCTTTACATTTCGCTTGCCCACTATTATAGGGTTCTATGTTACATGTTCATAGTTTTGAGATATTCAAGTTTAAAATTAGGTATATATTATTTACGAAATGGGATATCTCTGTTCGTTTCCAATAGCATTAAAAATTTCTAAAAATTATTCTTACTTGAATTTATGATTTTAAATTATTTTATTTTCTTTGTTTTTTTCAAAAATAAATACTTATATTTTAATTAGGTATTAAAATTTATTTGCTTTACATTTTTGCCTGATGATGAGTGTGGTAGCTTTCGAAAGCCGACTCTTCTTCTTCCTCGTGTGATAGATCATTGATCTGTTGTTTCGGAAGTGATTCCCTCTTGTGACCCTGAGGACCAGCTATCCTTCCATCTTTTTGGTGGTCTTTCTCGTGAACGTGAACCAGCCGGTGTCTTCTTTGCAGCAATATGGGCGATCCTGTTTTCAGCCATCCCGTCCACATGCTCTCTCCAGAATCGTCTCTTCTTCCTATTCCATCTCACTATGTCCTCCGTGTCGCCTATCCTTCTAATCTCAGTATTTCTGATGAAAGCCGACTCGTAAATTAATAAAGTCTCCAGAGGATTTACTGTACTTTATGTTTCATTTAAATATTTTTTTTATATTTTTAATATATTTCGTTACTTTTTGTGCGTCCATATTGAATGAATTTAAACACTTTTTAATACACACTTTTTATTTCCGTAGGCAATATTGTTTCGTCTCTTAATGAGACATAATCAATACTCTCATTAAGAGTCGAAACAATTTTGTTTACGAAAATAAAATAAAAAGATTTATTACAACGAACTTTCACTTTATTAAATTTTGTATTTTTTTTAACGTAAAACGATTTACCATGCAGTCCCCGACCACTGCAAATAAAGCTTAGCTCAAGGTATCTCATTGAAGCCTAAAATCTGAAATTTATTAGGGAGGTACTTTACTTCAAATTATGTTTATAATTTTTAAAAAATGTATTAAAATCCTCGCGCGGGGCCCAGAGCGGTTGCTCCTGCGTCCGCGCACCATAAAGACCGCTACTGCCTCCAGCAAAGAATAGGTTTTCTTCTAAGTTTTCGAATCCCTTTTGAGAGCATTTAACATCTATAACGATGAGGTATGCCACTCATACTGAATGTCATATTTTTTATTGGCAAGTAGAAGAAATCCTGCATTTTTATTATATGCAGTTATCCCACTGTCTACTCTACATGTGTGTGTATGTCGGATGGTTTATTTGGCGTCCATCCATCCATCTCAAGGGCGCGGATGGTATAGATAGAAATGAGATTTGTATTCAATTTGTTTAAAAGTTGGCCAGTGTGGCGTCGAGGTAACGCTCTTGTCTTTGAGTCACGAGGTCCCAAGTTCAATCCCCGGCTAGTGCAAATAATGAAGAATGACCTTTTTCAAATTGTCCTGGGTCTGGGTGTAACACCTACCTATATGTATTATTTCTTTGTATATTTGTGTATCGTCGAGTTTGTGCCCATAATTCATATCTTAATATGGGACTAGCTCGATCTGTGTGACTTGACTATAAAAAAATATCAACCAATGAAATTAAATAGAGGGCAAACTATCACAGAGATAATTATTTGAAAATCGTGATTAGGTACATACCCTAACGCTAACCGATTGATCGATAAACGGGAATGGACTGTAATTCTAATAAAACGGGTTTTATTGCATTTTACACACATAAATTCCTCAAGTTATATGAACAGGAGAAAATATAAGGAGAGATTGAAAAAAAGGGTACCTATACTCAATCTTCATTGACTTCCAAATTCGTAAAAAGGAAGCCTCGTTGGACGGCAACCGGTTTCCTTTTCCGGTTTATCGTTATAGTAGGTATATTTGGTACAATGCATGTTGTTTATTTTTATTTTTGTAATTTATTATTATTTATCGTCATCAAATAATGAATTGCGAAATAAATAAATTTGTTATAATTCGTGTCGCAGAGGTCAACGCATGTGTGGGAGTTCTGGATTTCAAAGAGTACAAAATTATCTTATGAAAATGAGATTATAATATAGTCGCTTATCCGATGTTGTTTCTTTTGTTTGTATTTTTATTTTGGTATACTTATGTATTTATTTATTTATCTATATATCTTAAATTATTTTATTTTGTTTTATTTATTATTATTTTATTAATTGTTTTTTTTTTGTTTAATGGATTATTTGGAAGATATTGCGCTTCAGCGATAAACTCGCTCATTGCGCAAAATTATGTATTCAGTGAAAATGTTGTCATGTTCTTTTTTATTCTTTGTATACAAATTTTGTGCAATAAAGATTATTATTATTATCTCATATCTCATTTATTAAACAAAACAATATTTGATTCTACATTTTGAACACAATATAAGATAACAATAAAATTTAAAAATAACATTAAATATGTAACAAAAACCACAAAATATTAAAATAAATTTATATTCAAAATGTAGAACCCCAACATTATTCGAGTTGATTCTTCCATGATGTTCTATGAAATAGTACAATCATGGGAGATCACTTACAGAGCTACAGGGACAAAAACCTTCTTAGTAATCTTTTTTTTTTTTTTTTTTTTTTTTTTTTTTTTTTTTTTTTTTTTTTCTTCCACACTTCTCTGCATTGTACAACCAGATAAGTCTCCATATGATCAGTGATGATCACACAAAAACTTAACAGTCTAATGCCGGGAAAAATTCACCTATATTATTATTATAACATTTTATTTATTCTCTTTTCTGCAAACTATCAAGTGCCTTGTACAAGGCAGGTGTTTGTAACACCTCACGAAAAAGACATTGGCATCTATGATTCAGCGATGAGGCATGCCACCCATCATGCACGTCTAACTTTTTTTAACTTGTGTATATAATATTATCCTGAATAAACATTATTACCACCCAAAAGGGACATTAAAGAAAGAAGTAGTATAAAAGATTCCCACGAAGGCGGTTTTGTCCAGCCGGCCCTTCAAGCCTGCCGGTGAGGACAATTTTGGTTTGAATGTGCGGATAAGTAGGAGTTAACGACTCCTGAGATATCCGGGTGTGAGGTGGGTCTCTCTTTGATGTTTTCAACTTACTCGTTTTTTTTTTACTTTAAATACTTTATTCAATCAATCAATATCAATGTACAAACGTTGAGACAATTTATCACCAATATGGCTACAATTGAGTTGCAGCAGCCTCACTAGGTTGCCCTGTATCGAGGCGTGCTGCGTATAAAAAAACAACATACAGTACTAGTAACAAGGATTAATACATCATACAAAAAAAATCACAATCAATAAATTAATTAATCAATAACAAATGAATAAATTTTGTTTTAACACATAGTTAGTCCGCTGTCTACCCCATTGATGGGAGATTTCAATTCAAATGCCCATTTATTTACTAACCCTCTCACTACCAAATTAAATTGGAGTCCTGGAATAAGTAAAAAAAAAAAGATGATTTTTGGAGAAATATTTTTTGCATAATTCACTCGATTGCGGGTGCACTGCCGTTAAATGAAATAAGAAGAAGAAATATTTTTTTGATTACCACACCGTTTTTAAGGGAGGCACATTTGTTTGTAGGTACTTACAAGGATATCGGCAGTTTAAGGACGCGTTACATACAAACTCTATGAAGTTGTTACTTATATTATTTTATTCATAAACATCATGACAAAAATATACAATAATAAAATATGGAAGCATGAAATTATAGGACCTATTTCAATTTTCTAATTAAAAATCGTGAATGTGGAAATTGTGGCCAAAAAAAATAAAATCAAAGTTTGATAATAAATTACACATCAAATAAGTGACTTCATCAGAAAATTCTTATTCCACATTATAAAATCAAGCTTTCTAAATTATTTCCACATAAAATATAAATTCTTTCCTAAACAGGAGATTTATAAAAAAGTAAATTCTTCATGTTCCCGTACGGGCACACTGGTTACGAGAGGGTTAAAAATATTTTTAACCATAAATACCTATAACATACATACCTACTATCACGCTGCTTCCCTCGCGGGGTAGGCGAGCGCCACTTCCTTCTATCCTTGCATACCAATCCTCATGCATGCTCTCCTTTTCAATGTGCTCAACACGTGACTGTCCTGTAGGATCTGATTTACATGATCATGCCAACAATAAAAATATTATAGATACAATATTTAGATATAATACAATAGAGTCCCGGCCTCGTGAGCGAGGGGTCCGTAGTTCGTTACCAGGTGCCGACAAACTCCCCTTTCACGACACTAGCTTTTAGTAGCTTACTGTGAAAGGTGTATAAGGTTGTATTTGGGTTTATAACAAAACCCAGATATATCTTTTTCAAATAAAAAATAAATAAATTATAGTTTAACTCTTAAAATTATGCAGAGCTTTTGCTTTGAGAGAGAGAGAGATGAAAGCTACGTAGGTACCTACCTATTTGACTAGTAAAACATTGAAATTCAATGGGTAAATATGTATGCATTACACAAAAAAAAAATCTCTTAATAATTTTTGTAATCATATTCTTACTATGCAAATTGTTTAACTCCATTTTCGTGTAATTTCACACGGTAGGTAGTTTGAATAACTGCGTGCTGAATAAAGAATCAATCATTGCTGAATGCTGATAGTATTTGATTCAATAAAGAATTATTGTTTAATTTCAAATTATCAGCACGAACAAATTGCGTAAATATTCAGGAAACTTCAATTATATCATTAATTTAGAAATATTTTTTGTTGTAAATAAATTGTTAAAATTATCAGACAATTAATTGATTGGTTCAATGGTTTTCTCTATCATGAAAGATATTCGCAACGTTTTCTCCGAGCCGTTAAAATTAATAGATATCTATTTAAGAAGAAGTAAAAGGGCCTACTATTTGTGTTTGAGGTTGTTTTAATTTCAATCGAGAGGTTCGGGGTTCAAATAAATTATAAACGCAATTGTGGTAATTATTAGGTACTTAGTTATCATTCATTTATACCGTCATGTCCTTTCCCGCAAGTGAAGTGGCCAGCGGGCCAACTGCATCTAATAAACATGCAAGTCGTCCTATCCGTGTCAAAAAAGATACTCAGGGTGGGAGGATCATATAACTCATCGCTGAATTGTAGATGTAAAATTTCGTGATGGTCAACTCTTTACCGAGAACTCCCCAGGGTAAAAAAAATTATTCTTAGAATACGGCTGAAGGATCATATTTATCACGTAAAACGAGTTCGTCGGTAGCCTAGAGGTAGAATCTTGAGAGGTGCGCGGTTCAGTCCCATGTGCCGGCAAACTTCTCTTTCACGACACAAGCTTTTAGTTTACTGTGAAAGGTGTATGAGGTTGTATTATGGTTTGTAACGAAAACCCAGATACCTACATCTTTTAATCTTCCCTTTATCTTCTTCTGCTTGTAGTAGATCATTGATCTGTTTGTTCGGAATTTGTTTCCTCTTGCGACGCTGAAGACCAAACTATCCTTCCACCTTTTAGGTGGCCTTCCAGGCAATTTCGTCCTAGTGGAGTCTCGTTCGCGGCGATGTGGGCTAATCAATCACTACTCATGCAATCCACATGGTCCCTCCAGAACCGTCTTCTCTTTCTGCTCCACCGAACGATATCTTCAGTTTCGCAGATTTTTCTTATTTCGGTGTTTCTGACTCTGTCTCTGAGCGTTTTCCCGCTATTGCACGTAGAGTCTTTATTTCAGAGGTTTGGAAGAGATTTTTTAATCTTCCCATTATCTTATTTGGGTTGGGGCTAGTTACGCCTACAGAAGTATTTCCCTACACATTCCAGTCCATTACTTTTCCTTCCAGTACCTCTTGCCACTTCGAACGAAAGAAATTCGCATAGCTTAAGGCAAATATGAGTGTAGAGGGATTACCAAGAGGGTCTACTGCTTCCACCATCCTCGAACATAAAAAAGATAAGAAAAATAAGAGAGAGAAAGAACTGACAATTGTCCTTGCCTTTTTAAATCATGTTTTTTTTTCTTTGTTAACAAATTTGTAGACGTTCAAGGTTTGTGACACGCCTCACCGCTGAATATACTTATCAATGACAGTATCACCTCACGCTTCCGCCTTGTATGTTTGACAACAAAATATGTTAGACACAAACTTGCAGACATAATTATACCATAGGTGTATGTACCTACTCATTCTACAACAGAGGCATGCCATCCGTACATGCAAAAATGCAATGAGTGACACCACTAGTTTTTTCTACTCATACCACTGTATAAGAAATGAATTTATTAACACGAATTTGAAAAAAAATGTAGTTGGCCAAAAAAAGCACTATTCTTACGTCCGCAAGGGTTCCGTTGGCCTAGCCGTCCCTCTTGCACAATACACCGTTCCTATGACAACAACATCAGAGCGCAGGGAATGTCGTGAGAAGAGGTACGCAATTGGCACAGAGATGTTCTGAATGGAGGAGGCTGGTTTTTGCCCTGTGCCCCGAGAGGTGCATTGAGGGCGATGATGATGATAATAATTTGAAAACATACCAATATTGACCAATATAAGAACCAAAACATACCAATATTGACCAATATAAGAAGTCTAGTCCCGCCACTGTTTTATGAAATACCTAATATACTTTAATATATGTGATACTTGCCATGGATACCTATCTTATATTATGTTCTCAAACTGTTTGCACTTGTTACCTCGATAAAAAAATATTTTTAATTCATTTTAAAATGAGTGCTCCAAGAAGTCTCTAATAAAGAATAGTTCTCCCTTTTTCATCTATCTCTCTTTAATTCCGCGATGAAACATGTCATTCATTCTGAATTCTTTATTTTATATTGGCACGAAGAAGATGACCAGTTCATTGCATGTAGGATAGGCGACATATCTAAGTACCAATATCTTATTGCAAAATTGAAGATGTCACGTCTTATACGCGAGGTTTTCCAATGGCTGTTAAAGGTCTTACGGCGCCCTGGGCAAATCAGGTTATGCAGGGTTCCAGACAAAGTTTTTTGCGAGGTTCCTCAGCGGTAAAGATATGCGCTGGTATGAGGGATTCATTGAAGTCTTTGTAAAATAATACAAGTAAAAACAAGAGCGACTCTGGTGTTGGCCAGCAACCTTTGGTTCTTGTCTTGGGAAATGTGATCGGAGATTTGATATTAAAAATACGTAAAATTGGAGAACGAATGAACGAAGTAATAATGACAAAGAGGATATAGGTACTTGTCTGAAAGAAAGGGTGTGAGGAAGCGCGGGTATCCGAGAACCACGTGGCTTGATCACGTGGATCAAATTCTCAAGGACGGCCGCGTGTTGAGTAAGAGGAATCGACGTGCGTGTATGAGAAACTGTATGAATGTGGAGGAAGCGAAGGAAGTGTGTAAAGATAGATCTGTTTGGCGTTCCGTTCTCTCTGCCTACCCCACTTGGGATACGGCGTGAGGGTATAGTATAGTATAGTATAGTATAAAATTGGAGAGAGAACGTACTTTATTCACTAGGAATGTCTACCGAACAGAGGTAATTCATAGATTCCAATGGTTTATGTAAATATCACAAGATACAACCACAGACAATAAATAAATATTATAAATCAATTTGGTGCATAGAAATTCTTAAGGTGGAGTCTACGAACATCTCCATGTGTTAACACTGGTTTCTAGGGATATTATTTTTCTCTAAACTTTGTCTCTCTTCTACAAAGTCAATATCTTCAATCTCTTGTTACTCTGTTCGCCAGTCTTATAGCACACTCGAAAACTTACAGACACGGGAGGGAGATAGGAAAAAAGATCTAATTAATACCTAATAATAAATAATAACATTATGTACCTATATGTAACGGTTCACAGTTTGAGAATGATCATAATCGCTAGACTGAGTAATTAATAGAGTGCCAAACATCTTCAACATATTATTATCATCATTTGGTATTGGGTGTACCGATACAGACATAGAAACATAGAGACACACAGATAGACAGACAGAGAGAGAGAGAGAGAAAAACAAAATGTTATATTATGTATCTATATGTAATATTATTAAAATAATATTATCTGTTGCATCGAATTGCGCATCTCCTAAGTATGTCAGTATTTATAAACGGGACTAGGGATGACAAATAACGCAATATTATTTTAAATACTAATCATCGAGGTAATTAATTAGGTTCCTACTGCATTCATTTGTGGACTGTCGTCACATTCACGCCAGAAAGTTATGAACGACATTCAGCCAAAAGCATATTCTTAAAATCTAGTCTGAAAAAATATTCCATGCGCAGGGGATATTGTCCGTCGTCGTCTTCAAACTCACATGCGTCCTGTGGCAACCAAAGAACACATGGTCCATCATTTCCACATTCCACTGGCAGTCACAATGCGGAGACCATAGCTACTAACTAATTGCATGTAAATATCGTGGTAAGATGGAAGAAATCACTTATATAGTCATAATCTCGCCACTAAATATTATCACATTTTTAATGTAAATTGATTTGTCGATTTTGTTACGTACCTAACTGATGACGATGTGTTAAAAGAAATAAAAATAAATTAATGATAGTCATACAAGTGGTTCTCTAAGTGGCAATAAAGGTATAAGAATTCAGAGAGGAAGGCGTATCTCAGCACTGAATTCACTTGGTATTTAATTCTTATATTTGATTTGAAATTCTTATACTTATCCTTTACAGGACATTCAAAATCAGGAAAGAGTGAGAAACATATTCTTTGCTTGAGACATCACGGAATAGATAAAATAAAAAAAATACATAATGAAATAAATTCGATGTTGTCCTCTGGCATAGTGGCATCCCTACTTAGGGTATAAATCGGTGTATGTATATTACTGTATAAGATTGGACATTATTATTAGCATTTTAGTGATGTCTTAAAGATGTCACGCCAGTTGTTTGTCGATGTCTTTACGTATTATGATAGGGGCATAATAAGTTAATGATATTATCTATTTATTTTCGATGACAGTACAAATACATACATATATTTATTACAATTTAAAGTATTATTAATTTATTGCAGTACGTAAGAGAAAATTTTTGAGACCATTTTAATTGAAAGTAACATTATTCCACAACATGCCAAATGCTGCAACATCATTTATTATCATTGTAACGGTGTGCTGTGAAAGAGAACCTTTGTGTACGAGTTAATTGTTTCATGTAGGGTATTATTAATAAAATTGATATTTTTTATTACAGGGATCACGATTTCATGTAAAGTGTTTCATGTTCACACTCGCACATACATTGTTTAGAACGATTATGATTCTAATTAACAAGGCTATAATTAGATTAACTTAAATTACACGTTGAATACAGTTTAATACTATATTTTTAAATCAAGATAAAAATATCAAATACAAAAAAAGAACATTTTGTATTCAATCGTTAAGGGTGGAAAAACCGTGTGTTGAATTAATTATTTTTTCATATCAAAGCGTTATTTAAAGCGTGGTGAGGTAACGCCAACAAACCCTCCAAAGCAACAACCAAGATGCCGCATTATAAAATAGCCCAAGATAGAGCGGCATGGAAGGCGATGGAGGAGGCCTTCATCCAGGAGTGGACGGGAGTAGGCTAGGAAGAAGAAGAAGAAAGCGTTATTTATGTTAGTTTTGCTTGTGATACATTATATTGACTAATTAGATATAAATTAGACATTATCCTTCCAACAAAAATATTCTAGTTTACATACTTACATATTATGTAATATCACAAGATTCTAGAGTTTAAGTTTAAACCCGACTTAGATTATATTTTTAAGGTGAACTAAGAGCTACTATTTAGAATCTAATCAAATGGTTATTTTATAAACATCTACCTAGATATTTAAGTAATTATAGTTTTTAATACTATTTCCCCTGACACCAGTATATAACGTTACTGTCTGGAGAAAGCAAATAATCAAGTTATGTTTAATTTATTATAACTGAATTGTATGTATATTTAAGTGAAATAAATAAATAAAAAAAAAATCAGTCACCCAAATAAAAAACATATGTATTTTGTGACGAAATTCAAAGTTTTCTGAATACGTTTAATTAAATCATAACCAATTTTATAAGGGATATTTCAATGATATCAGTTTATTATAGAACACTCGAAAATTAGTGCACAAAAGAGGGAATTCTGACGGGAGCCTCACGTGACAGGAGTTTTTTTATACTTTAATATACCATCACGGCATATCCCATAAATAGGTAAGCTAGAGGACTAACTACAAGTGATAAACATGCAGACTGTCCTCTCTGTGGCAATTAAAAAAAGAAGAGATAATTATTGTTGTTGTTTTTTTTTAATAATTATTATCAGATATTCAATATTTCAATCCACCAATGACTTATACCATCCATATATATACAATGAGTTACAATCCACTGGATTGGTCTGCAACGAGTTTTGACTTTCTTCTCCATTCCTCCCTATTCTCAGCCAGTCTTTTCAGCTCTACCTATGACCCACAGTTCATGTCCCTCTTCAGTTGGTCCATATACGCATCTCTTGGTCGGCCTCTGCCATTTGTCCCATCGGTCTTACCCTCCGCAATGGCGATGAGTAGGTAGTCCTAGGTGCCTGATGTTGTGGCCAATCCAACTCACAGTATATTCAGTATATTATTTTCATTAAGTTTTTCATCTTCGTTAAGTGAGGGATTGTTATTGCTATTATTGGACAATATTGGTGTCAATTAGGTGTCAAAGAACCTCAAGGACACTGCAAGATTCATCATTTTAAGGACATTAGTGGTGACACCAGGACAAAATTGGTGTCTATAAAGGATACCACCAACCTACTACAGTTAATCCAACGGCTATTCCAATTTGTGGGATATGCTTAGATATTATTGATAGATACATAATATGAACTGGAGGTCACCTAAAATAATTATTATCAGTGGCGGTCCTTTTTTTTGGTCCAGGAAGAATTGATTTATCAGAACCTCGAGGAATGAAATTTTGCAATTTCTTCTTCCGTTGACGTATGTCGAGTCTTAATGTTAGAATAAAAAAATCAAAATTGTATTAAATAGATATTTTTATTTACATTGTGACAAACTGCACGGAACATGCAATTGCAACATTGTGTAGGTACGTACTTAATAGGTTAATCTGATGATTATAGATAATACGTAAAATATTATAATAAATAATTATATATCATTAGAAATAATTTGCCGCTATGTATCGTTTATAGTAATAGTCGTAAGTATGTATTTAAAAGTTATTAATAATTCAAAAGTGGAATGCGGCTGTAGAAATTGTTGATTTGGATAAAATGTAGCGGGATATCATTAGGTATTATACCACATCACATTTAAAAAGTCTAGTTCCGCCACTGGGTGATAACGGCAACGCTTTGAAAATTAATTTAAATATAAATAAAAGGCAATCGCATCTTTTTTGTTGATTTTTGTAAGTATCTGTTAATTTCCCCTCTACTTGTTCTCTCGTTTACTGAAAAAAATACTAACGAAATTTCACAACGAATCATCGGTACGTACTAACGAATCGTTTGTGCTATCTCAGCAGGGTTACTCTTGACAAAACTAAATACGATCTTAATCTAGTCTTGATCTTGATCATACGACGCACGAAGGGACTATGGTCAAAAACACCGCGCTACCGCTAACGCGCGATCGGTTTGCGTGTATTTTTGGCCTATAGTCACTTCGTGCGTCGTATGATCAAGATCAAGACTAGATTGAGATCGTGTTTAGTTTTTTCAAGAGTAGCCCTGCTGGTCCTAATCTGATAGTACGTACCAATGATTCGTTGTGAGTATTTTTCTCAGTGTAGGTAGGTACTAAGTTGTGCGAATGTAGGAAAAAATAGTAACACTAAATTATAGTACATATAATTATGGTAAAATAGCATCGAAGCAGGCAGATACCACCCTTAAAAATCAGGCTCAACGCATACTAAGATAAAACTGCATTTCGGTAATCGTTAGATCTCCAAGAGGTCAGTCTGAGTAACTTAATCCCCCGTTTGTTACCCTTAGATGTACTCGACCGCACATACTCTACAATGAAGGAATCATCGTGTCCTAGTTGGACTTACGACCCGAGTAACCCGTTGAAACTCTTTCGTAATGGTAATCTAGCTTAGCAAATAATATCTCCGTGAATGAATAATTCTTAGTAATAATGGGTCATGAGTTAGCGTTAATTGCGTCCCCGAAAAAATCTGAATAAGCCCTCAATGCGGGGCAAAAACCAGCCTCCTCAATTCAGAGCGTCTATGTGCCAATCGCGTCACCTCTTCCCACGACATTCCTTGCGCTCTGATGTCATTATCATAGGAATGGTGTATTGTGAAAGAGGGACGCCCAGCCCGACGGAATTCTTGCGGACGGAAGAACAGTGCTTATTAATATTACTCTTTTTAAACTAACTTTGTACATCATTACAGCTTTTTGCCTATGCGATTTGCAGAGATACAACTTGTTCACAGTTTTACAATAAGCACATACAAAAATCACAAATAGTAGACAAAAAAAAACCACAGAATGTTCGTTGCCTCAATCATAGCAACAATTTCCCTGTATGACAGAGAAAATACGTCACAGTCCTGAGCTAACAAGCTAAACATTACTTGTAGGAGAATTCATTGTAAATATTAAAGTAAGGAGAACTTTCAAAAATCCATGTCGTTTATTTGTGACTGGGTCAGGAACAATAATTAAGATAACTAAGATATTATTATAATTAAGATAAATATTAATATTAATTGCTTTTGTAGCATCGCATCGCTTTGTTAAGTTCACAACATGTCGAGATTTACCATATAATCATTAATAATACATCTAATTATAAAACCATTTATCATATTGTTCAACACCATTTCATATTGCTTTAACCATTCAAAGCGATGATTACTTAGGTAGTATGAATACGAACCGCCGACAATACACTGATGTATGTAGTATGTAGGTGTTGCTGATGAAATATGATGATTGATGTAAATAATTAATCACTCCTTCTGAATTTTTCCTTCTTGCGAATGATTAATTGGTATATTATTTCAGTGATTTGTTAAACTTTTAAGTTCTTAAATCCCGATAATTAAATATGATTAAATTAACAAAACTGCTTGTTATTGAAACTAATTTTCTCTGTAATTGTTTTTATCGTAAAGTGAACGGCGTTTTTACATAACGATCTTCTACTTCTTCTTTACGTGTCTTGTCGGGTCCCCCCGACGTTGACGATCACTCGGGAGAAATCTTGTCTGTTCTGGGCAGCACGAAACGGCTCCTCCATACCTTTCATCCCTGTCCACTCTCGAATGTTCATTATGATAACTCTACTCTACGAGTCTTTGGCAAGAATAGGCCGATATTTTTTCATAAGTTTCAGACTGTCCTTTGAAAGGCAGGTGATCATAAAACATCGTAAATAAGACATGCAACATCTTCAAATCAGCTTCTTCTTCTTTCTGTTAGGGTCGGCTTTTCTCGTTCTGAGGTTATACATTCTTCTGTTTCTTATATCATCTTCATCCAGGCCATTTCTCCGCAGGATTCTATTGCATTGTGTCATCCAGGTATTTTTTGATCTCCCTCTTGATGGATGTCTTCAATCCAGCAATGATGTAGAATACTACACATCTTGAAATTGCTATTTTTCTGGCATAAATGGAGTAGGTCCATGAACCTATGTCTATTAAATTATACACGTGTACTTTTATTTTTTTATTATTAAAACTACTCAAATATACCTAAATGTATAGGTAGGTATGCTTATATTAAAAATAACTAATCTATTTAACATTTTCATTCCATGCTTAATACTTTGTCGTATGGAAAACACTTACCTAGTAAAATATGATAAAAAAATAAAAAAGGGTGGGAAAATAGTATAGGTAATACCTACCTATATTAACACTTCATGATGCGAATGTGGCAGGATTCTCATACTGTTTTTTTTATCTACTACTACTATACCATCACGGCATAACCCACAAGTGGGGTAGCCAGCAGGTCAGCCGCATATAATAAACATGCAAGTTGTCCTCTCCGTGCCAATATAAAATCAAGACATTCAGGATGGGTGGCAAATCTCATCACTGAATTTAAGATGTAATATGTCTTAATTTTTTCGAACTCCTGCCTTTTACAGGACACTCGAAAACGTACGGAAAAGAGTGGGAGACCAATTCTTAGAATAGATTTTTACTTTATGAGATAATACGTTAGGTATTATTTTTGGAATATTTGATTACTAATGGTTGTGACCAATTCATTACAATTGACTGTTTTCCGGAGCATTTGCATTATTATTCTGTCTTAAGGACATTCTTTGATATTAATTATTGACTTATGTAGTTATTAATGAAAAACTTCATAGGTATTGATGGTGCAATTAGTGATTTTTAATTCGTTTGTTTAAATCCTTTGTAGGCATAGGATTGACCAAAATAATTGAAAATGGGAGAAAATAATTGAAAGATATTTTTGCATTCTTATTCCAAATTATTTTTGATTAATTAAAATCGTTGAGATCAGTGAGATAATTGCATGTAGCGTACATACGAATTGTCGCGTCCATGCTATTAAAAATTCACATCAGCAAATAATGGCAACCTCATCGTTGAATGAAAACGTTAAAAATACATAATCATCACGCCGCTTCCCTCGCGGGGAAGGCAGAAAGGATCGAGCGCCACTTTCACTTAATTTTGAATGTGGGAACTTAATTTACATTTTGCACAACTTTTATGATACGTACTTTCGTGATCAATATCAATATAATGTTACAAGTAATTAAACTTTGTATTACTATGGAAGACAACTATTTAAGCTATCTATGAAGCTTTTAAATCCATCTACCCATAAGTGGTATAGCCAGCGGACTAAATTCATGTAATGAGCATGCTGAAACTTTACAATTTTGGATAAACTATGACATGCGCATTATAGATTTTCAAGGAATGCAGTAGTACCTACCTACAATGTTTCGCAAGATATTAAATAATTATAAAATCTCTAAAATTATTTTACTTAGCACAAACCTCGACTATATTTAGTAGATAATTATATAATATCTAGCCTATCATTCGTTTAGAATATTTACTAGTTTTTTTTATTGTTTAACCGGATTTGGAAAACCAATCAGAAATCTTGATTGGAGAACCATGTCTACACAATGTTGCATTTTGTAGACATGGTTCTCCAATCGAGATTTCCGATTGGTTTTATCATTAATTTCTTATGTATTGGATATAATATGTTCTTGATGTTATTTGTTTACGTATTTTTTAATTCTACTTACCCGTATTTTATAATTTATCTTGTATTTATAGCCTTAGAAAGTGAATTTGTCCGATTCTTTGAGACGAATAAAGATCTTTTTTTTCTGACCTACAATCTAGTGATTTTTGCTTTTTATATTCTTCTTTGTCCTCTGCCAGTCTTTTTTTAGATTCGACGTATGTGCTACAGCACATATCCTCCACCACTTGATCCATGAAGGTGTGTCTTAGATGGTGTCTGCAATTCCTGCCTTCAGTCATGTTCTCAGCAATGGTAATGAATAGGTCTGGGTGCCTGATATAATAATGTTCATATTAGAATGGAATTTGTCTGTTTAATAATAACAATATTTTTATTGACACTGAAGTAATAGGAGAGGTTACATGTGTAAGATACCCCAATATATTTTAAAGAGAGATTGACTCCAGATCTGAAGGCTGTGAAAAGAGAGAATCCTTAGAAGGATTATCGGGATAAGGAAGGTTATCTACTTACCAAACTTTCACAATGAAACTCGCTGTTATAACAGAAGAGAATATTCATTTAGGTATTTATTTATTTATTTTATTCTTCACTGTACATTGGTTACAATATTACAAAATAAAACAGTGTCATATAAATATCAGTTATACATAAAATAATTTACTTGAAATACTACAGTTAATGTTACAATGAAAAGTTATCCAAAGAAAAACTTGAGAGTACGTGCGGTCAGCTAGGCAGCGAAAATTAGAATGATTAAAAGTTGTGATAGCTCTTATCAAATTGTCGAATTCAATTCCTGACGTCATACCAGCTGACTACAATACAATACTATTCAGTTTTGCCTGTTCACTACAACACAACAAACAATACAGATATGATAATATATAATTTAATGCCTATAACTTCTTGAGTGTCATCTAGAAAAAGTATGACATTCTGTTAGCCTATGAGAGTCCGATCTAAAAGATGCTCAAAAATATGGTAAAAAATAAAAGATCTATTATTCTATTAATGGGGTTGATAATGTTACACTTTATGTCCTGCTCAATAGTGTGTTTAGAAATAGTTTAACTTGTTACACATGCGCAGGCGCGTGTCAGAATGATAAAGTGCGCGTAATAACGCTAATGAGTCTCATAACATTATCTCAGCCAGAAGTCGCGCATGTGATAAATGATCAAAGATAAATTAATATTATTTGCACAGTAGCAGTAGTTACAATTTTGTACTTCAGGTACTGCATACAAATAATATTCAACACAAAAGTTACACTCAAACACTCCTATAGCAGGTATGTGTCTGTAATTTAAAACTATTTTAAAATGCTTTGTTGGGTAAAAGACGAGTATTAATGCCATTTCGGCCGGTGTGGCTTAGAGGTAACGCTCTTGCCTTTGAGTCACGAGGTCTCGGGTTCGATTCCCGGCCAGGGCAGATTGAATAATGACCTTTTTTAAATTGTCCTGGGTCTGGGTGTTAGATGTATATGTGATTAGTGCATTGTATATAATATGTGTATCGTCGCGTTAGTACCCATAATAAAAGATTCAATCTTAATTTGGGACTAGCTCGATTTGTGTGAATTGTCTATGCATGTTATATTAATAACACATCATGTAGGAGACCTTTAACACATTAGATACGGCAATGAGATATTTCTTTACTTAATACAGTTTATCTTTTTAGATAACCCAACATTACAGTACCTACATATCTATGCGCCGACTGATGTCATCCATCCTGAATTTGTAGTGTTTATTGGCACAGAGGGTACAACCAGCATGTTTATTAGTTAAGTATATGCAGTTAGTCTATAGGTACACAGATGGTAAAGATACCTACATAGATATATGGAATTATGGATAAATCTTTCAAATTCCTAATAGTTTGTCGAAAGTCAAAAGAAATACAATCATTAAGGTGGTTGAAACTTAATGGCTCGAAACAGAGATTGGTAAGCGTAACAAGGGCAAAGTGTGCTTAAGCACTTTTTGGTTTAAAGCAAGCAAGGTTTAAAAACCAGCCTTAGTCGATTCTTAAATAATTCAGGACACCTTTTCTATTTCCTACAAATAAGAAATTGCACAAACTGTAGATTGTGCAGATGAGGTGTTTGTTTAGTAATATTCTGAAAAATTAGCCAGTTAACTCAATGGCTAGGCAGTTAGTTAAATGCCGGTTTTCTATTAAATGCCTAGCCGTTTCGTTAAATCAATGACGTCCCAAACGTTCAACATTCTTCTTGAAAGAAGCTGCTCGATAATTAAAATTAAGTTTGTTTTTTGCACTGCGGCGCTAGTATCGTTAAGCGTTGCGTTGAACAATTCAGCTAAAAACCTGTGAAAAATATTTATAATAATTAATTTGAAATTACATGTTATACGATTAAAAATAAATTTGGTTTAGAAAGAAATAAATTAAATTTATAATCATTTAATTCAATGCCGGTGTTAAACTAAACGCCCAGCCATGTATTTAAGTGGCTAATTCGACTATCGAGCGGCGACAGATACATTACCCACTTATCAACTCGCAACTTTGTCGTACAATATTTTAGGCAATATTTTGATGAAATACTGTTTTTTT
Organism: Athripsodes cinereus; assembly: GCA_947579605.1. Lineage (NCBI taxonomy): Eukaryota > Metazoa > Arthropoda > Insecta > Trichoptera > Leptoceridae > Athripsodes > Athripsodes cinereus. The sequence continues at coordinate 6,880,057 of OX388321.1, forward strand.
ATCACAGCCGAATATTAGGTATTTTTAGAGAATAGGGATTGGAAAATAGGTATATTCCACAACTCCACCTTGGACCCTGCACATATACTTACCTATAATTATCCTCTTAGCGATTTTTTCAGGACATTAAGCAGGTAATTTTAAATCTGGTTATTTAAAAAAAAAAGAACACGGAACGTGCAGTCTGTAATTAATATCAAATCCCGGAAAAATATTAAAATTAGTTCGTATACATATATAATTGTTTATATAAAATATACATAGGTAACTAAAATAGGTATACTAGGGTGTCCCTTATTTTTCAAAGTTTTAATTTTACAACGCATAGGCTCTTATTTTGTTCATTTGGTCCTAAAACACTCAAAAACCAATTTTCATCTTATTCGGAACGGTGCAACCCGTGCCGACTTGCACGGAAACATCTTCATACAAATTACTTCCCAGGGGCGGTGAGTGCCCACTGTTATTGTCACTCAGTCTCGGGTTTTCTGGTAATTATCGCGGATTTTTTTATATTTCAAAGATGTCAGTAGAACTAAGAAGCAATATAAACAGTATTTTCTTGGTTGGTGAAGTAAATCAATAGATGACAGGTGCAAAATAACCGTCCAATCGTCAAGTTCTCGCAGTTCTGTCTTTCGACATACGTGATATCAAGTTGAATGTTAGTGAAAGCAAAATCTAGTCATTCGCGTATGCATTACATTCTGGGAAAAGGTTACAATACCTAATAGAGCTGTTAATAATCGTGTAAAAAGGTCAGGGGATTTTTATTAGCTCTGAAAAGAGCTGCCAAAAAATAGCAAGAAGATTCAGGATTTTCATCGGCACCGTGAGGAGAATTTCCACTTGAATTGGATAATTTATGCGATATTCTATTCGCCGATGCTCTCAAAAGACTAAAAACCAGAGAAGATAATAAATTATTGTAAAAGCAAAGAGAACCAAGACGTACAGGATGCTAAGCGGGTGTTGAAAAAAAAACGGCTGAAATTGAAAAAAAGCGAGGCTGAAAAAACTAGCAGAAGAGAAAAAGAGATTAAAGCGTATGGTTTCAGAGAGCTTGTTGGCACCTGCTGCTTTACACAGCTTTGATATGCCTGAGAGAGCCTCTGGCATCCACATAATTTTAAAATCAGATCTACTGGTGCAATGCATCAAGTACGATGGATGAGAAGAGCTATTTATTCTTCAAAAAATATTTATATTGCAGTCTTAGTTTAAAATGGGGCTAAGGACAAAGAAACCTTACTAGATGTTTGTTTGTTTATTGTGGTAGTTCATGTAAAGTCCTTGCTTGAATGCTGTTTGGTGTTGAAAGCGCCGAATCAAGACTTGTGTTTTTTTTTAATATTAAATGGTAACGAAAGAATTGACAAGCTGATTTCCAAAGCGACTTAAAACAAGTGCAGTCAACATTTTGTGATATTTGTCAAAAGAAATAGCCGTCCTTTTAATTTTTATGATAAAAATTGATGAGCAGACCAAAGGGACCACTGTAGAAAATTTACAAAAAAAGAAAACTTTGGTGATTTCGGTAAGAGATATGAACAATCAAAGGAACTGGAACTGGCCTGGCTCTCTATATGTTAGGTAGTAGTGCTCAATTTATTTAATATGTTATACCATGTTCTTTTTATGTATTCTACAAGTAGCCTTAATGTTAAATAGGAAAAAATTTGAGTTATTTTGTAGTCGTCAAGAGCAAAGATTTATTTTCACAACTAAAACTTGACAGCACTTTCCTTCAAGAAGGTGTATCTTCGTATAAAGAAATCGTGGCATTTGTGGAAGCTTAAAAAACAGATATCTAGCTTAAAAGCAGTGAATGACACAGCTGAAAGAGCTGATAAACTAATCCAAGGCTTTCATGGTTTGATAACCGCAGACGAAGAATAAAATCAGTTCTTATGACGTTGGGTGCATGAACATAGAAAAATGTACCTAGACTGTAAAAGAGAGACATTTTAGA